>OY986436.1:243351376-243943876 GCA_963920525.1 Dichetophora obliterata
TTATTAGATCGGGCAAGAAAATTGGCTATATTTTTCTTCGTATATAACCGATATTGCTATTTAAAGCTTAGTATGCTGCAGTAACGAACAAAAAATTTCCATAAGAAATACATTGAGATTTTTGACAACGAATAGGCAGCGAAATTTTTTTTCGCCAGCTGGTACGCTGTAGAAGCGAAAATTATTGCTATGTTGTCAAATTTCCATTAGTGAGTGGAGAGTTGAAATATAAAAATTTCGCTGTCGATTATATGCCCGTACATTTAATTGGCGCGGAAATTTGTCATTCAACAATAAAAAATAAGCAGTACGTATGTTTAAGTGTTGAATTTGTTATTTGAGAAATTTATTGTTGCATTTATATAGTGTATTAATGTCTTGCCTTTTATAGGATATAAAATTGCAGCAATAAAAATATGAATCTGTCAACCAGAACAGCAAGTGGTTTTTCTCCACACAAAAATTTTGACTCTACACCAAAATTTCGCGTGTAGAGTTATATGCCCAAACATTTTCGTTCTTACAGCATACTAAGCTTAAGGTATTATTTAAAAGGTAATACACAAGGCTTTCACTTAATATTTTAAATGAATCAAATCTGTTGAGAATTTAATGCTTTATAGCTATTTTTATGCAAAAGTAAAGTATTTTTTTTATATAAAACTGTTATTTTCTCAAAAACTATCGTCATTAATATGGATAATAAAAACTAAATTATTGAGGATTGAAAATTTATCTTTTATTTGGTATATAATATATATGATTTATTTTATGTTTTATGGTGTATTTTTTATGATGAAATGCTTTTTCCTTGAACGGAAAGTTGTTAATTCAAGCATATTAACCTTAATTGTTTTGTACCATTACAATAAATAACTGTTCTTTCAAGGCAACTTTTCTTGATTCTCCTTTTAGTTGATCAGTTTTGGACAATGACTTCCATTTTACGATTTTAACGCAATTTTATGCAATTTTATGCAATATAGCGTAAATTGTAAAGAATATATATATTTATTAATATATCAAATGAAAGGTTAAATTGTAAGCTTTAAAAATAAAATATATGTCTAGTACTTTAATAACGCAAATTTAGTAGAAAATAACGGTTTTTTAATTACAAATTTCAAATATGATATAGTTTTGCTTATAAAATTACAAATACGCTTGCAATGATATAAGTATTGTTTACCATTAAAAAGGTAATTTAATTCTCTTTCAAATGACATATTAATCTTTTAGATCCATTTGGAAAAATGCGACTAAAAATTTCAGGTTAAAAAAAAGAAGAATTTTTCATAAAAATGCTGCAAAAAAATTATACCACCAAAAAGAAAAAGTCAAGATCTTTAAAATATATACACACTTTTTCTGTACAACTTACGGTTTCAAAACTACATACATATATTTGAATACATGCACTTATTGTATTTTTCGAGATTTTTTGATATCTTTTGATAAAGATATACACATTAAAACAAAATTTTAAATCCAAAAAAAAGTACGCAGATATAATACTTTTTAGGAGAACTATCCAGCTAGAGAGTTTAAAAATTTTCAAAAATAGTGATGTCAGAAACGTGGGCGCTTTGACATGGAATCACCGATATACGTTGCAATTCAGGTGTCGTTTTGCGGCTGATTCAATTATATTTTTTGGTACAATCGACTCAAATCGACTCAAAATAATTTCATTAAATTCGTCATAACTTTTTTATAAAAGGATGAAAAAAGAGGTAGTTAGATCAAAAACGTACTATTCTAAAAACCCAATATTGTCACTAATATTTTCTGTGCATACTTTCAGGCTGAACATTTTTTTTAACTTGTAAAAGGTGAAATGTGTGTCTTTTAAAATTACTTTACTGTCAAAAATAATTACAATTTGAGAAATACTGTGTGCGGAGCAGCATGCTTGCTTTTTATGTATTAAGATGTGCATACTTTCAGGCTGAACAGTTTCAAAGATATTGGACACGGTACAGCGTGCTTGCTTTGTATATATTAAGATACCTCAAAAAAAAAGTTACCACTGCCACCGATTAAAAGTGAACATGATATATTTTATGACGATTCCCAAAATGTTTTAACTGTCACGATAACCGCCAGTGAGCTACACCATTTTAAAATAATCTAAAAAAATCATGTTTTATTATAAATGTCGGCAAAAGTGGTTGTTAACAAAAAACGGTCAGAAATAATAGGACTGAAAAAGTTATTCCAAACTGCATCAGAAAATTTAAAATGTTTCCAATAGGATTAAAGATAATACTGTTATTAGTATTTCTTAAATTTTTTTAAAGTTATAGCCACTAAAATGTAAATAACTTCACTATTTCTAATGCGGTCCTCACTATCAAGATATCGTCGAAAATAATTTGAGTGTTTTGCAATGATTCATGGTTAGAATTATTTCCATTGATACATATAAAAGCTAAAATATTAATTATGAAATAAACACGTAATGAAAAAATAATTAAATAAACTAAAAAACAAACAGAAGTAATAAAGTTATTTGAATTTTGAAAGTTTTTTATGGAAATAAAATAAAAAAATATAAAAAATATTCATGAAAAACAGATTTGTTGATGCAGATTGGAAGAGATTTTTGACAGTTTATTTTTGACAGGCCTATAATTTTTGACAGTTTATTTTTTTACAACTTAACACCAGCCAATATATTTACGAAAAACATGATTTGAATAAACTGGCGGTTATTGTTTCAGGATCAAGTTTATTTTTTAGTAGTGGGCATCGTTACCTTTTTTTCTTCTATGGAGGTCGAGGCATCTTAATAACTTTACATATTTTTGATACAGAAAATAAAAAAAAAATTATTTAATTATTGGAAAACGCATACAGATATGGGGAAACCCAGATAACGATAAATTATTTAAAAAAACTAACCCAGAAAAGCTAATAACGGTTCTTAAATTTAGCGATATTGTTTTGTTATCCTAAGGATATCTAATATATAAAAAATGTCGATAATTTTTGGGTAATTTTATAGATTCATGTGTTCCATACACTATTTTGACTATTTTGAGTTAATGGTACCATACCGGGCTTTTTATATCAAATTTATCATGTGTAGTTGCTTGAAAGTGCCAATTGTCCGCTAGGATATCGAAATCTTCCTATAAATTTCTTATGACATTAAATGTATTAACAATTAAAATATCGGAATGTATGAAAAAAAAGATTTACAAAAAAAGAAAAGTTACATGACAATAAAGAGTATTGAATTCTGTGCTCTTGAAAGTACCTACATAAATTTCCGAGTAAATTGTTTTTCTGTTAGTTTGCTTATCAATGTTTTTTGAAAAGTTTGTGGTGAAACAACCTATGAGCAATGTCAAAACATATTGAACTTTCAATTAAAACAAAAGCAAAAAAACAATATCGCGGAAGACAAATTGCAGCGGCGAATAAGCATGTGCATTTAGTACAGTAGAAGCATGCGATGCTCAAGTTTTACCCGTTCGGATTTTTTGCGATCCATCATGACGTAGATATGCTTTAAAAGGAAAAAGATGAAGCTTTCGTTTGAGCCTAATTAAAAAAATGCTCTACTTGGCTAAAGGAAAAAAAATAATTTTTTCGGTTTAAATATTGCTGAAATTTGTTTATTAATATTTTTATCGGAAAGTGCGGAATAGATCCTTTAAAAAGTTAACATTTTTTTATGTAACGATCATTTTTGACTTACAGTTTAAAACATACACTTCGGACCTAAACTTTAAACCCCTATAACTCAGCAACCCGTGCTTTTTACTTCTCCTCCTTTTGCACTTTTTATGTACTCGGATAGTACAATATTGCCGAGTTTCATCGAAATTGGAGCGATGAAGGTATTAAATGTATGAAGCTATAAAAAAATACCTTTTTTACCTAGTATTTTTAATTTGAATGATTAAAATTTTCTACATAATGAAGAATTATTCATTCGTCTCCAGCATTTACAAAGCGTCTGGAAGTAAAAAATCAAAGTGCATTCTTGAGTTAATGGTTGTAGTTGAGCACTCAACCTACGCTAATAAAAAAAATAAAAAAATAAAAAATGGCATGCGTTAAAAAAAGAAAATGTACAAAAAACCCCTTTTTTGCCGAAACTTTCAGCCATACAAAAACAATGTAAACATTTTTTCGATTTTTATGGGTCAAGTGCTTAACAAGTACCTGAGCGCTCACAACGGTTAGGTTAGGTTAAGGAGGCGGCAGGTCTTAAGATCAGCCCACTAGACCAATATTGGTCCGTTGCAATACCACAGAATGGAAGAAGGGAGTAATCAAGTGAAACTTTTATGCAGGATGTTCTTAATGTGGCAGAAGCTGTAGAAACAGGTGATATTAAATCTGAAGCAAGTGTTATGCCTTGCTCTCAGTTACTAAGCGTTTCTCTCCACAAACTTTTCCTACCACCACTAACTACAACTATTGGTCGTAAATTGACGAAAATTAAAGTTTCTTTGATTAGAAATAAGGAAAATAAGGTTATAGCGTAAGACCATGGCCCGGTCAGGATTCGAACCCGGGCCCCTGAACGGCAGTCAAGCGCGCTACCACTAGAGTATCGAGGCCGCTGTACAAGTATTTTTTTTTTCAACTCAAAGCTAACTACCTGCGTACAAGTACCTGAGCGCTCACAAAACTTTAAGCGCGTTTTTCTCAAAACTACGTTTCACTGACGTCCAACACGATTCCTCAAAAACCCGTAGGCCGATATTTCCACATTTTTTACATAAATACGAAATTTTAACCACATATTCTTTACATAAATACTCACAAAATAGAGAAATTATGCAATAATATTAATTTGTACTTTGTTTTTTTTAAGTAACAGCAAAAGAAAAACAATTTTGTAAATTTTTTTTGTTTTTTTTTATTTTAAAATTAACAACAATTGTTAAAAAATAATATCAACTGTTTTTTGTAGCCATTGAAATACCGAAAATAGAACACTTCGATTTTTTTCAGGTATGCTGTTGCCAAGATATCGTGTTAAACCCGACTTGCCTCCAAATTATAGCGTTCCACTTAAGTTAGAAGTTTTTGTGAAAAAACTTAAAAAAATTAATAAAAATCTTTTTGTTTTTGTAATTTAAGACTTTATTTATCATCCCAAACAATTTTTATAAACATATCTTTCGTAGCAAGCTCACGAGAAATTCCCAAAAATAGCCTATTTCTTAAGCCGACGAACTAGACTACGTCCTTAAGGTACTATTACAGTGTGCCGCTATAAAAAACACCTTTTTTATTAATATTTTTTACCTAGTATTATTAATTTTAATGATTTAAATTTTTTACATAATGAAGAATTCTTCAATTATTCATGAGGAAATAAATAATACTTTTTTTTGGCCTTATAGTTGTTAATTTTTTACGGGGCGTTGAAGTTAGCGTGTTTAAAAAATTGTTACAATTGGATTCTCGTCTCCAGCATTTACAAAACGTCTGAAAGTAAAAAATCAAAGTGTATTCTTGAGTTAAGGGTTGCAGTTGAGCACTTAACTCAATCTACGCAAATAAAAAAAAAAGCATGCGTTAAAAAAAATTTACAAAAAACCCCATTTTTGCCGAAACTTTCAGCCATACAAAAAAAAAAATACAGAAGTTTTTGGCTTTTAATAGGTCTAGTGCTTAACAGAGTCTATAAGGATCACAATGAATCAAGATTCATCGAAATCGATCAAGTAGAACTCCAGATATCTTAGAAACCGATTCGAAAAACCTGGTTTTGAGAAAAACTCGATTAAAAGGTTCTTGAATATCACGCGACATACGAATGTAATATATGCTATAACTTTTTTTTATTCGATATTTTTTTCTAAAATTTTGTATACCTATTCTTAAGACCTTACAAAACCATATTCTAACAAAAAATAAAAAACAATAAATTGATTTTTAATTTTTTACACACTGTAATAGTACCTTAAGTGGGAACACTTGACGTGTTTTGCCCCATATTATGTAGTATATTTTTTTGGAAATATTTTTATTTATTTTGTTTTAACTATAACTTTTTTATAATTTTTGGTGAATAATTTTACGAATAGCTTTCTTTTTGTAAAAAAATAAGGTTTTTTTTATAAGTTTTGTTAAACAGCTAACCGAATATCTTTTTCTTTTGTTTTTTTGTAAATGAATAAAATACTGTAGACCAAGAATTTTCAATGTCTGAAATTTTTCTTAAGGGAGGGTTCTCCTGGATTTTTTTGGATTTGGCCGAAAAACAAGCAAAACTTGAGAATGGTTTGTGGGAAAATGAAAAGACATACGAACTTATGCTTTTGAACTTTGATTCGTGGTTTATTGACGAGTAAAAAAAAAAAGATATTTGAAAAATTCAAAATGGCGGCTTGAAAATGGCGGATCTCGTCGACCTCTGTGCGCAAAACATCGACCTCCCGCGGACAGTGTGGGGCCTCAGATAGTGAACTGAAATGAGAAATGTATAAAATTTATTAAAATTGATAATATTTCATATGCCTGGAACCTAACTTCAATTAAGTTTGGTAAAAAAAACAAATTTTATGGACTTTAAAAAAAAAAAAATTGAAATTTTTTGCTTTTTTTTTACTTAGATCTCGTTTAAAAACTATAAATAAACAATTTTTTATGCCAATGTTAGGTTCCAGGCGTACAAAAAAGTATATACTTTCAAACATTCTTTGAATGAAGGAAATCGGATCAATAGAACAAGCCCTGTGCTGTCCGTTAGATTAGAAAACATGGTTCCGAGAAAAACGAGTTTAAAGTTTTTAGAAAGTTGGTACGCGCGCGTGACATGGGTACGTTTGACACGCTCTAGCTCGAGAAATACGCGTCGTATTGAAATATCCCTTGGCACAAACATTCTACATATATGTAACTTTCATTTTATGTAAAAAAAATGGATTTTTTTCAAAAAAATCCAGGAGAACCTTCCCTTATTGCTACTTTGCTTTACTTGTATGTGTTAACACCAAAATACGTTTGAAATGGCGCATATAGCAAAGTAGATTTTTTTACCGTTAGAAAATGTCATTTTATACGTGAGATCAAGGATTTGCAAATATGTTTTTGGAATTGCCATTTTTACACAAATTTTTGGTGAGACATTCAGAAAATCCTATCGTACAGTTTTTGAAAAAATGGATTCAAACTTCAGTTTCGATTTACTCAAAATGTGTTTTTTGCACGTAGAGCACATGAATCCCTGGACGACGATATATATATATATATTAGGCTGGGTCGATTTGTAAATCGATGTTTACAACAAAAAAAAAAAAACTAAAAAAGGGGAGATGGAGGTGCACTTTACACCATCACACCTTAAATTTTGTGAATTTGTTCTTTAGAAAATTAAACAAAAAAGATTTTGAGAAAAATGTAAACGACTAGAGCAAAACTGATGATCCTATATTTCTCTACTTCCTATCTTATTTTAATTTTTAAATAAGTTTTTTAATCTAGAGATTACGATTGTTAAAAAATCGTAACATTAAAATTAAAATATTATTGTAATTGTTTATCGAAAGCATTTTGATTAGGATGACCGGAATTGTAATTAGTATTTTTTCGAAATTACAAATACTACAATCATAATCTTAGGTTCCTTCGATGGACGATCTAAAATTAAATCCAAATTTAAAAACATTTGAAATTGTTGTTACAAAAATCTTTGCAATTTAATCCCGCAATGCTAATTGCCCAGCTCTGGGCTCGATTCACCAACTACTTAATATTTTAAGTAAGGAACAGAATTTAAAAAAATTATTGTAGTTATATTATTGTAGGTATAGGTAATTAAATTATTGTAGGTATAGGTATTAGCACCAACTTATTTACATAAAAATCTATTTTTCAAAAAAACTGTAGCTAGTGAATACTCCAACAAAAATATTAAAAAGCTTAGGTCAGTTTATTAATATTGATATATTCTTTTGATCTCCGAATCGAAATATTTTAAAATTATCAGTAACCGATTTTTTTAACTTCCACTAACACTTAAATGCCAGAAAATATTAATAATTGCATGTTGATTATAAGCGATGTTTTTAATTGCAGAAAGCGTTATTTCACTTAGAATAATCTATAAATGCTAATAACTAAGTCAGCGATTGAACTGACGATAGGTCTTATCGGCTTGTGACTTTTGTTCAGCGTGATTATTCCACTGCAGTCAAATTTTTGTTGTTTATACTTAAAACGATTGTGATAAGTCCGCAAAAAAAAAATAGAACGATAGACTAAATTAAGATAATGTTTACAATCTTATCAGAACTAAACAGTAACAGTTATGTAGATAATGCACTTTGATGCTTAATGCATTCTCTCTCGTTATACTTTAACTACTTATAGCTGTTAATTATGCTTAATCGACTCCAACGATAGAGTTCTCGTATCATAAAACTGGTAAAATGGTGTTTTGCCTAAAGATTTAATTAACTCTCCAAAATAATTACTATTGTTAGGAAATTTAACAATTACTTGCTAAAATTTTCTTTTGATTTTCAGTTTCAGTTTTCGTTTACAAAAATGTACAATTTTTTTGTACAATTGTTAAATTAATTATTATTTTTTCTTGCTAAATTCGATTATTTAATATTAAAGTGAGCTGATGCTCACAACAATAAGAAAATAATTTAGAAAACAAAGGTAAATTATAATTTCTACATAAAATTAATCAATTGAGTTAATTAATTAAATTTTAATTTGAAATAAATCAAGGTTTTGAAATGCTGAAATCAAAAATAAATTGTTGTACTACTGCTTTGACTAAAAAGACATGACAGCAACAACATCAACACCAGAAAGCTTACGTATGTACAACATTGTCCCATATTTTTTTGTTACAACAAGAACGAGCAAATGCAACGCCACTTTATTCTTCATTTAATTAATCACTTTAATTAAATCTGAAAATGTTTTGTTGTCATACAGCAAAAGAGGTTATAAAATTTTAATTAACATGAAAAAAAATTATTAATTTTTAACAGTTAATTTTTTTATAAATTAAATTCCTACCATTTCCAATTTTTCTACCTCTGCAGAAAAATGGACCAAATTTTGAATAGTTATGAATTCAAAATCACCACTACTGGTCCCTCTAAAACACCCGTTTAAATTGATCGAACTGACAATTATCACTTGGCCCCAAACTGGCCCCTTTTGTTACAGTGTGCTATTTTTTTAATTATAGTGCAAAAACTTAACTTTGTATAATTGCTTGATTGTGCTTTAGTTGGCTTGAACATTATAAAACCTTCTCCACAAGTAAAATTATTGACAAAAAAGAAACAAATTTTGACCTTTTTTTGTCTTTTGTCAGTAAAAGTTTTGACAGGAAAATATCCTTATCCCGACAAATATATAAAAAATTCGAGTAAAAGATAAAACAAAGGGAGCAAAAATTTATTTGCTATAAATATCTTACAAGTATAAAATTGTTTTCAGTAAATATTTAAAAAATTTTATTTTAATATTTTAATATTTTAAGTAAAATTATGCTAGAACAAAAATGTTCAAAAGTTTTCTTATTAAGTAGAGATAGATGTGTCACCCGAGAAACAATTTGTGTCCATACCAAAGAACTCAGGTACAAAAGTAGCAAGTATCAGACTCAATTTTATTTTTAAAAGCTACGAGTAGTATCGACAAACTGCGAAGTTTACAAAAAAAAATTAATTGCATATTGATATTAAGTCGAATGCAAACGAGCTTCAGCGAACAGGACCCGAGAAAAAAAATTCATATATTGTGTCAGTAAAGTAGCTGATATGCATAGAAACTGGCCTGAGTCTTAACTATAGGCGTTTTTGTTTATTTGTTGGGAGTAGGGCACTCTTCAGAGAAAGAGCACATATAGAACGTTCCGAGAAGAGTATGCGTGGTGAGTATGCTCGGAGAACACTGAGTTAATAAAATATCAAAACAGAACACCAATTGTAAAGGCTGTAAATTAGTATTTTTTTCGGCCATTATAACAAATTTTATTAATTTATTAACTAATATATACACAACTACTTGCTAATAGTTGGTCTGTTCCCGTACACACAAGTTTGTGAAAAATTTCGACAATTTTCAAATTGTTATTATAAAGGGTGATCTTTTAAGAGCTTGATAATTTTTTTTTTTAAAAAAACGCATAAAATTTGCAAAATCTCATCGGTTCTTTATTTGAAACGTTAGATTGGTCCATGACATTTACTTTTTGAAGATAATTTCATTTAAATGTTGACCGCGGCTGCGTCTTAGGTGGTCCATTCGGAAAGTCCAATTTTGGGCAACTTTTTCGAGCATTTCGGCCGGAATAGCCCGAATTTCTTCGGAAATGTTGTCTTCCAAAGCTGGAATAGTTGCTGGCTTATTTCTGTAGACTTTAGACTTGACGTAGCCCCACAAAAAATAGTCTAAAGGCGTCAAATCGCATGATCTTGGTGGCCAACTTACCGGTCCATTTCTTGAGATTAATTGTTCTCCGAAGTTTTCCCTCAAAATGGCCATAGAATCGCGAGCTGTGTGGCATGTAGCGCCATCTTGTTGAAACCACATGTCAACCAAGTTCAGTTCTTCCATTTTTGGCAACAAAAAGTTTGTTAGCATCGAACGATAGCGATCGCCATTCACCGTAACGTTGCGTCCAACAGCATCTTTGAAAAAATACGGTCCAATGATTCCACCAGCGTACAAACCACACCAAACAGTGCATTTTTCGGGATGCATGGCCAGTTCTTGAACGGCTTCTGGTTGCTCTTCACTCCAAATGCGGCAATTTTGCTTATTTACGTAGCCATTCAACCAGAAATGAGCCTCATCGCTGAACAAAATTTGTCGATAAAAAAGCGGATTTTCTGCCAACTTTTCTAGGGCCCATTCACTGAAAATTCAACGTTGTGGCAGATCGTTCGGCTTCAGTTCTTGCACGAGCTGTATTTTATACGGTTTTACACCAAGATCTTTGCGTAAAACCTTCCATGTGGTCGAATAACACAAACCCAATTGCTGCGAACGGCGACGAATCGACATTTCACGGTCTTCAGCAACACTCTCAGAAACAGACGCAATATTCTCTTCTGTACGCACTGTACGCATTCGTGTGGTTGGTTTAATGTCCAATAAAGTAAACTGAGTGCGAAACTTGGTCACAATCGCATTAATTGTTTGCTCACTTGGTCGATTATGTAGACCATAAATCGGACGTAAAGCGCGAAACACATTTCGAACCGAACACTGATTTTGGTAATAAAATTCAATGATTTGCAAGCGTTGCTCGTTAGTAAGTCTATTCATGATGAAATGTCAAAGCATACTGAGCATCTTTCTCTTTGACACCATGTCTGAAATCCCACGTTATCTGTCAAATACTAATGCATGAAAATCATAACCTCAAAAAAATCACCCTTTACAATTTTTGAAATTTTGTGTGTACGGGAACAGAACTAGTATTTTATTGTTGTTTTGCTTTTCGTTCAATTGTTGCAGCTCAATTTATTTTATTAGAATGTGTTTGACAGCAATTGCTCTGATATTCGCTCTACGTGCTCGACCATTTGATGGATTTGACAGTTCATTTATAATGGTCTAGTTATGGTCCAGTTAGCCATTAATGGAATAGCAGTGCATGGCATAAAAAATGTCACATCGAAGTCTGTTTAATAAATCTTGCGTGTATCTGATTATGCACAACATGACTTCCCATGGCAATGCTCAGATAAGAACAGAAATGCGTCTCTGACTACATAGATAAACGTAGAATATCTATTTCATTTTAATTTTTGTGTATTCATCTATGAATTTTACGTATTGACAAAATAGATGTGATGTTGTAAAATTGTTTGATCAATTGCAGTTAATTTATTAAAATAAAATCTTTGCATCCTTTTTTATTGTTTTATTTTGACTTACTTACTTACTTAGTTGGCGCTACAACCGTATGTCGGTTTTGGCCTCATCTAAGAATTTGCGCCAGCCATTTCTGTCTTTCGCTTGCTGGCGCCAGTTGGAAATTCCAAGCTTCGTCAGGTTGTCCTCTACTTGGTCTTTCCAACGAAGATGCGGTCGTCCTCTTCTGCGTTGACCGCCGCTGGGTACCGAATCGTATGTTTTCTTCACTGGAGCATCGTCTTTCATGCGTTGAACATTACCAAGCCAGCGAAGCCGCTCGATTTTAATGCGCTTGACTATGTCGATGTCAGCGTACAGCTCATACAGTTCATCATTCCACCGTATTCGGTACTCGCCATTGACGCAGATTGGTCCGTAGATCTTAAGAAGAATCTTTCTCTCGAATGCTCCTAAAGTCCTTTCATCTGAGCTGCTCTGCGTCCAAGTTTGTGATGCATAAAGTAGGACGGGCATGATGAGCGATTTATAGAGTGTGATTTTCGTTCGTCGAGAGAGGGCTCTGCTTCTCAATTGCCTGCTGAGCCCAAAGTAACACCTGTTGGCAAGAGTTATTCTTCGTTTGATCTCAATGCTGATGTCGTTGGTTGAGTTAATGCTGGATTCCAGATAAACGAAGTTCTTCACAACCTCGATGGAGGTATTGTCAACGGTAACGTGGGTTCCAAGACGCTGGGACTGTTTGTTTGTTGACACCAAGTATTTCGTCTTATCTGCATTCACTGCCAGACCCATTCGACTTGACTCTCTTTCTAATCTGGAAAATGCTGCACTGACTTCGCGCGTATTATGGCCAATGATATCTATGTCACCAGCATACGCAAGCAGCATAACACTCTTGTAGAATATTGTGCAGCTCGGATGATCTTTTCCATCATTAGGTTGAAAAAGTCGCACGATAAGGAATCACCATGTCTGATTACCAAACTCGTTTGGTAATAAATGGTGGGGAGTGGTCTTTCCCGATTTTAACTGCGCTGCTGGTGTTGCTCAGTGTCATCCTGCAAAGTCGTATTAGTTGGAATACCAAATTCAGACATGGTGGAGTACAGGTGCTTCCTTATTGGGCTGTCGAAGGCGGCTTTGTAGTCGACAAAAAGATGGTGGGTGTCGACTTGTTTTTCTTGAGTCTTTTCCAAGATTTGTCATAGCGTGATTTATTTTGACTTATACTTATAAATTTTATACAATTTTTAAAGGTATTGCCCATATGCATGAATACCCTTACAGTAAAAATATATAAACAAATTGTTCCTGATATTATTATAACAAATTGTTATGAAGTTTATTAACAAATCCAGTTATTGGAACACCGGGAATAAAAAAACGTAAAATCAAAAATTCCAACTTTAAATCAAAAATAAAACAGTAACAAAAGTAGGGTAAAGTTTAACATTTTTAAATCAACTACGATATTTTAATTTTGAATATGATTCCTATTTTTATTTAAAAAATGGGTAGTTAACAACAATATACTAAATTGTTGTTTTATTTTCAATCTGAAAACAAAGAATTTTGTTTTAAAGTTGATATTTTTTTACATGAATTAAATTGCAAGTATTAGATCAAGTTTTAACGAGGCAACAACAACAACAACAACAACAACTCTGTATAATGTCAATCACTTAGCTGAGTAGACAGTCTGTTTCGGAAATCGCTACATATTCCTCTTCAGTAGTCTTTGAGTAATTAAGCTGTGATCAACTCACTGTTTAAATTAGTATATGACTTGGCAGATTTAGGAATTCATTCTTTTGAATTGTATGGCTGCTAATCATATGACATTTCAAAGCAGTAGGCTATTTATAGATCACCGCCATCAACTCTACCAAGGTTGCCATCTGTTCTAGTTGCTTCTTTATTTATTTCAATATTCATAGGTGTTCGACAGTTTGTCGAAATGCACCATAGAAATCTAATTCATGTTATAATTTAATAGATCATAAAACTAATTAACTAACTATGGCGGAGCACGGCCAAATAAGTTTAATTAATGTCAAATTAATTAAATAATCTAATAATTTATCGATTTCGGTCAAAGTCATGTGTAATTGAACATTTGGTTGTGAAAAAAGCCACTTTTCAGTTAGAACACTAGCTTCTGGCGAAGCAAAAAACTCGTGAGAAACTCGTGAAAAAATCTGGTGAGAACAACGGTGAGAAAAGTTACAGAACCGAGCAACTGAAGCTATTATGTTATAAATACAATTGGGGCTACTGGAGTGCGACGTGTAAGTTCCACTGGCGTGTAGAACTATTGCTAGCGTGTGGCATACAATCATTGGCTATGTTCAAATCAATCTATGACAGTCAAATGATTAAGCTAATCCCTACTTTTTTCTTTTTTACCATATTTGACTAGTTGATTCAGGTCTTGAGCGTCTTTGATTATGTTTGAAGTTAGTTTTCGCTCTCGCATAGTTAATTTTTTTAGCTGGAAAAACAAACCACAAATTCGGATTAATTCACTCATATCATTCTCGTCCGAACACAGCTTTTTTTATTTGTTTTTCAATTCACGCCTGTCAAATTATAAAATAAAATAATTTCGGGCTGCAGAGTTTTCTGTAGCCGCACGGCAAGCTCGGCGTGTGATGTGGATTGTGTTTTTACATAAGAAATAAATTGTTCTATATTGACAGACTACACGCCACCCGCTGCTTGCAGTCACAATTGTGTTTATAACACAGTAGCCCCTTGGCATATGCCAGGTTGACTGATTGGGTCGGCCCTTCGGGGAGATTCGTGGTGGCTGTGTGTTTATCACCCATATCGCGGGTAGAGCTACTCAGCTCGGTGTAGGTTTGCATTCTCAAACTGGGTGCCGTACCCCAGAGTGCGGAAGAGGTTGGATAGGCCTCCACCCCTACCAAGGGTTGCGACATGTCATCATAACATTTAGCTAATTTGGTACCTTTGAACTCTCAAAGGGGCGTTGGCCGACGCAATATTTCGGTCCCATGCTATGGAGCAACGTAGAATTAAGCCTAAACGGCAGGTGTCTACGTAAAACACTATGGATTTTCTGTGTTTATAACATTAAGGGTCTTTTTATAAATGTCCGGTTAGCAAAGCCCTTAACCGGGAGTTAGCTTACCGTACAATAACTAAAAAAACAGTTCCGTCTGCACCAAGTGTCGGTTAAGTCATTAACTGTGAATTTTTTCAATTGTGACTACGCTAAACTGCATATCAGCTGTTTACGCTTGTTTGTTATTTTATTTTTTGGAGTGGAAGTTGTAAATATCTAACAAAGATTAATTAATAAATATTTTAAAAATGCAACAGAGTGTCGAACTTCATTGCATATGAAGGAAGTGCATTACTCTTCCACGTAGTCACGCCTATGCGCATATGTCCTTTTTCTATTTTGGATCGAATTCAAGTTAGAAAAAAAAGAAATCCTCGAAGTTCTATACATTTTTGATTATAAAATATATTATAATTTTTTACACTACACAGCTGTTATTCCGATTAGCAACTAACCGGAACCTCAACTTGTCGTTACCTTCACCGGCACTAAAGTCCTACCCGAACCTTGAGAAAATGCTTTTTTTTGCTAACCGCTAGTTAAAGTTTCGATTAGTGCTTAACCGGACATTGAGAAAATGGCCCTAAGCAGCTTAGGAAAATTAGTCTAAATATTCTTTATAATTCCCTTTAAAGCTGCTTACAGGGGGGAAAATAAGGTCCATGGCACTTCAAAGCTGCTTTATGGTTAGCTGTGGAACTTGTCGCACTTCAAGCTGTTTTATGGCACGTTGTGGTACTTGTCGCACCTAAAGCTGCTTTATGGGATAAATTTCAGGATATATAACCTATAGTTCCACAAGTATCACAACGTACCATAAAACAGCTTTAAGTGCGACAAGTTCCACAGCTAACCATAAATCAGCTTTGAAGTGCCATGAACCTTATTTTTCCCCCTGTAAGCAGCTTTAAAGAGAATTATTAAGAAGATTTGGACCAATTTTGCTGGTTGGGAAGATCGCATTGCTGTATTTAAGAATAGTAAAACCAGCATAAAAATTAAATGGCTTTTTACTTTTGTGTTTTACTGTGTGGGAAAAACTAGAGGAAGCAACACTGTCAAAAATAAAAAAATTTACTTGACAGCTGGTTTCCAAAATGTAAACAATTCGTTTTTGTATGAAACTATTTTCCTTTTAGCTGAATTCCTTAAAAAAATTGCGAAAATGGATGGTCATATTGCTAATGGTGAGAGTTTTATGTATTAATATTTTTGGTATATGAACCCATGAACCGTTAAACTAGGCCATAACACCGCAATACAAGTCCAGCAAAATGTTGCACAACATCAGCAGACTCATCCTAGGCACTATGGAAATGGATACTACGAGCAAATAAACCAACAGCAGCGAACATCACTGAACCATTCATATGATCCCAACATGTGCACAACAGCGGCGCGTTTTAGCGAATCCTTCTACCAGAGCAAATCAGTAGCAAGGACTGCAATGGATACTTCACCACCACCGCCGCCGACGGCAGTTACCAATCATCATCCCGAAGAAGAATTGTTAGGCTACAACAATGTAATACTACTGCATGAAACGGCACATGAAATAGGCGCAGAGGCTATTGTTACGAATAGCGAAACTTTAGAAGAAGCGCCACAACCAACGTTATCCATGCAAACACTTCAAACACAATTGCATGTGCAGGAAGGCACATTCGTGTCCAACTATCAGTACATGCAATATGAACAGACAGCGTTGGCGCATGAAACAGCCAGCAGTACTCAAGTGGCTGGTATGTTAGTGCATCGTTCACCGAATGGACATTTGTATCAGCAGAATTATTTAGTAAATGCAGAGCATGTAACAGCCAAAGAATCGTTAGAATATGTGCAGATACAGACACAACACGCTGATGCCAATGTCATGTTTGTAACAGAAACAGCGACGACAGCAGATACTGTGACTGAACGAGCTCCTCTAAATAGCTTTGTGTTGCCTATACAGTACGAAGATTACCAGCACACAGCTCAGGTAGTGGATGAAAACAGTGCAGAACTAATAGCACAATATGCTGCAGACTTGGTAAATGAACCCGCGGTAAACAAGAGCTATGATACAGTAGATGATGGACATTTAACAGTGTCAAAAAGAGATGAACAACGGCTGCTTTTGGAGAGCACCATGTCGCCATTATGTAAGATATGCTTTTATGTTACTGTAGAAAATATTAAACTTTTAAAACTTTACTTGTAAAAAGTGGCTGCTGTAAATGATATCACCAAACGCGATGCCGAATTGCAAATGTACCTGAGCCAAAATATGGAAAAGGACTCATCGCAATATTTAGCAAAGGATTTTAATCGTCAACAGGAAACACACACAGAGAAAGCTACTGCTCAAAAAGAGAGTCCACTGAATTCATCCGATGAGGATGACTACTGTGAGTATTGCACTGAGTCACAAATTGCACATTAAATTGCAATTAAAAAATTTCAGTATTAGTGTCGGATAAAGCTGTAGAATGTCGTGCTAAAGCCAGTCTGCCTACAAATTATCTCTATTTTGGTGAAATGGACAACAAAACGAGTGGTAAGTGAGTAATGTAAATTTTATTAGCTAAAAAACATCTGTTGGAAAAATTAATTTAAATTTTCGGCTCTCAAACGCTGTAAAATGAACAGTACTAATCTAAACATACTTTTGCGTGCGCTCTCCGGAGCCAATAATTTTGTATTCAGTCGATTTGGGAAAGGGTATTATGGGAAAATGAACCATCCTGTTGCGTATATGTGTAGTGTCATAATCCTGAGCACGCTTATACGGCTGCACATAATTATCACGCGCCTCTGTAGTCATGCCTGTATGTGGAACACGTTTGAGCGTACATTGAAATTCGCAACGACGCTTGGGACACTCCTTAGCAGCAGCATTATTACACATCTGTTCATCCCTTTCGCGAGATACAGGAATTTCTCTACAACTTTTGGCTTGCCAGTTCCAGAAGGTTATATTATCCTGAGCAGCTACACTGGCCATTAACTGTTCCGGCGTATAGCCCACATATGCCAGACGTGATGTTGTTGCATCTGGATCTAGATATTTTGCAAAGCCCGGCTTGGTTTTGTCAATTATAATGGGGGTTACTTTAACCGGTTCTCTCAAGGGAATGGCTGTTGGTTGCGCAATAGTTTTCTCGGTTTGCCAAAGAAAATCTTGATGCGACACACTTGAGATCGGACGCATTTTACGTTTGAGAAAACGCAACTGACAGTCATCGAATGGTTTTATAAACTCAACCTTGCGATCCAGTGTAGGATTGCGTACTTCATAAGGATCAAAATACTAGCAAGTGTGGAAATGAATGTTCTATTAAATGTTTTTTTTTGTTGTAATATTTTCTCTTGAAGTTTTACCTTCCAAATAAAGTTGTCTTTGTAATCGCTTATGCGTCTCTCGGCCAAAGAAGGATCCACATCATAAGTTTTACTTTCACCGAATTTGGCATTTGCTTTATTACCCAGCTTAGTGTCGGACAAGTAAACATGGCCACGATAGGTGGAGGTACGCATATCAATTTGCTTACCCAGCGGTTTCTTGTAATCAATAAAGTTAAATGTGTCCATGATGAAACAATGTGCTTCCTTTCGGATTTCTTATAAGATTTTATTAAAAAAATAAATTTTTCGAAATATAAAAATAAATATTTGTTATTTTTGGCTACTTCCGGTTGAAATGTTTGAAAATAATGTGGAAGTTTTTGTTGTTGCTAGGTTTCTTTTACAACTCACTCAAAAAAAAAAAAACAAGTAAAGCAGGAAAACAAAATTTGGAAGCTCTGTGAAATAAGGCCAAAAAGTCAAAAGAACTCATTTCTATATAAAACCACAGAGACTAATATTTGGGGTAAAAGTTGTGTGTTTTAATGTTTGTTTACATAACTAACATTTTATAGAACCCCCCGTTTTCGCCAAAAAGCTCATACCGCGGCGTACGATGTTTGGTCCTTACGAAGGTCGTGTGGTTTACGTAAGCGAAATTGATCTGGATGTTCTACATGTTCAAACACCACGCTGCAATCCAGTGCTCATGATCGATGATTCCCATATACTGGATGTTTCTAATGAAGGTATTTGTAAATTTATATTCATCTAAAATATAGCTTCATATAAAATTAATTTAAATTTTTTTAGATACGTCGAATTGGATGCGTTACATACTCTTAGCTCAAACGTATGCACAGCAAAATCTTCAACTTCTGCAAGAAGATAGTAAATTATTCCTTAGATGTCTGCGCGATATTCGTGCCAATGAAGAGCTACGAGTAGGCTATCATAGCGCATATGCTGAGCGTTTTCTTTTGCACACATTGCAACCTACAGCTGAGGATCTGAAGGATGACTTCTATCGAAAGAATCCGTGGAAATGTTTTGAGTGCAAAAAACGCTTTGCAAACTCGGCTGAAATGAAGCTGCATCTTAATGAGCACGATGTTGCTGAGACGCCGCAGCCGAATCAAAAAAATCAAACGGTACAGGCAAAGAAGTCGAATAGACAACTCAACCAGACCAAAATTAAGAGCTCTTCAGTAAGAATACCTGCGGACTCTAGACGTTGCCACATATGCGGCAAAGTATTTATGACAAATGAAACGCTCAAGCAGCATGTTGCAAAACAACATAAGGACCAGCAGCACACTAAAGTTAACTTTTTAAATCGCAAGCCAATCAAGAAGAAGAGCCCAAACAGCGTGCAGCTTCAAGAGTCCAAATATATGTACAAGTGTAATTTGTGCACTAAACGTTTTCACAAAGAAGCGCTACTTGTGGTAAGACCTCTGATGTTATTCGTAAACTTACTGAAGTTTTTATTTAAGCATTTTTCATTTGCAGAAACACAAATCTATACATGAAGGCAACTCCAAGAAGCCTCACCAGTGCCACATTTGCCAGCAGCGCTGTGCGACACCGGCTGCGCTTGCTGCCCACTTGCAAAGTCACGAAGCTACTCAATATGCCTGCGTTTTCTGTGAGCAGATATTCAAATATGTACGCGACTTTAAAAAGCACGTCGTTGTGCATAAAACTGGTAGCAATGGATTTTTTGAGTGTCCACATTGCAAAAAGGTACACCTGCTAAAATGCGTTAATTATCTGGGATTTTACGCATTAGAAATTTCACGCATTTTTTATTAATAAAAAATTGTTAATAAATTTTGATTACAGCAATATGCCGACTATCATCTGGTGCGCAAACATGTGCGTATCTTTCACTCAAATAGAGAATTCTTCTGTTCTGGCTGTGGTAAAAAGTTCCACAATTCGTATGCTTTGCACCGCCACAGGCTAACGCATATGGAAAGTAAAAGCTATGCGTGCACATCATGCGGCTCACAATTTGGACGCAAAGATCATCTACTAAAGCACACAAAGCGTAAGCATAATAAAAATAGCCCAAACAGTGCTAAAAACAGCAGTGAAGATGCGCCTAAAAGCACAGAGGTGAAGGCAAGTTCAAATAATGCAAGTGGTGACCAGTTGCGCCTTGCAGAACCTGCTAAAAAGGGTTTGTTGTCTGCAGAAAAAGCTCTACTGCATGACGAGCACGCAACAACTAACACATTAAACGATGGCACACAATATCTCAAAATGAGCCCAATGAAACCACCAACGAATATAACTACTTCAATCGCCTCTTCATCCTCAAATCGTCGCAAACAGACACCAACTAAGCTAAAAGCTCTCGAGCTTAATGCAGACACAGTTACTTTTGTCGCATTATCCGAGATGCTTTCGCCTTTTATCATATCTGAGAGTGCCTTAAATGCAGACTTTAAAATGCCAAACACCAGCAGCAGTAGCAGTCTTAACACAGTTGCAGTGAGTAAAGCTAAAGCAAATGAAAATAATTTAAACAAACTGCCAGACGCATCGCTGGAAAATAAAGAAAAGATCACCACTGTTGATGTAAGCCCAACTGAAGCTGCAGCTACAAATTCAACAGCTCCAAGTCCGCTGTATCCCTACAAATGTCACATTTGCCCGCATAGCTTATTCAAACGTCGTGGGATGCTTGTCAATCATATGGCAAAAGTACATCCAACTGTTAGTATGGATCACATAGAACTACTCAAAGCTCCTATCGTAAAACAGGTTTTGATATTTCCGTGCCCCTACTGCAATAATGTCTACAAGTTGAATGCCAAGCGTAAGGCACACATAATAAAACATCATCCGGGTAGAGAGCTGCCCGAATCAATGCGTAAAACACGAGCACAAACCATAGAGGTGGCGCAGTCGGCTGATGTAGCTCAGGCAGCATTGGTTGTGCACTCTGCTGAAGTAGCAGCCACTGTTGGCACGTTGGAGGCTAATGTACACAAGTGCGACCGCTGCTATAAGCAATATGCAGCACGTAGTCGGTTGGTTAGTCACTATCGCAAGGCGCATCCTGAACAGGTCAATTTGCCTAAGCTTCTATGCAACACAACCGAGGAGTGCAACAGTAAATTTCCAACTTTTCCTACACCTAATGGAGAACTATTGCACCAACATGCAGAGTCATTGGAACCTGAAATAAATATTATTCCCTTTCAATTACAATCACCCGTTTCGCCAGAGAACAAGTTGCTGAAGCTTTCAAGTGCTGCTGCTATGGAGCTGTCGCGTTTTGACGATGATTATTTTAATGAACGCATGCGTTGCACTAATGATGAAGCAGTCGTTGTACCACCTGTTTTTGGCGATCAAGCCACACACAGTGATTTACAGCATTTGCCAGCATTATTTGAAGAATCTTCCATAGTTGGTATTGATGCCACTAGCATGGAGAAGTACAATCGTTCCATTGAAACTCAATTCTTTGATAAAATTACCAAATTTAGTTGAAGTTTGCTCTGTGATGTAGAGATACTCCCTTTTATTGACATGGTGTGGATATTGTGGCAATATAAACGGCTTAAAAGTATTTTTTTTTTTGGGAATGGGTCAGTAAGCCTTGCATTTTTATTGAAATTATTTATAAGAACTAGTTTTAATTTTTCCTCTTATTGCTACCTTCGAATGCTTCAGTTAAGACTCAAGAAGAATTGTATTTTCCTGTTGTGAAAAAAAGGTCTTCATTCTATTCGCAGTTAAAAGAATTGTAATTTTTTTGTTTAAAAGTTTGCAAAAGTTGTTTTGATTTTCATCAGACATTTTTGTTTAACTTGAGTTCAAGATACCATCTTCAGATCTGATAAGCCTAGCCAAAGACTTGTTTTGTAAAATATTCTACTATATCTCATAAAAATCTCGTTTAAATCGATTGCATAGACTTTTCAAATTGTTAATAATTTTTGTATATATTATAAAGAGATTTACAATTCGTTGAAACAATTTTATAAATCATATTTTTAAGGTTTTTGTTTAATAATTTAATTGATACAACATAAAAATTTAACATTTAATACCAAAAAGTCATACAACACTTAATGAATGATTTGTTTTTGTTTTTCAAACTGCTAACTATAAATTTTATCAAATGCCTTTGTGTAGGAATGTTTTACAAAGTTAAACGTGAGTGCTAGATGTTAAGTATTTATATATATATTTATATGTATAGATTTAAATTATAAAACAAACAAAAACTGCGAGTCTTTAAATTATTTATGTATATAAATATTTTCTTTTTTTTTAATGTTAATACATAGTATGCATAAATATATATATGCTTAGAAACGCCGATAGCTTTAGCATTACTTAAATAAAGAATTTTTATGTTTAATGTTGGAATTTATTAAGTATGTAGAAGTCATGTTTGCAATTTTTTTCTGCTCAATAGTTTGATGATTATGTAACATAGACTCAACGAGGTCTAGCAAGAAGTTTAATTTAAAATTGTAGGCATAGCGCGTTTAGCATTTGACATTATTTTTTACACTTTATGTTTATAAATTTGTAGAAAAATAAACACACACTTTAATGCGTTTTTGTAGATTATTCAATCTCTTTTAAGGCCAGCAGAGACTGACGCAGATATTCATACTGAGTTTTCGCATGTTTAATCTCCAGATCGGCCATTTCCATTAAGCTGAAAAGAAGAATAAAACAGCATTTTTTAAAAATTTTACCAAATTTGAGTAAGGTGTGTGTGCTTTAAGCTTACCCTTTTTTGAAAGCAGCAACACGTCGATTGCGAAAGCCAACTAACTCCTCCTTGCCACAGGCTGACATGGACTCGAATTTTTCACATGCTTCTGCCTGAGCAGCTTCAGCCTGTAAAATTTAAGTTGTTATTAAAAGCTGAAGTTTATCTTAACTAATTAAAATTATGTATATACAAACACATGCAAGCAGCAAGCACGGATTTGAAAAAACAACTACAAACAATTTAAAACATTGATTCCATGATCAGTGGTGAGTAGATTAAATATAGAATTGAGCATAATAGTAATAACAATTGAGAGCAACCCAATTGAATTTATTGTAAAGGATTTTACATAACTTTTGAACAAGGAACATAAACACACAACAGGAATTTAATTATTTTGAACTTTGAGAAGTGTATAAAACTAAATATTTATTTTAAAGTCAATGAATTCAATTAAAAAAGACTTTGAGGGTGATTTTAATATTTCTGTGTATATGATTAATAATAGTACGGTGTAACAAAATGATAGATATTAAAAAAACTTGACATATGACATAGTGGAGGTTGTAGATCTGTTAGAAAATAAGATAACTGTATGCTTGGTTTTTGAAAGTTGATAAAAAAAATTAATCACACATTGATATTAAGCCGAATGCAAACGAGCTTCAGCAAACAAAACCCGAGAAAAAAATTCATATATTGTGTCAATTAAATAGTCTGAGTCTTAACTATAATGTACCCGAAACATATCCAACAAGTGCCTGGAAAGTCACCACAAATAATGCCCCAGTTAGTCTGTATTATGTCAATAAAGTGCTCTAAAACGAGCGACTATATTCGGACACAATGAATTGACAAGTGTCCGATTAGATCTACGTTCGTACACTGTGCCTGCCCAAGGTGTTCCAGAACTAGCACTTCTTTCGGTGCAGAGGTCGGACATTTACTAACACGGGCACCAGACATACAATATCAGCTACTTTATTAACACAAAATATGAAATTGTTTCTCGGCTTTCGATATACATATATCCAAAAAACCGATTTTTGTTAGGTGCGTGTAAATTTAATTGCATAACTCCGATGTTTTTTCATAAATTAAAAAATTTAAATCGATTTTCCAAAAGACGAAAAGCATACCTTCTCTACAGTATATAAAACTTTCTCGTGTCTAAAGAATTGGAAAAGTTACAGATGAAAACGTTAAGAAATAGTTCGGTCAAATTAGACAAAAAAAATCAGGGACCGAAAATAACGATTGTTTTTGAAATTTTAGTTAAAAGTTCAGGTCTTCAGATGAAAAATTACTTGGAAAATAATTTCGTACAACAGATTTACCCTCAAACCCTTACCTTTCGGGTCCAAATTGACCCCATAATTAAAAAAAGGCCCGTGTTTCGTATAAAAGCTTTGTTTAAACAGAAAATTCATCTTTTTTAAGCAATAATATTCCTTTCAAATAAAAGCGCTAAATAAAAGTACAAATTAATAATCAAAGTAAGCAATTTTATGGGTCCCCAAAATGACCCCAAAAGTATACGGCATGAATTCATTCAATTTAGTCGCAATTAAAAGCAGTGAGTAAATGGAAAGATACATGAATTCCGTAGAATATAAGAGCAACAAATTTGTTGATCTCGAAGCTTTTCGCACAACCCACAAATACACGCAGCTCAACTCGGTAAGCTTAAGTACATGCTTGTGTGGTTATTAATTTAAAAAATTACAGTTTTTTAAATTTCAGATTTGAAGTAATAAATTAAAATATTTTTTGTTTTTATTTTTATTTTTGATAATTAAAAATTTGTATAAATAAATGTCCTGTGACTATCGCTGTAATAATATAGAAGGCTTCAAATAGGATTTGCTTCGATATGTCAATTTGGTTGGTTGTCATAGATTTGTTTACATATGGTTTTTAAAAAACTAAGATGAGTTTGTTATCGTAAATGAATTTAAAAAATTAATATGAACAATATTGGCAATCTAAAGTCTCTGAAAGATATTTATTTAGGTAATGAAAGAAATATCTATAGCATCAACTCAGAAATTACTACAATCGGAGGAAACCGAATTCAGAGAACATTGCGTTCTTTTAGTTATTTTATAGAAATAAGAAAAGCGACTGTAGTGAAGCATTTCAATGCATTCTAATAGCCACTGCAAATGTTGAAATAATATTTTCAGTAATTAGTATTAATAAAACAAAACTTAGAAATAAGTTAGAGAAATTCTCGCACTTTGTAGAATTCTAAGAATAAAAAATCTCTAAAAAGAATACATCAAACTGTATTCAATTTGTAAATCAAACCAAATGTACAAAAAAATTTACAAGTAAATTTACGAAAAAATAATTAAAGATAATTTCAAAAACAAAATGGGATCTATTAAAATTAGCTTATGTTATTGTTTATGTTTTTGTAAATAAATGGTTTTTTATTATTTTCATTTTAATGAATACCAACAAAATTAAACTTGCCATTTTTTAGGGTAACAGTTTTTTTTTGAAAATACAGTTTTTTTAGGGTTACAGTTTTTTCGTTGAAAATACAGTTTTTTCGTTGAAAATACAGTTTTTTCGTTGAAAATACAGTTTTTTTGGAACTTACAGTTTTTTTTTTGAGCTTACAGTTTTTTAAAAACCCGTTAAAAAACGATGGCAAGAATGAGATAAGTTCGTGTCCGAGGTTGAGCAAGGTTTGGTTTTGTTGATAATTTATGAGTTTTAGTGACACATTCAAAAAACTCAAATACTTTGAATAATTCGATTAATTTGATGAAAATTTGTTGAGCAGAGACCAAATTTAAAATAAGATTACTATTAGGTTAACGCATTTAATTTTTAATTTATTTATCATAAACTAGAGTTCGCCAGTGGTCGAAATGCGACCTTGTCATTGTGACCTACACTGTGATATCAAATCGCTTTCGTTCTCAGATGAGTGTAGAAAAGGGTTAAAAACCGAATCTATTTTTATTTTCAGTTTGCCGCTCAGTGTAAACCAACGACTTTTCATACAAAAATACGTTGTACTGAGAAAAGCTACAGTTTTCGATATAACGCAATAATTTTGATTATTATACAGTTATTTTTCTCACCCAATAACTTTTCATACAAAAATACGTTGCACTGAGAAAAGCTACAGTTTTCGAGATATCGTTATAATTTTGATGTCAAAATAACGGTAATTTTTCAAAATTTACTGTTTGTAAGAAATTTCCCAATGTATATTCGCACATGTTACATAAATAAATGCTTAGTGTAGGGTATCCGTAAGAGATAGCGAGAAATGTCTTATATTTTTTGTACATTTCAGCACTGTCTAAAATTTCTTCTTACACCGTGTTCTTCCATCTCTTATAGCTTAGCTTTTATTTAAGAAATTCTTTTTTGAACGCTCATATTTCAGGTCAAAGGTCACAAAAAGTATTCGGTGCACTTCTTCTCCCTACTCTTATTAATTTGAAAGAAAAAATATCCAAATCGGTTGAGAAACACGAGAGAAAATAGTACCGAACTGTTTTTCTTAAGCCTATTTATATATAGATGTTATTAAGAACTCATCAAAAATATAATTCTATAAATTAATATAAAGTTATAAAATATCATGAAATATGTTTGTTTTTTCCCCAAAATATTTGGTTGATCAATTCGAATGATTTGAATGTGTACCTATTGATACAGATTGAGTTCACAGCAGTTATGTCGAATAGAGAGAGCACACAATAAAATTCTATCTAACACTCACTGCTGCCACTGCTTGGTGGCTCTTTACTTTTTGTTCTCTGCCTTGCGGAATACAGTGAGATCAAGTTACGTTATTGTATGAGACAAATAAATGCAGTCTTTCGGCAAACGAACTTTCACTAAGAACAGCACAACTTTAGTAAATGAATTCATCAATTAGCCATGGGTTTGCTGAGTTATAAAAAACAACCAATGAATGCGGTTGTGCGCCAATGAATGAATGAAGTCATGCAGATGTTTAATGCAAATCAATTTACACACATCTCACAAATTTGAGGATGGAATTAAAAAAACCAAGATTGCAGTTATCTTATGTTCCATCAGGTCTACAACCTCCGGTTGTTAGAGGTTACACTGTGTAATTTGCCTTTGTTAAGAGTACTATCGTTAATTTGAATACATGCCGAATGAAATAGGTCTTTAAGTATAGTTGGTCATACAAAAAAGTAGTTGGTTATAGTCCGTTTATTCCATTCACATACCAGATTGGTACTTTTCACATTTTTTCTTGAGGTTTGTTTCCATTGAAAAAATCGGCTTCGCGCAAATTTCTATGATTGTACCGTACGATTTTGGGGTAGCTTCGCAGAGAAATTGTAATTTATATGGGAAGAGGTCAAGTAGGTTGGTTTATTTCTTCTACTATTCGCATGAAGTTTAGTAGGAGAAGATTGGAAAGTTAAAGCTCTATATATACTTTAAATTTTCCGAAAACTCAAGAAAACTTGTTATATTGGGCTACTTTTGCAGATCTAATATTTTAAAATTTTTCTTATATAGCAATTGCTACTAAATTTATATTGTATATAGTAAGTATATGTCTGTATGCGTGTGTGTGTATGTGTGTATGCGTGTGTGTATGTGTGTATGTGTGTGTGTGATTGTATGTGCTAGGTAGACCAATGACAGCAACACAAACTTGTACAAACTACAGTGTAGAGCATTCAATAAATTAATAACAATTTACAACAAATAGCAAATACCTCTTGCACCTCCAAAGGCTGACCCATAGTTGATGAAAGCATTTTTGTTTATTTTTTTTTTTATTTTTAGTTTTGTTGTGGATTTTTTGTTAAAGTAGATTGTTTCAGATATATTTTTTTTTGAAATTGCATGTTAATTTTGAAAAATATTAGAATTAATAAATATTTTGCTTTAAAAAGTGATAAAGAAAGAAAGTGAATGTATAAACAAAAAGGCGAGCAGTTTCATAGACGCCACAAAAGAATGAAAATTAAGAAAAAACAACCATAAAAAAAAGGATAGAGAATTAAATAGACGCAAATTGACAAAAAACTTAAGCACAGTAACAAATAAATGATAACCTACCGCATGAACATCTTTGTTTTTGGAGCGCACTTTTTCCAAATTACGATTGGCTGTTTCATAAGCAGCTAAGCAGCGCAGGCGTCGTATCAGTAAAGCCTTGGCCGCATCGCTATCACGTTGATAATAGCGCAAGGTATCCCCTAGCTTTAAATCCTGATCGCTGGCAACGCGCGCTTCCATGTTCTAGGGGGAAAAGTTATAAAGAAGATATAGCATATAATAATTTGTTTCAACACACCTTAATCTTCTCAAACACCTCCGCGCTCTTGGCACAAAATGCTTCCATATTTCCCTTTTCCGCCGTCGATAATTGCATCAAAGCATTTGATATTTTTTGATGCGCTTCACCCACCTCTTTATGTCGCTGTGTCATCTTTTCCGTACGTAACGCTGCCTCCCGCAAATGACCATGATATTCGGTGAGAAATTGCAATTCATTCTCAAAGAAATCATTGACATCACGTATGGTAGCACCCAGCAGTAATTCATCCGTAGTCTTTCCCAACGACTTGACAAAGCCACCGAAGATGGCCATTTTCTTGCGCGGCTTAGCACACAGATCCTGGTCGTATTCGAGAAAAACTTTCAAATGCTGATCGACGCGAAAGACGGGATGACTGGCGAGTCGTCGCAAAAATACCTCGTGCATGGCAACAGTTTTCTTGAAGGTGGCCAAATATTCGCTGAACAAGAAAGTGCAGTAGGAAAGAGAGTATATTTTTTAGAAAATGCTCGACTATGAATGATTTGCCAATACTAAATAAAAATTCAACTATAGCAAGTACAGTCTTGCTTCGAGTCTTTTTTGATTAAAAGGTTATTAAGAAAAAAAATCAAAAATATATATCGAAGATTTTAAGTTTTTGCGACTTAAGCTAGAGTTATAGACTATTTAATTTAATCAAACTTACGCCTCCAGCTCCGATTTCATTTTCTTGAACTCCTCCTTAGTCATGTTGCCTTCACCTTCACCAAGCCGCTGCAATTTTTCTCGTGATGCATCGAAATCAGGTCGAGGTGGACACGGTGGAATCTAGTATAAATTAAAACAAATGCAAAGGTTTTCAAATTAACAATGAATTCTAATTGTTGCATGAGCCCCGGCTTACTATGTAGCCCGCATAATCTTCGTTCTCCTCGAAACGATCGTGCAACCAGACAAATTCTTCATGCTGACGCACCACATTATTATCGGATTTTGCAAAACCAGGCAGCGTTGTGCGTGTGTGCACCGTAAACTTGACCTTGTCCTTTTCGCTCAGAGCATCAGAGATTTCCACATGCAAAGTATTCTCTGCCATCGCTGCCGGCGTCATAACTGATGAGGATGACTCGGAGGTGGCGGTGCCGCTGCCATTATTAGTTGTTGTATTTTGCTGCATGCCTGCGGCCGTTTGTGATGTAGGCGAAGCAATTTCCATTACTATGGAATTCGTAGCAGTGCCACTATTGGGAGGTAACGCAGTTGAATCGCTGTTCTTCATATTTTCGATGATGGTTGATTCATCTGTGCCGTCCTATATGTTAAAAATATCGATAAAGTAAAAACAAGTTGTGCAAATATGGAACTTCAAAGAGTAGCTAAATTTTGACATGCTTAGGCTTGCACTTAATATGTTATTGTTAATAATTGTTTATTTTTTGTTGGCTAAATATTGTGGCTGTGTTGTATTTAATGGCTTACTTATTTGTTGTTGTATGCAATATGAAGCTTTTTTATTACTTTCACAGAGTATTCGGGCGGAACGTTAACTCGATAAGTGAATAAGTCATAAGAGCAACAACAACGTTCGACCAAATAATGTGTTGCTGACTGGGGGGACTAGAAGGAAGGTGCTTTCCGCAGCTCTACGATAAGCTGTGGCTGCACGAAGCAGTTATGTACATAAAATTCAACATTTAACAGCACTTAAATTATGATTATCTTCTTGAACTTGCTGGTGACTGTCAACGGTTACAGCGCCGCGTCTGTAGATCGGTGTCAAGCAGCATGATAACAAAAGCAACAACAACGACAAAGAAGGCGTACTCCGCGTCATTGACCAGCACCAAATTTGATTAAAGCATACAAACATTTATTATTGTTCCAATTGAGACCAAAACTTACCATCATTTTGATGAGTTCAATTTAAAGGAGACTTTATTAGAGAATATAATAAAAAAGACAATATAGGCCAATGCTTAATTTCCTGCAATTGCAGCTGTCCAGAGATTATGTTCAAGTTTTACTTTTTTCTAGGGCACTTGACAATAGCTGATTAAAAATTTTAACTTTTTAAGAGATGTTTAGTCAAAAACACTCTTTTTGCATTTTCAACAAATGAATATATTTTAAAATTTTCCTAGTTTTCCACTGTTGATCATTTCTCGATGCGTTTTATACGATTATTAAGTGACGTTTAAAAATATTTCAATTATTTTGCTCTGACGTTCTACTTTGTTCGCTGCAATCAGCTGTTAACGTAACACAAAGACGTAAGTATCGTTGTAGATTTTCAGCATTCAGGGATGCCACTAAAAAAAATTAGCCGACTTAAGATCGATGACAATGCTGGCAAATATCTATATCGGTTTCGATAAAGGCGAATTTACACATTTTGCCAAGAAAAAAATGACTAGAGTGTTCAATCCAGAAAGATTTTGGCGAATCCCGGGAATTCGGGATTTGAAATTCGGGCACGATTGCGGTTTGCGTGGCGCAAAGATCTAAAAATGAAGTTTTGTAGTACTCATTGAGAAAATAAGATTCACCGAAGGAATTATCGATTAGCTATCGAGCTATCGATTTTTAAAATAATTTTTTACTTTACAAAGTCTAAATAAAAATTCAGACCAATCTGATACTATTCGAAAGAAAATTAATAATTCTTTAAAATAAAAGATAAAACAAATCATTTCTTTCGAACCCGGTCATGCTACAGACGGTTTTCATGCATATCATTATTATTTTTGTTTGCATAAAACCGTTATTTTCTCTAAAAATTCCGTTATTAAGGGAAAAACAAAAACATCATATATTCGAAGCTTAAACAATGACCTTTCGTTTGATGTATATGTTTTCCATTAATGTTGTATTTTTCATTTTGTATACATACTAGGTTGAACATTACAGTAATATGGTTTTTTGTTTTTAACTAATCCTTCATTTAGAGAATGCAGGTTTGATGTACTCATGGTCAAAATAAGAATAATAAACCGAGCTATCGATATATCGATTAATTATCCATGTTATTTCTTGCTTATTTCTTGTTTCTTGTTTAAGTAAACATTTAAATTTTCTTCATAATTCATGCGATTCAATAGATTGATGTGTCGTTTAAAAGGTAATTTAATTACTATTAACGATATATGAGTCTTTTGTAAGAATGATTTAATTTTTATAATTTTTTATAAGCAATTTTATATCATTTTTAAATTTTTGATATTTGAGAATAAATCCGCTGCTTAGGGATTACAGCCCTCACATGATCCCCAAAATTGGATTTGTGACTGTGGACAGTTTGAAAAAGGTCATAAGAAAAAAAAGAGAATATAATCCGAGGGTCAATCATTTTATAGTAAAAAACACCATAAAAAAATTATTTGCTCTTGTACGGAAGAGTAATAAAAATATTCCACACAAGGGAAAATCATTTTATCGTAAAAAACATAATAAAAAAAACTGATTTTCGCTTGCACGAAATAGTGATAAAAACATTGCTTGCAAGGGAAAATCATTTTCTCTAGTAATAGATTTAATTTTTATAATAAAATAAACGTTTGGAAAAAAAAACAAAAAAAGTTGATAGCTCGATAATTAATCAATATATCGATTATCTTTCAATGAATCTTATTTTGACCATTCGTATTTGAGAACTGCATTCTCAAAATGAACGATTAGTTAAAAGAAAAAACCATATCATTGCACAGTTCAACCTAGTATATAAACGAAAATGAGAAATACAGCTACAATGGAGAAAAAGTTTTACATATTATACACCAAACGAAAGGGCATTGTTTCATCTTTTAATATGTGATGATTTTGTTTCCCCTTAATAACAGAATTTTTAGGGGAAATTACGGTTTTATGCAAACAAAAATTATAATATAGTGAAAAACCGTATGTAGTGCAACCAGGTTGAAAGGAAATGATTTTTTGTATCTTTTATCTTAAATTTATATCAATTTGCTTTCGAATAGTAACCGAATCATTTAGATTGGTAAAACATTAGGAAAGATATAGACGATTTTTCATATAAACTTCACAAAGTGGAAATTAGTTAAAAAAAATCGATAACTCGATAACTAAAGTATGTATCGATAATTCCTTCAATGAATCCTATTTTCTCAATGAGTACTATAAAAATGCATTTTCAGGTCTTGGCGCCACGGAAACCGTAATCTCCCCGAAATTCGTGATCCCGAAACGCCAAAATTTTAAAATAATGGAAATTAGCTTATTAAAAGCAGGGACCGTTAATATATTTTTCTCTTAATTTCTGCGTTTTGGCAAAAAGAATTTGCATATTAATTTTATTTTTTATTTATTTTTAAAATAGAAATCCAAGAGTAACCTTTATTCATACTTAAAATATTAAAAAATACTCAAAAGTGTATAAGACCACACTAAGACGAAATCATAGTTACTAACGCAGACAAGGGTTACAAAACAGTTGTAATGTACAAAGAAGAATATACGGAAAAAATTATATATTAGTTATATGACAGTTATATATTACACTTTCTATAGGAGTTTGACAAAAATAAGTATAGCACTGTATATAAAATTACATGTAAAAACTTGAGTTTTTCACTAAATTATCTTTTGCATATCTTTGCAAATACATACAATTATTTTAAAAACTGCATTTGTCAAAAAAAAAAATAAAACTAGTAAAGAATCACCTTCGACTGGACTAAAATTAAAATACCCCACAGCTGTATTACAATAGTTCAGTATACTTGAAATTTTTAATGTTCTTTTTTTTGGATGTCGTCACTTTTATAGGGAGCTGTTTTCATCCAAATATTTCAAATTTGCAACTCAGATTAAATTTAGTTATCAAAGCTTATTTGTAAAATATCAAGTTTCGTCGTGAATTTCTTTTTTAGCTTATAACGGTTCTACGCTTTTGATGATCTCACATTGTATGGGAGGTTTGCGAAATTTTTAGTTTTTTTTTTTACCAAATTCCAAACATTGAATGCATAGTTAAATAAAAACTTATTAGCAAAATTTGAAGCCATTATACATGTGGAATTTAAGGAGATTTTACCGTTTTCATAAAGTGACTTCGTATAGGAGGTAGACGTGGTTATCATTAGATTTTTACATTTTTATACTATGAGTGCATATTAATGCTTAAATCTTATTAGCAAAATTTGAAGTCATTAGATTAATTTTTGTGGTGTATTAAGAGATTTTACATATTTGATAAAGTCACTTTGTATGGGGACGTGGTTTTCATTAGATTTAGATCATTTTCGAACTTGACCTCGATTTTTGGATAATAATAATTTTATTATCATAGCTCTAATATTCTTATCGTTATCATAAACAGAGAACAGACGTACATGACAAATTCGACTTAGCAGCTTACGCTGATCAAGAATATATCGGTGATTCCATGTCAAGTCGCCCATGTTTCTGACATCACTATTTTTGAACATTATGAAACACTCTAGGTGGATAGTTCTTCTTAACAGTACTATATCTGCGTACTATTTAATTATTAAAACTATTTTATTAAAAAACCTTAAAAAATACAATTAGTGCTTGTATTCAAATAGCTGTAACTTTGAAACCGTAAGTTGAACAGAAAAAAATATTAATATATTTTAAAGACCTTAAATGTGTCTTTTTGGTGGTGTATTCTTCGTAGCATTTTTATGATAAATATTTTTTTTTAACCTTAAAATTTCAGTAACATTTTACATAGTGTTCGCAACAACTTTTTTATCTCTTTGGTATAGTGTCGTGTTAAGAAGGCATCAATTTTAAAGGATACCACAAAATTTTAGGTTGGGATTGCAATGATTGCTATTTTTAACGAATTTTAAGAAAATGCCTTCAAACGATTTCCTATTTTTGTACCGAAAATTCCACTTTTTATGGTAATATGGTAATACCATGGTAATACCAAATAAATCCATTAGTATTGAAATGAAGCCAACAATTTGTAAAACCAAACATTTTTTACTTTTTATATTTTTAAAAACTTCCATTTGTATTTTTATATTTTTGAAAATATGGAATTTTCGGTGTAAGAACAAAAAATATTTTGTAGGCGTTTTTGGAAAAATTCGTTAAAAATAGCAATCGTTGGAATACCAACCTAAAATTGTGTGTTAGTCTTTAAATTTGATGTCTTAACTCAACACTACACTAAAAATATAAAAAATTTGTTGCGAACACTATGAAAAATGTGACTGAAATTTTAAGGTTAAAAAAGGATTTTTCATAAAAGGGTTACAAAAAAAAAATACCACCAAAAAGACAAACTCAAGATCTGTAAAACATGTGAACACTTTTTTCTGTACAACTTACGGTTTCAAAACTACATCTATTTGAATACATGCACTAATTGTATTTTTTTATGTTTTTTAATATTTTCACAGTGTATAAATTTTGAAAAAAAATCTTCGCAAAAAAAACAGTTTTAGTTATTTTCATAGGCACTACTAACCTACAAAGTTTCAAAAAAATCGGAAACACAAAGGTCAGATTTTGCTCAAAATTAGTCGAATTGATATGGAATCATCGATATACTCTTTTCTTTTCCTGCTAAGCTTCCTGATCGGCTGTGGAAACGGAGTGACAAAGTTTATATATATCCCTGACGCAGTAAGCGTAGGGTATACAAATTATAAAAGTGCTAGTATCTCAAAAATGGAAATATGTAAAACTAACAGTTATATAACACAAAATTTTGATATTAAAATTACTTTATGAACTTAATGAGATATCCCAATTTGAATATTTAGTATAAAAGCGCCTATAACTTGTAAGCCAGACGAAAGTGGTACTTTATTTTTACATAACTTTTTTCTTAGCAGGTTGAATATAAACACGTAATAATTTGATATGTAGGGTTTAGAGGAATCCAAAATATTAATTTTTAACGTTTATTGGTGAATATTTAAAGTTATAACTAAAAAACTAATGTGAATTGTTAGAACAATGTGAATGTGAAAGTAGAACTGGAAAAAAAATTGGCTATTGCACCTCTTGAAACGACTTATGGGCGAATAAACGAATCAAATTATTTGCGCAAATTGAAGGAGAGGAAACTTCGTGTAAATATCAAAATAATTTTGATTTTTACGCAACCAGTTGCACAAACCATATATACCGGCCACAGACGGCACAAACTCGGATTTGCGTAAATAATTTGTGTCGTTTATTCGACCCATTAGACCAAGATGATTAACTATTATTAAATATTTAAATACAGATAATTGAAAACTGAACCTACAAGCTTGACGGCTTAAGTTCTTAAGAAGTTTTACATGACAGTTTTTACTTTATGAGGCTTGGCACTTGGCGCATTCAGCGCAGATAACAGTTGGCAACTGTTGTGTAAAAATTCGCTGATTGGTACAATTTTGGCAGCGCTCACTGCAACTAGCCAGGTATTCAACGCCTGTTAATCGAGAGAAAAAAATCTATTTTACATGGACACAACTGTTGAGTTAACTATCGGATGCTGCTATTGACGCTGTTAAATTCATAAACCCTGAAAGAACGCAGCAAATTGAAGTGAAAAACCTTTGCAATTGAATTATTTACATAAAAAATTGAATGTAATTCAATTAAATCTATTTTCTGACGTTTAGAGTAGCAACACATTCAGAGAAAAACATCGCTCATTGAGGTAGCGCTACCATTACAGTTCACAACAGTTGTCTGCGCTGAATGCGGCCATTGGCTGGAATGCATAAAAAGTGAGCATTTGCTCCGACTCGATTTTTCAAGTAAAAACTTCATAAACTCTCGTGATTTTACTTGAAAAATCAAGTCGAAGCAAAATCTCACTTTTTATGCATTTCAGCCATTGTCTGCAAATAAATGACTGACAGAAATATTAATTCAATTTAAAAAAATTCTGTGTCATATGGCATAAACAATTATTGTATTGACTTGATATTATACTCATAACTTTTGATACTATAAACGTACTCTGACATTGCTATTTTAAAGAAATGTATGTTATTATTAACCTTCGTATACTCGCGCCAAATAGTGTACACATATTCACGTGCACGGTCTGTGCGACTGAAAGTGCTCAAGCCATTTTAGTAGATTTTAGTAAAATTTCATCTTAATATGAAGTTTACTGTTTGATAAGATTGTGTGAAAACAACCAAACAAAAGTTTTATAGAAAGGCAAACGTAAGTCGTCGGTTCGACCAACGCGCGAGTTTACGAAGGTTAAAAAAATGTATTTTATTGCAAAATTTTGTTTTCAAAAAAATGTATACATATTTATATATAATTTTATTAGTCAATGAATATGCATAAGATATTGGCAACTACAAGTATATTATGAACAGAGAAGAGATGAACAGAGATGTTTAATATTTATTAAACATTTTTGGTGCACATTGTAGTTTATAAAATATGAACTAAAAGAGCAAAATATGTTGTGCCTAATAACCGTCTTACAACTTAGTTTAATTATAATGGCCCATTATCATAGTCAAAATAAAGTTGACTTTAAATTTAGTATAAGCATTTTTGACAGTTTTTTAATATAATATGTTGTCAAAAAGCTTGCACTAAATTAAAAGTCGACATTATTTTGACTATGATAATGGGCCAATAAAAATATTTTTAAGTAATTACTTGCTTAACTCACCACTTTGTATTTGAATCTGCTATCTGGATTTATTCTTTCAAAAATACTCAAGTTTTTCTGTTTTGAATAATCTTCAATATTATTATTTCCAATATTTTGAACTGGTCCAACAGAAGAAAATGCTGAATATAGTTTACTACGTATATTTTGATACATATTAACCTAAGAATATATATGCAATTTTTAAAAAATTATAATAAAATTTTCAATTTGACTTCAATTGCGTTAAGCCAACTTATTTGCACTTGAGTATTGTTTTTTAGTATACATTTCATAATTGATTACGCATACATATGCAGTTATTGAATAAATTTTTGTTGAACCGTTACGATGTTATTATGTATATTGCCACATAAAGAGTCCCAAAATGTTGCCATATTTTTATTTTGATATTTTCACAAAATTTCTAACAAAAACATAATTTTGTGTATAACACTTTAGCGTTTTGTTTTCCCGAAAATGATTCTAATTTTTGTGGCCTCTTAAAGAAATATGAATTTTTCCGTTAATTTTAAAAGAAAGATTTTTTCTACGAAAATGTTGACCACAAAAATAGCAAATATGTGGAATTTGTTGCCATACGTTTTTAAAAATTGGATTTAATATGTAACTTCTAATTGCACAGAAGTAGTAACATGTAAGAAAATATGTAATATTATTTTTGATATATTTGACATTTTTAACATATAATTTTACCCGCTGCTTGTTTTCAGATTATAAAAAAAAAAAGCAAGTATCGTAAGGGTTTAAACAATAGTATTTTCTTTTCATTTCCATATTTCAATAAAAAATAAACATTTTAGGTATTTTGCAGTATTTTGCAGTATTTATTGATATATGCTATTATATTATGCACTCACATACAAAAGAAAACAGATTTTTGATAATTATTTACTTACCAATCTCCGGGCGACATCACCTTGTCTCTTCGCACTCGTTTGCTGTGCTGATTAACGACGTAGATAGGGAGAAACCATTCGATTGTCAGAAATTGCGATTAGGGAGTTGCTTGTGAGAAGCATCTCGAAAAATTAATGATGGCATATTTTTATTACGTTTTTGTTTTATAATTCTTAACTTTGTTATACAGAGCTTAAAGCCATACAAATTAATGAAGAAATTGATTTTATATTTTCTCAATACTAGAAAAAAGTTCTAACACTAAAAACTTGTCGGCCTAATTTGTAAAATTTCGGTGTAGATTATGTGTGAAAATGCAGGTCATGTGAACATATCTGTACAAAATATGTTTGCCAGTACAACAAACCTGTTGGCCTTTTGGTAAAAATTTTTGATTTTCTCCATAGCAGCTAAGCTCCAAGCTCTAACTTTTATTTTTTTTGTGGCTTATATAATTTTTACCTCCTAAATCTGAATCAAAATTTCAGGCCGCTCGCAATTGGTTTAAGAGTTAAAGGCCTCAAAAGTTCGAAAAATTACCTAAAAATTTTTTTTAAAATTTTGCCCACAAAGCTAAGTTATATGGGTATCAAAAGAAAGGTAATGCGAGAGTTTATTCAACGAGGTATCACACACATAAAAATCCATGTATAGCTTTTTAAGATATAACCGTTTTTATACTTAGAATCAATTAGTTTTTATAACAATTTTTGGAATAATTTTACTTTAAGTCCCAGAGCCCTTTTTTCTTAAGGGGCACAACCAGTTGGATTTTTTTTTTTAAATAATTATATAACGTTGTTGTTATTCGGTTCTTCTATTGTATGTTGCTGTTTTTAAGTTGGGCTTTGGCCGTAAATACAAAAAATAGTTTAGTAATAAAAATTGTTTGTGATGTTTTAAATATTAATTCATAAAATTTTGACGTTTTTATGTCGTGATGTCCAAAGTGCTCCGAAATATTGTAAAAAAAAGATAAAAATATTTGTCTTTTTATTTGCGGCCAAAGCCCAACTTAAAAACAGCATAATTATATAACACTAAAATAATTTTTAAAACAAATTGTTTACTTGAAAGATATGTATTTGAAGAATTTTTTTTTACAAAAAAAAAATATTTGATTAATTGTGGGATACAGCAAATTTGCAAGGGGTCAAAAAAAGTGTTTTGCGGTGGTCACTGCTGCTCGTCACTGGATCATCTGAAAAAAATAGGGATAAATAGTTAATGAAACAATGCTACGGATGAACGAAGGGATTTGAAAATTTTTTATTTTCCGAAAAATGGTGGAGGTTGATATTTAAAAGTGCTTATTTTGCCAAAATATTTCACTCATATTTTAAAAAAATAATCGTTGAAAAAAGTCCTTTGTTCATCCGGAGGACAATGAAAAAAATTATTTCAAACTGATCCGTGAAATTTTTAGAAAATACTTTTGAAATATTTTTTTTAAAAAAGAAAAATAAATTTCCCCCTCCCCTCCAATTCTAACTGATTCTGTCTTTTTAACATGTATTTGGAGTCGTCGTTCTCAAATGGTTTAGGGGATAAAATTCGCGAAATTTTTTCCGTTTGAAAGAAGTGTGGTTGATGGTGATATTTCTGTAATTTATGGACGTATCAAAGTTTTTTAAGCAAAAAAAAAAATATCTTGTATTAAAAGTTTTATTATAAAGTGACTGTTTATTTTAGGTATTTTATTTATTTACATTAAAATTATATAACTTTTAGAGAAAGCTTTTTAAGTTTTTTGGATAAAAAAATATTTATTTATATAGCAGAAATCCGTAATTTAGAAAAGCACCTAAAATATGCGGTGGAAACAATTTGTCGGAGCTTGATCAGTAAAATAAATTAATTAAGGTTCTGCTGAAACTTTTTGAGCTTTTAATAAAAGATTTTGGAAAAAGCTTGATATTTACTACAATGGTAGTTTAAAACTAATTTTTGACTAAAAAGTCATATATTTTAGGTTTTAACAAAGTATTTGCTTAACAAGTGCAAACAATTTGGTAGCGATCTTTTGCATAGTTTTCGAGTAATGCTGTCCACCGGTTTCAAATAGCACTTTTCGACAAAAACGTGTTTAAAGTTTTTTATGTATACTTTTCAATTGAGCAATTCACAGTTCATTGTAATGTTTTAATATAATAATATTTTAATGTACTAAGTTTTTACAACTGTGAGCCCAACACGTTTTTCGATCAGAGCGAACGAATTAGTCTTCGTTCGTTCGCCCTAATTTACTATTTACACCGAGCAAACAGTGTTCGCGATAAATTTATAGCGAACATTGTTCGTTTGGGCTTAGTGTTTAAACCGAGCGAACGAACGAGGTTTCTTTCATTCGTTCAGGCAGTCTAAGTCCACAGTTACAGGAACAAGCTACAGTTTGACTAATTCGTACGATTCGCTGCTTCCAACCGAATAACCACGCATTTACACTGCCTGAACGAACGAAAAATTCATTGCAACATCGTATGAAAACTTGACACAAATAAAACAGTTCTCTTTTGCAGGGACCGTAGCGCTTATGGTTTTTCTCAAAAAAGTCAGATATTAACAGTTACCATTTAACTTTAATTTTTTCCGACAATAATACTAGTTATTTTATGTCTTTTATTTCGTCGGGCAAAAATAACTGTTACTTTTGACTTATATTTTGTAGGTTACTTTTTGACTTATATTTAGTTTTTGCCTTTTAATTTTTGGTAAAAAATATCAGGCAATTTGAATTTTTTAAAGGCCACTTGAAGGCAAAAAAAAAAAAAATTATATGCAATTTTTATCGTCTCATCAGCGCGTAAATTTTGAGCTATAAAACTTTTTAGTTTTTAAAGTTTTTTATTCGGTTAAACTACCTTTAAAAAATACAAATTGCCTGATATTTTTGACCGAATAAATAAAAGATACAAAATAACTGTTATTTTTGACCTAAAAAATAAAAGTCAAAAGTAAGAGTTATTTTTGACCGAAAAAATAAAAGGCAAAAAATAACAGTTAATTTTGACTTTTATAGTAACAGTCAAAAATTTAAAAGGAGTTTAATATTCGCGAAGCTGCTGTCTGTCATTACTATAATAATGGTATATTTAAAAAGTCCACCGGCAACTTTTTGTTATGCTGAAATTTGTAAAATAACATAGCTGCTGTCGTCGTTACTATAAGAATGGTATATTTAAAAAGTCCACCGGCAACTTTTTTGTTATGCTGAAATTTGTAAATAACAGTTATTTTCAGTCTCTGCTCTTTTGACTTAATTTTTAAATTTATTTTTTTCACTTTTTGTTTTTTACTACGTTATCAACAAACCTACTATTTTATTCGTAAGGAAACACAGAATTCGCCAAAAATGTACGAGCGCCGGCTGATCAGAGCGAACGACGAAATCTTCATCAGTTTGTGCTGAAAAAGTGGAAAGCACGAATAGCGTTCGCGAGAATTTTGAAAAAAACCAATGTTCAAAACCTTGGTTCGCACCTAACTGTTTCCATTGCCTGAACGATCTATTAATAATTAATTCGCTCGATCATGCAGACATCTTGCTTGCCACGCCGATATAACTGTTGTAAGCGACATAGATTTAAAGAACTAAATTCCTACCATCCCTAGTGACTAAACTCTCCAACATGTTTTCTACACTTGTCACACTATCGCTTCCTCTCTTTTGTACCCTATTCACAACAATAATAAAATTACCCCTGTTTTTGGTTAATAAACAACAATAAAAAACCAAGTCGTAGAACGCAGAATAAAAATTGTCGTTGCAAAGATAAGCCATTGCCTTTAGTTTACGCGGAGTTCTTTTCATTTATTATTCGTTTGGTTTTATTTGGAGTCTTTTTTTCGTTGAGGAATCACAACCAATTTTAAAGAAACACCAGCTGCACAGGAAGAACAATTAAATAAAATGAATTATTAAATGCGATAAAGAAGCTGCAGATGTACGAGCGCATGTCGAAGCAATCCGCAATTCGACCCAACGACCTGTTAAGAACAACATTAAAGAAGCAACAAAAATACAAGAAATAATTCATACAATTAATTAGTATAAATTTAATATACTGTGGGAAAAGTGATAAGAAGTGACACCTTGGACTGTAGACAAGTTATAATAAGTGAAAGGAAGCAACCAGCAAGCAATGCCAAGAAATGTGGCTGAGGAAAATCAGGGGCTGCTTGCTAATGAGCAGCAGCAACCGCTGGACAATGATTTTGGCGATAGAGTGATTAATGATGAGACTGATGAATACATTGCGACAGCCTTTACACCAGCAACTTTGCCAGAACCAGCCAATGACTTTCCGCATTTTCAAAATGTGCAGCTGCCAGACGATGAATTGTTGCTTGCTGAGCCACCAAATGATCGCTTTAATTTAATTTATTTAATTTTTTATCTGCTTGGAATAGCTACGATGACACCGTGGAATTTCTTTGTGACGGCGGAGGATGTAAGTTTGTTTTTGGGTGCAGTTCATAATGGGTTGAATGAAGGTAGTGATCATGCCGTTCGCAACTCTTACTGAGCTTTTCTTTATAGTCGCACAAGCCACTCGCGAGTTTTTTTTCCATTGGCGCTCTTTGTGTAGATAAAAGTAGAACTAGTTACTTGATATTAATATGAAATGATATAGCTCCTATAGCTGTATGACTTTATTTAACATTATCATTAATTACCTTTTTTCGTAGATACCCTGTCAGCAATTTGCACATGACCCGAAGCTTATCTGTTATATAAACTTAAAAAATATAACTATTAGTTTGCAAAACTAATAAATGTCCATAAATTTATTTATAAATACAAAGTAGAACAGCGAAGCCTCGCAAAAAAGCTGTACAAATACATTTTTACATATTTACATGTATATATAAAACACTCGTTGCTATAATATTAAGTTTAAATTTTTAGTTTTTATTGTCTTGTCGTTGCTGTTTTCATCCAGGCAATAAATACAACAATAATTCTAAGCCTTATCAACGGAAGGCTAGCTGATAAGGTGTATTCATTTTTCTTTGGCAAGTGTTTTCTTATTTTAATTATTTTATTTTCATTGTTCAATCATTCTTTGTTCTGTATTGTTTATTATTGTTATTGCAATTGCAACTCTTTTATGTTAGTTTTTGGAACAATGAAAACATTTAAATCAATCTCAAAATGACTATGATTCATACCCATGTAGCAATTTCTTGCTAGTAAAGAAACTCATTAATTTTTGTTTATAAATATGTATATGTAAAGGTTTTTCTTCAGATAAACAAAACTAATCTTGTCTGTAAATAGCTTAAGTGAAAATGGGATATAAAAAAAAAAACTGCCATTTCAGCCCTTGGAAGGACTTTGACCTAGTTTCTATTGATCAATTGTGTTGTGCGTGCTATTAAATGTTTAATCACAAATGATCGAGAACTGGACCTACGAGTTTTATGCCGACTCTGAACGGCTTATGATCTCAAGGAACTTTACATGGCAATTTTTACTCTCTGAGGTTTGCCATTGTTTGCGAGGTTTGCCATTGTTTGCAGAGAGGTGACGACCGAACAGAAAAATTAATTCAATTGAAAAAACTTCCTGTCTGAGCTGTAATTGAACCCGGGCAACCGCGGTTCTTTAGCTTAGGGGCCACACACTCTACCCGCTAGGCTACGGCCGCCAAAACGGGATATGCTTAAGCTAAATCCATTATATTTTGACAGCCGCCGCAAATAACGATTACTACTAGCAATAATTGCATAAAAAACGAACTGGCCTTTTCAGCCCTTGTTAAGATTTTGACCGAGCTTCTGTTGAAACACAACTAAATGTTTGAACACAAATGATCGAGAACTGGACCTACGAGTTTTATGCCGACTCCGAACGTCTTATAATGTCAAGAATCCTTACATGCCAATTTGAACTCTCAGAGTTTTGCGCCATTGTCTGCAGAGAGGTGGTGGTCGAACAGAAATATTAATTTATTTCAAAAAACATTCGCTATAACAAATTTTCTCAAAGGAACGGCAAGAAAAACGACTCGTAGAGGGCACTACCGTTGCAGTCAAAATTAAATTCAAACAAGTAATCATGATACAATAACTATTAGGTATCATGAGAATGTGTGTCGTTCAAAACTGTTGTGAACTGTTATGGTGGCGATACCTTAGTGAACGATGTTTTTCTCTGCATGTGTTTTACTCTAAAGTCAGAAAAATTGAAAACTATTTAATTTACTTATTATTATTATGCAAATATATAAATAGTTTAAGTGCAATAGTTGGCTGCGCTGAATGCGGCCAATGTGTGTGGCACACGCGGTTTGTTTTGTTTTCTTTTGTTTAACAGTCGATGGTCGCAGCTCTTGAGAAAATAGGTAGCTGTCATGACTACCTAATAGTCATTGTATTAAACAAACCAATAATTCAAAAAATTAAATGACAACTCATAAAAATATACAGGTGCGGCACCTGTGTTTAAAATTTTTTAAAGGCTATATCACAATTTTTTATGGATAGCAAAAATAATCCTATTTGTTATAGGATTATTATTTTTGTTTTTGCTTTGCATGTAAAAAAAATAATCTGGATTATTTTGAAGCGATTGGAACGCAGCCAATATCAATAAAAATTAATTATTTTTGAACAAAAACTATTAAGAAAATGTTATTCTAAATCGGAAAAAAACTTTTGTCTGATCGTTATAATTTGATGAAAAATTATTACTTATTATGATCGCATTAATATAGATTTTTATTTTAAAAATCATGCAAAAAATCATCACAAAAATATAATCTCTTGCTCTTTAGCATCACATATAAAAAAATAATCGTTATTCGCGTTCTATTATTTTATTTTTCAACCATTACACAGTACGACAGTGGTAGGTACACATGAGCAATGTTAACAGAATATGAAAATAGGCTTAAAATAAAGAAATCCGTGTCTCAGCGTTTTGCTGTAGCACGTCAGAATTTTGAGAAAATCGATTTTTAAGCTTCGAAGGACCGTGGAGGTTCACTTGTAATATGTAATACTATTATAAAAATTTCTATAAAAACAGAATGGGTGACCCGATTTTAATGCTTGAGCCAGTTTTGAAAAAGGAATTAAATTTGGATTTTTGTTTACTAAAAAAACAATTTTTTCTCTGCTGATGGCGCTTTCATTTTCATGTAAAGTTTAAAATTAACCAAAAATGTACGAAATTCATTAAAAATACAATGTTGTTAATTTGAAATCCAATAACTAAAGTAGAATGTGCTTCGCTAGCACATACATTTACATTACATTACACTACATTTTTGGTTATTTTTTAACTTTACATGAAAATTAAGGCGCCATCTAGCGGAGAAAAAATTGATTTTTTAATTAAAAAAAATCCAAATTTAATTCCCTTTTCAAAACTGGCTCAAACATTAAATTCGGTTCACCCATTCTGTTTTTATAGAAATTTTTTTAATAGTATTACATTACAAGTGAACTTCTACGGTCCTTCGAAGCTTAAAAATCGATTTTCCCAAAAATCTGACGTGCTACAGCGAAGCTCCGAGACACGTATTTCTTTATTTTAAGCCTATTTTCATATTTTGTTAACATTTCTCATTAGTACTCAAAAAAATTTGATCTTGTCGTACTGTGTTATAAGTTAATAGTTATTTATTATAATAACATTAATTATTTTTATATATTTTCAGTATTGGATGTATAAATTTCGCAATACAACGCTAAACGAAACTGATATTATACCCGAATTGACACCGATACAAAAGAGCTTCACCTGCGATCTTACACTTACCGCCTCGATCTCAGGCACAACATTTCTAATACTCAATGCCATTTATGGGCAACATATCTCGCATAATGTTAAAATGCTTGGCACTCTTATAATGATCATCATTATTTTCATCATTACTACCGCCTTCGTGGAGGTCAACACAGATAGTTGGCAGGAGCAGTTCTTTTTAATAACGCTCTTTACAGTGATCATCATCAACAGTGAGTGTATATATATGTATTAATATATTCAAAACAGCAATATTTCTGATTTTGAAGAATGCCTCTTGGTCTTTTAATTTTGTGAAACTAATGTTAAGTACGTCAAATTTCGTTATATTTCGTAGGAAAGCTTGAAAAGCTAAATGACTTTTTAGGAATTTTTCTATTAATTGAAAAATTGATTCTTTGCATAGGAAAAGTTTATACGTTTTATATTTGAGATTATTAAAAATGTGTTGAAATGACTCCTGAATAGATTTTTAGTCATTGAAAGGACTGTACCGAGCTTCTTGTGATTAATTATGTGATGCGTATTATTAAATGTTTGAATTCAAATGATTACGAACTGAAATATTTCTGTCTCAGAAGTAACATTCTGTGTCAGATGAGCTTTTAACACTCGCTCTATTTTCATTCATTTTAAATGTGAAGTCTAAAGATAATACATATTATTACGTTTATTAACCTTCCGTTAGGTGCAATGTCTTTTGCAACGAGATTAGGCATGGTGTATAAACTGATATAAATACAGATAAAGTTAAATCTAAATAAAATAAAAAATATCAGTACTGTATTAAAAAAAGAACAATATTCAATTTCATTTATATAAAAAAGTGGTTCGAAAAATATATATAGTATCCCGCCCAAAAATTAGAATAACTACGAAATGTTCTTAAAAAATGCTATAATGTTTTTTTTTATAGTTAAAGGTAAAAAAAACACACTCTTCTTTTAAGAATAAGTTTATAGATTACTTTGTATCTATGTACTAAAAATAAAGCATTTTAATTTAGTACTTAGTCCCATTTCCTTTACTATTAATTAATGCTTTAATTTTTTCCATTCATACTATTCATATAGCTTTTTTGACATTTTTTTAATATCAGGGTCGTTTTATCCTCGATTGGAAATATCAGGGTCGATAGGATTCATATACCGCGAATTGCCTGGCCAAGAAAGTACTTCAATGTAATTCATGACCAGCCATTTAAAGCTTTTTCTGGAGGTATGGTCAAGGTGCGCCATCCTGTATAAATGTGAATGGTGCTGAAAAATTATCGAGGCTATTCACATACGGTATGTGTACATAATTAAAAACTTTAATGTACTGCTGAACAAAGTATATTGGCCCTGGCTCCTCAGAAGAAATGCAGCTCCCAATCATTACAGCTGATGAGTGCTTTACATTTTTTGGATGCATTCAGAAGTGTATCGTTCCTCTAAAAATCTGCAAATGAATTTGATCGATTCGGTACAGCTTCCAGCCTGCACTCGTCATTGAAGATGGCCTTACGAAATTAAAAAAAAACAATCTTTTGACTTCTTACCTTGTCCCAATCAGCTTGCGTATATGACAGATGCATATTAGCCCCAAATCACTCGCTGTTTAATCATGCGTTTTGTTGTTATTTTTGAGTTTTTTGCGGGACGCACTATTTTAAGCGAAATATCCACTTCTGCGCTCTTTAGTTCCTTGACAATTTCATGTGCCGGTTTGCGTCGGTTTTCAATAGTTAATTTAATTTGTCCTGTCTCTTTGTCCGTTCAGTAATGTGCGGGTTTTTACTTTACTAAAATAATTAAAATGTTTTCACTTACAATTTGAGAAGTCTTTTAATAAGATCCTTCTTTAGCTAACACTAACTTCAAAATGGCGTTATTTATAGCACCTGAGATAGACCCAAAAAAAATATTTAGAAAACAAATTCTCAATTTTTAATGAACTGTTCGGAAAAGCATTCCGTGTGTACAAAATACATTGAAATTTTTATGTTATTCTAATTTTTTTGCGGGATACTGTAAGTACCAAAGAACGATTGAGGATTGCACAATATATTAAAAAAAAAATTTAAATTCAAGAGTGAGTATCACCAAGATCAGCTGCTACTAACGAAAGGTTTATATTTCTTAAAATCATTAAGTGCTTAAAGTGCTGTTTTTTTTTGTTTTATACATTTTTTTGTATGTTTGACTTTTATTGAAAAATTGCTATCTCTGGCGCGATAACCTCTGTTTAAGGCCTGTAACTACAAAATGGGATCTTCGCGTCTAATTTGCCAAAAAGCTTAGCTTCACTTATCATTTTGATATAATAATATTAAAATAAAATGTTATGGTTAAACTTTTAATGTGGAATTCAAGCGATTTTAATCCTTTATAACGCAGAGGGAATATTTTTCCCACCAACATAATTGGTATATTTCGGCGCAGTGAAATAATTCCCAATGAAATAACTCCCAAATGAAAAAATGAAATAATTCCCAATGAAATAACTCCCAATGAAATAACTCCCAACGAAAATGAAATAACTCCCAAACCAAAAATGAAATAAGTCCCAATTAAATACCTCCCAATGAGATAACTCCCAATAAAAATTTAAATAACGAAATAACTCCCAATAGAAATGAAATAACTCCCAAGAGAAATGAAATAACTCCAAAGAGAAATTAAATAACTTCCAAGAGAAATGAAATAACGCAAAAAAAATAAAAAAAACTCCCAAAAAGTTTTCATACATTTTTGGGAGTTAATTCATGTTCGATAGCTCCCGAAATATTGGCGAAAAATTGTTCTAAAAAATCGCGCGATTTTTTTTAAATATTTTTTATAAAATTTTTTCGTCTGCGCCACTTTTTTCCCTAGAAAGCTGCCGAAAATAGTTTTAAAATATTATTAAAAAATTAAAAATTGTTATAAAAAATCGCGCCACTTTTCTCCCTAGAAAGCTACCGAAAATAGTTTTAAAATATTATAGAAAAAATTAAAAATTGATTATTTTTCTTCGACCTCTTGATGTATAATTTTGAGTTTAATTCGGGCTCAAGGTCACTTTTGAATAAAAAACAGTCTTATATTTGTTTTTTAGTCTTCGTTTTATTGCGTCCAATATTTCGAACTCCACCGGAGTTCATCATCAGGGACACTGTTTTCAACAAAATATATACATTAATTACAATTTTTGACATTATAAAACACAAACTGAAAAACTTACATATTAAACATTAAACATAAAGTTTAAGACTTAACAATTTTGGTAGACATCACAGTGAGACAAAATTAACAGATATTGACTTAAAAATATATTGCAGCACCCTCGATTTCGCCATTTCGTTGTCTACTGATTTTTATATTGTTGTTTGTTTCGTAATTAGGTGTCGGTAGCTTTGAGCGCATCTCTCAGTGTCCGTTTTGAAGTTTATTCTTTGTTTTGGTGGTATGTTTATAATATGTAACATTTCTAACGTGTATCGTCTCGCGTAATTCGTCTCTTGTTGTAGAATTTGTACATTGTCAAAGTCTGGACAGTGGTCAAGTGTTGCACAGTGGGCCGCCAATGCTGTTTTTTGCTCCAATGGTTTGCTTTGTGATTTGTGCTCTGATTTGTGCGCAGACATTCTTGTTTTTAATTTCGTCTTTGTAGTGCCCACATATACTTTGTTGCACATTCCTGTGCTGTTTCCTTTGCATGTTATTTTATAAATCAAATTTGATTTGTCATTCTTGTCTAGTTTGCTCTTTGTATTGCTATAAAATTGTTCAAGATTATTATCAGTGCGTGTGGCGATTTTATATTTGTTTTTGTCATAACAATTAGATCCAATGAGTCGTTCCGATAGTCCTGGTACATATGTCATAGATTTGTAGATTTTTGGTGGTTCATCTGCACGTGACCTGCTGCTCTGTTTTTTGTACCGTTTTATTAAATCCATGGTCGTTTTTTTGGGGAATCCATTTTTGTTGAGAATGTTTATTATCTTCTTGATATTGTCATTGTGGAATTCTATGTCACTAATCGTCAGTACCTTTCTTATGAAATTGTTCGCCGTGTTCATTATTGTTCTTTTTGGATGTTTGGATGTGTAATTTATAAGACGTCCTGAAGCTGAAGGTTTTTGATACCAGTCAATTTTTATTTTGTTGTCTCTATTTATAATCAAGGCGTCTAAGTATGGAAGTTTTCCATCTTTCTCTTCTTCTTTTGTAAATTTTATATTTCTATGGAATTTGTTCAATACATTTAAAGTTGCATCAATTTTGTCCGCTTTTATAATTCCAAATAAATCGTCTACATATTTTGTCATCAATCTTGGTTTTTCGTCTAGTTGTTGTAGGCAGGTGTCCAAAAGTTCTTCCATTATTATGTCTGCAATTACTGGCGATAAGGGTGAACCCATTGGCATCCCTCTTAATTGTCCGTAAACTTTTTCGTCATATTTAAAATATCTGTTGTCTTTGATGCAGAACTTAACGATGTCCATAAATCTGTCTTTTGTTATGTTTATATGATTTTTAATCAAGTCCCATTTTTTCTCAATAACTTTAATGGCGAAAATTTGTTAAGTTGACCAAAATTGTTAAGTCTTAAACTTTATGTTTAATGTTTAATATGTAAGTTTTTCAGTTTGTGTTTTATAATGTCAAAAATTGTAATTAATGTATATATTTTGTTGAAAACAGTGTCCCTGATGATGAACTCCGGTGGAGTTCGAAATATTGGACGCAATAAAACGAAGACTAAAAAACAAATATAAGACTGTTTTTTATTCAAAAGTGACCTTGAGCCCGAATTAAACTCAAAATTAAAATTAAAAATTGTTATAAAAAATTGCGCCACTTTTTTCCCTAGAAAGCTACCGAAAATAGGTTTAAAATATTATTAATAAAATTTTTCGCTTGCTGCGCTTTTTCCCCTATAAAACAATCGAAAATAATTTTCAAATATAATAAATCTCTCGATTTTAAATAACAATTTTTCGCTTGCTCCGCTTTGTCCCTATAAAGATGTGTCCCTATTAAAAATCGCGCTATTTTCTAAAACAATTTTTAATTTTTTAAAATTTTATTTTAAAACTATTTTCGGTAGCTTTATAGGGAAAAATAGGAGTTATTTAATTTTCATTGGGAGCTATTTCATTTTGTCATTTGGAAGTTATTTCATTGGGAGCTATTTGACAGCGCGAATAACTCCCAACTTAAATGAAATAACTCCCAAGAGAAATGAAACAACTCCCAAGAAAAATGAAATAACTCCCAAGAGAAATGAAACAACTCCCAAGTAAAATGAAATAACTCCCAACCAAATATTTTGGGATTTTTTTTAATTTTTTTAAATTTTTTGGGAGTTATTACATAATTAGGAGTTATTTGAATAAAAAAATGAAACAACTTCCAATAAAAATGAAATAACTCCCAATTTTTTGGGAGTTCTTCATACATTCTTCATACATTTTTGGGAGTTATTTAATTTTTCATTTGGGATTTATTTCATTGGGAGTTCTTTCACTGCGCCGTATATTTCAAGTATACAATATAAGTAACATATTCTCACAGCGTATTTCACTAAAAAATTTTGGTGGTAAAATATCAGCTCTGCCTTATAAAGCGTTAAAGATCCACATATTTTTAATTTTATCTTTATTTTCTAAGTTCGTTGTGTTCTAGAATATTGTTACGTTAAATAAAATGCTTAATTTTCTGTTAAAACAATTGCATATGTTCAAAAAAGGTTTCAAAAATATGTTCAAAAGACTTGCGCCTGTAAAAAAATTTGGAATTTTATACTGCCTCATCTCCATCGGTGCGCACTTTTTAGTTTCAAAACAAAATAAGAAGATAGTGTGATATTGATACATCATCCTTTAAAGATGTAGTCTGGTGCACTGGTCTCTTTTTCAAGGTTTATTTCGGGCATTTTTATTTATAACAAAATAAAATACAATAATTTTAATTTTTTTTATATGTTATTATGGACATCTTTAACTGTACAAAAAAACAGTGCTTTTATTTTACCATATTTTTAAAATTTTTTACGTCCAAAGTGGACTCCTAAAAAAATGTGGGTTGCTGGTTGATAATGGCACTTAAAGTTATTTGAAACAAAATAGATTATTCTTTTGTAGGCTTCTCATTCCGACAGGTAGTAGATTTAAACATTTTTATTAAAAAGTAACAAAATGGCGAACTTCTAAGCATAAATTTTCAAAAATCTCGTTTTTTTTTGTTAAGAATCGGGTAAAAAATATTAAAAATGATTAAAAATTAATAATTCTACTACCTGCTAAAGCCATTGGTATCAGAGATTTGCCACGAATACTTAAAAATAGGTAGTACTCGAGTACTATTCCTTCACAACTCAGTGGTTCGAATCAGAGATTGTCCGTGGATTACATTTTTGAATCAATGAGCCACTTAATCAAAAATGAGTATGAATAAGTATAAGTAGTTTCTAAAGTAGTACTCATATGTTAAAGATTCGAAAAAAGTGAACCACATTTTTGAATCATGAGCCACTCACTCAAAAATGAGTATTAATAAGTATAAGTAGTTTCCAAAGTAGAACTCATATGTGATTGATTCGAAAAAATGTGAATCATATTTTTGAATCTTGAGCCACTTGCTCAAAAATGAGTATGAATAAGTATAAGTAGTTTCCAAAGTAGTACTCATATGTGATTGATTCTAAAAAGTGAACGAAATAAGTATAGAATGAATTAAATATAAATATTCATATGATTTCGATTTTTTTGAGGTCAAGCTCATTAATAAAATAATTAAGAAATTAGAGTATTCGATTCACATTTTCGATTTTGAAAAACTTTTTGATGTTGAGGGTGGACCCAATAAATGTTACTTTTTACTATAAGTACATATTTATTTAATATAAGTACCTTTTTTGGCAATCACATATGAGTACTACTTTGGAAACTTATTCTACTTATTCATACTCTCTTTTGAGTAAGTGGCTCATTTATTCAAAAATGAGATTCGTTTCAGATCTCTGATTGATATGTAGAATAACGTATGGCTCGATCGAGTTTTTTTAAACACCCGGGCCGATCAAAAACCTTAAACACAAATATTTTTTTGATTAACAAACTACTTTCTTAACCAAATTTTAAGTTTGAACTACCGTTGGAATGGTAATTGAATAGACTATAATCCAAATAGTTTTGGGCAATTTTTTTGGTTAGGGGTTTCATCCTTTGCGGTAAGGTAAGTGAATTCGAAAATGTGGTTCGAAGAATACCATTTAAAAATGGAAAATATTTTTTTCTGAAAACTGGCAAATTTATCTTTTTAACAATATAAGAATTAGTGTGGGGACTCAATGGGCCTATGAGATATGGTAATTTTAACATCTAAACAAAAATATTTTTTAATTTAAATTTTTGTTTAGATGTTTAAATGTTCAGATCTTAATGAGTTAATGATCTTGAAGCTCCACTTTGAAATCAATTATCTTACCACAAGGGATAGAACTAACCCACAATCACTAAAATTTTTGAAAATTATTTTTGTATTAAAGTCTAATTAATAACCTTTCCAACAGTAGTTCAAACTTAACATTCGGTTAAGAAATGTTTGAGACATGGGTTTTTGTAAAAATGAATTTTCGACATTTTTGCCGATTTTTGTCAATTTTGTGTACCCCGTAACTCCGCCAATAATCACGCCAAAGTTTTTCCTCCAAATTAAGTTTTTATTTCCGTCATTTCTCCTTGCGAAATGTTGCTTAAATTAGAGATGGTCATTACGTAATTTTTGTTTTTCTGGTACGTTTAAAATGGAATTGATGTATAATATGATAATTTAGATGTGATTTTGATTTTCACAAAAACTTGACATTATCATCCCGATTTTGAATAATTTTCCCCGGGGAATCGAAAAAGGGAGTTTTCATTTTTAAGGTAGTATATAAGGACATCACATTTTTCTTGTTTACACTCATGAATACTTACGGTTGATGAACAAATTTGCATTAAAAATTTCCAATATGTTTTTGAAATTTATCCTCCGATTCCCCGTGAAAGTTATTCAGAATCGGACTGTTTGTTAAATTTGGGAGACAGACTTATGATCAATTTAAAAATAAACTACTCAGAAATGTTGTTGGTTTGTTATAACAAAATTTTTACCAAGTAATAACCATCTTTTTCACACCAACAGTTGCATCTTCTATCATGTCTGGCGGCATCTTTGGCATTGCCAGTCTCTTTCCCGCCAAATATATGACCGCGTTGGTGAGTGGTCAAGCATTGGGTGGAATTTTGACAGCACTTGCATTTATTCTTGTGCTAGCTGCAGATTTTGCACCTAAAACAACAGCATTTATATACTTCATCATTGGTACAGTGCTCGTTCTGTTTTGCATTATAACCTATGTGCTGATGACGCGACAATCATTCTATCGCTACTATGTGGAGGGTACGGCAGCCAAGTATGAAATCCTATTTAATACACCATCAACATCGCGTGTCAATGAAGCGACGGGCAAGACAGGTGATATGGCGTCAACGGGTGTGCCTCTGGAACCAAACCTTTACGAGGTCTTCAGCAAGATTTATATGCATGCTGTTGGCGTCTTCTTAGTGTTTACTACATCACTGTCAGTGTATCCGGCAGTAACGGTGCTAATGAAATCCGAACATTTTGGAGAAGGACATGCGTGGAATGGTATGTTTGCAGTAATGAAAAAACGTTCCAATTTCATATTTTTTTTTTTAATTTTTGCAGATATTTACTACATGCCGGTGGTCAATTACTTATTTTTCAATACTGGTGACTATATGGGACGCATTTTTGCGGGCTTATTTCAAGTGGTAATATTTTAAATTTGTCCGTTTTTTTTTCTTTATTACTAAAAGAAGATATAACTTTAAGCCAACAAACAAAGGTACAGTGCTGCTGCTAAGCATTTTGCGCATGATCTATATTCCATTCATTTTGTGCTCCAACACGAACATACATCGTTTCCTGCCCATACTGGTGCATACGGATGTCTCATTTATAATAATGGTTGTAACATTTGCACTATCCAACGGCTATTTAGCTAATCTTCTGCTCATAATGGCGCCTAGGTATTATTTAAGAGTTATTAACAGTTAATAGACATAATTTTTTTAAAACTCGTTTTTTTTTTATCTCAGCTGCTGCCTTCAACATGAGAAAGAAATGGCTTCTTCGATTATGGTTGCTTGTCTTAGTTGTGGCCTAGCTTTTGGCTCCTTGATAAGCATGCTTTTTGTACAAATGCTGTGAAATATGCGCCGGCTGTTTTTATTATATTGGAACATTTAAAAAGTTATATTTTAAGACTTGTTTTTATAGAATAACATTTGATTTGCTTTAAGTAACCGTTTTTGGTGCTTCCAAAAGTGATGATATCTTTATTTTAAATATTTTATTTTAAATTGTAAAATTCTGTTTTGTGCCAAGTCTTATTTTATTAAGTACTTTTGTACATTTGTGATTGAGTGCAATGCGTATTTTTGTACTTAAAAAAGTTCAAAGGTCGCAATGTTTATGCAAAGTTTTTAATTATGTCCCGTTTTAATTTCAAAGTATTTTTGTTTTTATTCAAAGAGTTTTATAGATATTTTATTTTGTATACATTCGATAACAATAAAGTTTTATATTTTATCGTTAAATAGTACCTAGAAATAATATCAAAATATAAATGTTAACATAAGTTTTTAAATCAATTATGTAATAACGAAGAGAAATAACCAAGTTTTTATATATTTATGCCAAAATTTAACTTAAGTGAGAACTTTTTGAAGGTTTTTGTTAAAGTATGCTATAGTATAGTTCGTGAAGCAAATATTAAAAAAAAATAATACACAGCCTCAAAACTAAATGTTTGGAATAGAGGCTGTTTTATAAATCATAAATGTGCATGGCCATTAAAAACAACAACGACAATTTTATAGAAATTTTATAAATTTAAGGACAATATAATAAAAAAACAAAAATTTGGTACTCTTCCCAGACTACCGAGTTCCTTATAGCTAAAAAAATTAAATTGCTCAATTGAAGCTGTCCTGTTTTCAACATGCGATTGCTTAGCAATTTTGTGAACTAGATTGTCTATCAAATGGTTGTTTTGACGCCTAAAGAGGGACAAACCTTAGAACTACATTCATTGCTTACCTTACTTACTTTCTTCAAAATATGATTGACCTTTACCAAGTTAAATTTACTCATTCATGTTGCTTAACAAACATTTTAAATATAAAACAAAATATTTGTATATATTTCTTTTACTTAATAAGTATTTGTAAGCTTTACATATAAACTTTTTACCTTATAATAATAATAAAATAATAATACATAATACATATTGAAATTAATTTTAAATTGCCAATGTTGCCTTGGAAATTATGATATTGAAAATTTCATAGATCCTACTTTGATTTTAATTGAAAAACTATTTATAAAATTGGAAATAAACTGAAATATATTAAAAAACAACATGTGTAATTTTCCCTCGTCCATGGGAAATCTATGCTATATAACAACGGTGGGCAAATGTGGCCCACAAATCAAAATATATCAAAAATATAAAATAATTTTATATAAGGGCAATTTCGCCCAAAGTGCTCTTTTTCAATTGAAAATGGAAAAATAAAACTTGAAGTTAGAATTATCGTTTCTGTATACATTTGAACTCAAAGTAAGAAAAAATTGACACAGTAAACGTAATGAGATTGATTTTTATGCATTTTGTGTGGTTTTGAGTGGTTACAGGAATGACACAAAATGTCAGGAATGACAAAATCATCTTAATTTGGAAATTGGAGGCATCACAGAAAACTAAAACACCTTTCCGCATGTTTTTATGATCAGCCCTATCATGAATAATTTAGAAATTTTTAATGCAAATTTGTTCATCAACGGTTTATCAACAAATTTGCATTAAAAATTTCTTAAATGTTCTTGAGTTTTATCTTAAAAATGAAAACTCCCTTTTATGATTCCCCGTGAAAAATTATTCATGATAAGGCTGAATTTATTTGCTAGCTAATTTAAGATGTTATACTCAATTTCGTTTTAGTCTATCACTAACTAAATGCACAGTTGGCTACAGAAATTACAACTTTTTTTAATTCAAATATTAATAAAGTAACAAGTTTAATTTTGCTCTTGAGCTTCGCACTCCAAACCACTGGTGCATTTTTGAAACTTGAATATAAGTAATGTTAAAAGCCACACTCAGAGGGCCACACTGAAGTAAACGATACTTGCCTCTTAGTTTTAAAAATTAAAAAAGTGATAAAATCGAGGGAAAACAGGTTTGTTGATGAAACATGTTAAAATTTTTTCATAATTATTTAGAATTGCAGAAAATGCATGCGGTATACGTAATATTTTGACCTTGTCATCTAGAACATGTACTAGGAATAAAAATTGCAGAAGCTAGTCTGTGAATTGCTATAATTTTGATCGAGGAAAGATTACAAGAATGACATGTTGCGTCTATTTTGGGCATTTCCAACTGCAAAATTATTTTTTTAATAACCTGTTACGACATAAACTTCAACAAAATTGTTTATTATTTTCAAGAAAAAGGTAGATACAAATCATTTTTTTTATCACTCAAAACTGTGAGGACAAGCAAATGGGCACCTCATATTTCGTCAAATTCCATGAAATTCCAACGTTATTGGACCAACGATTTGAGAAAAAATTTGATAATGTGAACCCTGCTTTTCTTTACTGTACATTCGCTCATAGTTGCCAGTCTTGTAGGAAATTTCCCATTCGTGGGATATTTTAATTGCTGTGGGAAATGGAAATTCCCATAGGATTTTTAAAAAGTAGTGATGTCAAAATGATATTTGTGGAGATTTTATATAAAAAACCTTCCAAGAGGATGCGAATTTTGTTAAAACGTTTAAAAATTGAAAACAAAATCAATTTACAAGAATAATTTAAAAAAAAAAAAATTAAAAAAGTAATTTCCAAAGATTTAAGAAACTAGTAAGGAATTATCTTTGACTGTGTCGAAGTGAAAATATTCCCCCACTCTATTCTTAGTTGTGCATGTTTTGAAAGTTTGATGACGTCACTTCGTATAGAGCATGGACGTGGTGTTCATTAAATTTTGTCAAAACTCAAATGCAGAACATGTTTAAGATATTGAAGATTACGTGTTAAATATACTGTTAATATAAAAATTTTTGTGGAATTTATAAAAGTTATGCTACTTTGATGACGTCACTTTGTATGGGAGATTGGCCGAGTTTTTATATGATTTTGCCAAATTTCAAACTCAAAGCAAATTAAAATATTCTTAGCATATGTGCATAGTTTTAATTCATTAAATTAATTTTTGTGGAATTTTTAGAGTTTCATATAGTAAATTTTCATATAGTAAATTTGTATGGGAGGTAGTTTTTATACTATTTTGATAAATTTAAAATACATGGTGAATATTTAAGACCAAAGCTTGTGTGCAAAATTTCAAGTCATTACGTTAGTTTTTGTGCCATTTAAAGAGATTTTACCATTTTGTTAAAGTCACTTTGTATGGGAGGTAGGCGTGGTTTTCATTTGATTTTGCTCATTCTCTAATTTGATCTTAGTTTTTTGAAAATTGTATAATTTTTTTATACCTGCCATGGTTCCTTATCAGCTTTACAAACGGAGGTACAAAGTTAATATACCCCTTACGCAGTACGCGTGGAAGGATGCAATATAAGTTTTCTTGTAAACTTTATGGTAACTCTTTGGAAAAAATACTTTTTAATTGGAAAAAAAAATCAAAACGCAAAAACAAAAGTGGGGTGTCAAAAAATTGAGCGTCTTTCAACAAAACATAATAAAGACTTTAGGACAAATTAAATTAAATTTTTGGACCAAAAAAAAGGATGATTCATGTGTGGACTATTATGCAACACTTTCAAAACTCGTTCGAACTTCATAAGCTTCACGGTTACTAAAAGACCAAAAATTGACCTTTACAATGATCTATATTTCTATTTTTAAAAATTTCAGAATAAAAAGTTTCCACATTTAAATGTAATTACCTTTTATATTCAATTTGTTTAATTACATAAATAATTTATGAAATTATAATAATGGTTTATTGTAGAAAATTTTTCTTTACAGCACAAAAAATGAGAAATATGCGGTTTTGTTTAGTTTTATTTGCAACTCACATAATATATTGTCCAGTTACAAAAAAAAAAAAAAATTCCTACAAGAAAATTCCTAAAAAAAATTTCATAAATTATTTAAAATTTTTTCGAAAGAATGTTGAGAGAGTAACAAATAGTTGACTCGTGGGCTTGCCTTTTTTGGTTTTTTTGCCACAATTCGCGATTTTGAGAGTATGTTTCAAAAATCAAAGTATGAAAATATATAGAATTTTATCCGGTTTACAACTTCTACATATTATATTTTGTTGAAAGGCTGGATTGTTTTTTAAATCAAGTCATACAAAAACACAAGAAATAAGTATTTGCAACCCTTGTTGCAAAACATAAAATTCACAGCTGATCGATGATAAGCAAAACTATTTTATTGGAAATTGTGTTTAAACAAATTTAATGTCAACTAGTAAGGAATTATCTTCGACTGAATCGAAGTTAAAATACCCTCACTGAGATATTTAAATTATTTCAAGTCTTGAATGCTGTATTAATTTGATGATGTCAATTTGATTGGTCTCGGTTTATATCCAAATATTTAACATTTGAGACTCACAGTCCTTTTTATTTATTAAAGCTTTTGTGTACAACATAAAGTTCAAACATTATTATTTTGATCACGTAATTTTGTATTTTCAGTTTTTTTTTAAATTTCGAACATCGAGTGGATAGTTAAAATTTGAAGTCATTAGGTTAGTTTTTGCGGAATGGAAAGAGATTTTACCGTTTTGGTAAACTCACTTTGTATGGGAAGTAGACGTGATTTTTATTCGACTTTTATCAACTTCATATTCAAAGTGCATCTTAGAAGTTAGAGCTTATGTGCAAAACCTGAAGAGATTAGATTAATTTTTGTGGAATTTTAAGAGATTTTACCGTTTTGATTAAGTCATTTTGTATGGGAGGTAGACGCAATTTCCATCTGATTTTTACAAATTTCATACTCAAAATTAAATTTAATTGTTAAAGCTAATATGCAAAATTTGAAGTCATTTGATTAGTTTTTTTGGAATTTAAAGAGATTTTACCGTTTTGGTTAAGTTACTTTGTATTGGAGGTAGGCGTGGTTTCGGGCTTAATCTCCATTTTTGAATAATAAGCTTTTATTTTGAATTTCGTTACGATAGCTATAAAATTACGGCTGTTATCGTGATCGCAGACAGATAGACGGACAGTTGGACATGGCTACATCGACTCAGGAGTTGATGCTAATTAAGAACATATCGCACACCATCTTCAAAAGAGACACAACTCAAAATTTGAAAATTTTCAGAAGGAGCAAAAAACAATTTTTTTCTTTAAGGGACTCCATACAAAACAAAGAGATAAAACGATTTTTTTTTAATTTAAGACCAAGAATATGTGTACAAAATAAAGGCAGCCGATGTAAATGATCACAGCCAATAGTTTAACATGAAAAAGAAAAATTGTGAAATTTCGAGTTGTGCCTCTTTTGAAGTGGGTGTGCGATATATACTTCTTTATATCGGCCACGCCTGTGACAAAGTTAATATATCCCTATTACGTTTTTTAAACATGGGGTATAAAAAAAGGTTATTTTCCATATCAGTTATTTTTTCAGTTTTTCTTTTTTTCACTATCAGCTGTCAGTGTGCATTTCAGGATTGCATAAGTATAGTAAATATAAACTAGGGGTTTTTAGAGTTGCTTATTTGCAATAGCGTAATTAATGCATCCCTGTATATTTTATTAGTACATAGTAAAAATATACTCTACAATTTTGAAAATGCTATGATGCAAGACAATTTGCACAGGATTGTGAACAGCCCTAACTTTTAAAGCTTTATACGATGCATTTTTTTAGCAAAAAAAATCTTCTTAGCTGTAAGAGATAGAATGAAGCTACTTATGATCACTTTATGCGTCTTAAGTCTATGAAGAATTTTGGTGCATGAATCGTCCTTGTCCGACGTATGGTTTGGTTTTTATGGCGAAAAAATAATTATTATTATAGAAACTAATTCATTAAAAAGGACCTTACAAAAATTTAAATTTAGATGATGATGGAAGGATGCAGTTTTTTATCTAGAGTAATAACAATTATTTTTGTGCATTAATTGTCCTTGTCCAATGTCTGGCCAGGGATATGTTTCATTAGATTAATACTTTCCTTACCTTTTTCAAATCGTCTGTTAAAAATTAAAAATGCATGATCCTGAAAGATTAATAAAAAGTTTTTGAAATAATGTATATATAATATTTTGCAACATTATAGTTAATATATATTATATAATAGGGTAATTCACGATCTTGTTGCACCATTGTAAATGCCAAATTAGCTGCTTTTATGAAAAAAAGCATTGATATGCATTTGCGACATTCATGCATTTGTTGCATATCGTTATAAGAAATCAAAAAAGCCGTAAGTTACCAAAAATTCAAAATCAACTTTATTCAACCGATATTATTGCATGACACTATTGTGAATGAATCATGAAACATTTTCTCCCGGGAGTTGTAAAAGGGAGTTTCCATTTTTGAGATAAAGCCTAGTACTCTGTTCGTTTGCATGAAATTTCGCTGGCAACATCTATTTATTTGTTGCGTGAAATTTCTGACTTAAAGTTTGCTGCAAGGAATTCCTATGGCAACGTTTCTCAGAGAGATTCAAGGAGTGAGTTGGGAAATTTCATATGATCTCTCTCTTTTCACTTTAAAATAAATAGGCAGTACAATTAAATTGTTGTGAAAAAATTTTGCTCAGAAACCTGTTGCGATAATTTCACGTAGCGGAACAGAGTACTGCTCTGACGAATATGTTGTGAAAATTTCCACGCTTGTTTCGCAGCTGTCACTTTTTATATGGAGATTTGAGTGAAATTTCACATGAAACCGAACGGAGAACTATGCTTAAAGTTTAAAAACTTTTTGGAAATGTTTAATGTCATTTTGTTTATCAACATTAGTGTAAAATAAAAAAAGAGATGTTTTCATCTGCTATCTTAAAAGCGGAAACTCCCTTTTAAAACTCCCGGCAGAAAATGTTTCATGATTCGACTGAATGTATTCATTTTGCATTGAACACCACCACCGATCCTTTTTTAACACCGCTTTTTAGCAGTTGTTTTCAATAGGGGTATTCACGATTCAGTGCACTTGCCTATGCAGTTGAGGACTTGAGGACTTGTGCAGTTGTGTAGTTAGGTTTTCGTGAACACACCACTATCAGTTTTTCAAAGCTGTCAAAATTTGTCAATGCACACAAGTGCACAACTGCTTAAGTCCTCAAGTGCTCAAGTTTTAGGCTACAGTAGAAAAGCACTTGTGCAGATTTTTGACGTACGTATATTTTGTTTTTTCAAAGTGCACAAGTCCTCAAGTCCTCAACTGCACTGGCAAGTGCACTGAATCGTGAATACCCCTAATGTTTAAATTTTTAGCGGCAAACAATTTAATTTATAATAAAACAAAGAAGTGGGAAAGAACTGGAGGGAGTTTTAAAAATGAAAATGAAAAGGGAAAATGCTTACAAAAAAATAGATGGAGGAAGAAATTAGAAGCAACAGAAAAAACAGCTGTTGGCAAGCACTTGCAACATCACAACATCAAAGGTGTGCTCACAAAAATCAACCATTGCAAGAACGCATTTGCAACCAACGATACAACAAGATTGTGAGTTAACCTATTGTAAATTAAAAGTCTTTAGAGAATCATTTTGAAATAAACTTTTATTTTTCGTTAGTTTTTAGAACAGTTTTTATTCAAAACAACAAATACGAAATACTTCATAATTTAATATTCCTATTTTCGCTACTATAAGTATCTACTGTTATTACACACACACACACAAACAGCTTATTTAGAAATAAGATACTTCTTGTAATCCATATCATTTGTCATAAAGTCAATATTTATATAATATCTTTTTGCATAGAAACTTGTTGTATATTAGATTTATATGCAAATTTAACTTTTGAACGACACAAAAACATTTAATTATTTAATTATTTGTAAGAGTTTTCAATATTCATATTAAATAAGTATGTTAGAAAAAACATACATAGTTCGTAGTTTTTGTAGTGTTTTTTGTTCGTTTATTTTTGTGTATGAAATAAGTCCTTAGGCTTAATTAGCCTAAGTTACACTTTGCACAAATAATTTAACGTTAAATTATGAATTCCTCTTATTGTTTTACAAATTCAAATGAAACATTTAATTATTCAAAATTGCAATTGCTTATGGTTAATCTAATGTTTGAAGTCTTTGTGTCAAACACAATATTCTATATATTTTTTTAAACTAAACATTTATATAAAGATTTACAGTTCTACGAAAAGACGTGTCTTACTTTTTCATCGCTTTTTCAGCGTATAAACTTAGAAGATATTATATCCTATTCTCTATCAATTCGGTTATAAATAATTTTTTTCGCTACTTATTTACAGACATTCAAATTAGTTAATTAAAAACGTTTATATATACTACATCCTACTGTTGAGTTCTATTGAATCCTACAGTCTTTGAATAATGAATTCACCTTACTAAAAGATTTCAATAGAAAAGTATTAAGAATTCCTTCAAGGTTCTTCTAATTTACTTTGTTACTGAAGAACAAATTTTTTTTATTTTGTCCTATTCTTACAGCTACTACTTTTTTCAAACAAACATTTGGGAGCACTGGCCAGTATTGTTCATGTCAAACCAACTTGACGCCAACTGAATTTATTCGATAAAGTGGAAAATTCACAATAGTGGTATTCAATAAACGTCGTATTGGCGATGTAAACAGCGTATGTTCGGTAAGTTTACAGCAGCGTAATTTGCGACACAAAAACGTGGTGTATACAATACGTATAATGCGTATTATGCTACCGTGGTTTAATGTTGTTTTTGACAAGCATTGTTTCAATTAAATTAAAAATTAAAAAATGCACTTACCATTAATGGATCTAAATTGTCTTTAAAGTTTTAAATAATTTTGTGATGGCAATTTCTTTTTAATACAATTACGCAATTTACTTGGTTCTTATTTCAAGGTGGGTTCGTGGAAGCGCTTAGCCTAAACTTATAGCTTACGCTTTCAGTATATATACGTCGTTCATTGAATACCATTAATAAGTTGTTATGAGATGCCAGTACTTCACCATTAATAACACTAAGCAACAAACTGAACAAAAAGGACTGTGTTTCTGAATTTTAATTATGTGGACAGGTTTTTAAAGTAAATTATCGAAAAGGTGCTCGTATATTTTTAAAAAAAATTCAAAAACGGATCGACCGTTTTAGTTATAAAATATGGCAAAAAATTTAAAATTTAATTTCTTGTGTTTAAAAAGTAAAGATCAATACTAGAAAATAAGCCAAATTGGATGAACCCACACCTACTTGCCATACAAAGTGGGAGGTATGGGAGGCTGGCATGGCTTGCATCCAATTTTAACAAAGTTAATATTTTGTCAAAAGGTGAATTTGATATAAAATTAATTTGAGATTAGCCTAGACCACTAGATTAATTATTGTGGTGTTTTTAGAGATTAAATTATTTTCATAGTGACATTATTTTCATGTCACATTGTATGGGAAGAAGGCGTGTTTTCTATGCGATGTTACTCATTTTGAACTTGGTCCTTAGTATTTGAACAGAAATTTCGAATATCGAATTTCATTACGAAAGTTTTAAAATTACGGCTATAAATGTGATCACATAAGGACAGACAGACAGATTAGAAATGGCTAAATTAGCTCAGGAGCTGATGCTGGTGAACAAGCAAGACACTTTTTTATACTAGCCACTATACCCCATGGGTATATGCTATCAAATTATTAAAAAATATTGAAATTTTTGTCGAATTGAGATACATTTAGTAAATTGTTGATTGATTCAAAAGCTATCAGTCCATTTTTATCAGCAATGGCTCGTTGTATTCGAAAATAATATATTGCTACAGTAAAATCGCAAAACTGAAAATGTACAAGTACCTTTTCGGAAATTGGCTTTAAGAAAAAATTTAGGAAAAAGCTTATCCACAAAATTAATTGAATAGTTACAAGACTAAAACACTGGTTCTGGCTTTCCGAAGTTTGATTAAATTTCACCATCTATTGAGTTGATAAAAAACAATCGTCGCAAATTTTCGAAGAAAGAAGTTTTATGAGTGTTAGCTATTGTGATTAGCGTCATATGAAATCAAAAAAGTCGTAAGTTACTAAAAATTGAAAAACGCCTTTTTGATTGATTATAATGCGCAGTATCAAAAATAATGTACCTGCAAAATTTTACACTCCCACAACTAAAAACGACGTTTTAATTTAGAGAAATTTAGAAATTTTTTTGCTTCTGTAATTTTTTTTAATGTATTTAGATAATTTTTATTTTATGATGGAAAAATATTTAAATGTAAGTTTCTGATTGGATTTTAAATCAATTATTTAAACATTCACTTTAAGAAACTAACACGAGAGTCCAGCCATCGTTGGTCCAATAAGGACACTGCGAGCTTAATGGCGGTTTTTAGTTTGACAATTTTTAAATCGGCCGCTCACTTCAACTCATCGTAAATTTGCAATTTCGAATGTTTGATGAATTTAAGCAACTTTCGTGTATTATTATCGTCAAGATGTACAAATCAATGACAAACTCAAAATATCAGTAGCTCCTTTCAATCGGTAAACTCTCAATTATTCTTTTGTCACACAAGTGTGCCAGTTATTTTATATACTATATCTTTCGATAGACACAAGATTTTTAATGAAAAATTCACATAATTTATTGCTAGAATTTTTGTCAAAGCTTAATGCTTCATGTAAAAACTACTGTTTCTATGTTGCTTATTATTGCTATTATTTTGTTTAAACATTGAAATATATATTGTTAGTATTTTCATTTAATTTTTTTTCTTCATTTGTTTTAAATGTTATAGAATATACATATACCTAAAAATTCAGTTTCTTTAAAGTTAGAGGAGTGACGTTACTTTACTCACATAAAGGCACGACAGAGTAAAAAACAGTTAATACATTTATATATGTAGTATTCTACTAGTGTAGGGTTAAACCCTTTGTGAAGCATGCATAAATGCATAAATTAAAGTTAGTAGAAATAGGCCACATGATTTATTAATATATAAATACATGCACTTAGATAATTCAAATAAAAGCGTAAAATTTGAAAAGAATTGTTCAAAAAAAGAAATTACATGCTTTTAAAATACAGCTTACATGTTATAGAAATCATAAAAGTTTCAGCAAATAAAGAAAAGCAACAGATATTTTAAGGGTATTCAACCAACTTTACAAACTTTTGAGTTGTGTAAGTTTGAGAAGTGCGACTTGAGCTTTAATCTCTTAATCTTGGCTGAATACTCTTTCAAAAACTAAAGATAACAACATTCATGTGTACAACACCAACTGACAATGTATCTGTATTCTCTAATCATTTTATACAAATGACAGTTTAACACTTGAACACCAATTTTATAAAAATTCAGACTGATTTTTAAAATTTTTTTGAGCTAAACACACGTATAGACACTTAATCAAACACACCTATGAATACACAAAAACTTCGATAATAGTAATAATAATATTGCTTAAATATTGGTTGTGTTTAATATATTGAATTTATTCGAAAATAAAAAAAGGAAACATTCAATTAGTTCTAATTCTTCAAATCTACTACTTCTTTACACTTATATTTTTTTTTGACAAAATGAGAACTTAATAAGCAATTCATATTTTCTAAGACACCAATAAAGCAATAACATTTGAATATATCTTGAATATTTTTCTTAGTTTTTGTCGTAAAGTTAAGCAAATTACAACATCTAAGGTGGTTTTGCCGTCCAGAGGAAAGTACTATTTATTGTTAAGTAATTTAGTATTGAAATGTGGGTTGGTTCTTCAGTAATTTAAAGTTAGTTTAATTCTCTGTTGTACAGTAATTTGTAGTTTCAAAGTTTATTTATGTTTTTCGATTACGTAAATCATTCAAATGTTTGTGTTTTTAATATTTCTATTTTAATTCAAGACTTTGGGAGTTCTTCTAAGATTTTGTTTTAGTATAAATTAAAGCCTTTAATTTCAATCTCTTTAAGAGCTACCTAAGGCATCAATTTTAAGAGAACTTTAGAAAATTTCTACAAGTTTCCGAAAAATATATTATATTCTTTTGGTTTTGTTTTTTTGTTATTTAGCTTGGAATACGTTTAAATGATTGTCAGTTTGCAGTTGGATTTTGGGAATGTGTTTCTCTAATGCAATTCAAGTGTAAAAATGGAATATAAAAGAAAAAAATTGTATTAATTGCGAGGAAACATAAAAATTAAAACTTAGTATTTTAATAATACGCAAAGTAAGAAATACATTTTTTTTAAATGAAACGCAGAGTAATTTATTGCTAAATAATAAAGGAAATTGTTAACACATTTAAAACTTCTTTGCTAATAGTAGTAAAAATGTTAGCTAGATTAGTCTAAATGATTTTCTTCCAAAGAAACACTTTCAGTTTTAAAGCTTAACATTATTTTCTCCTTGTTGCTATCTTTTTAGAAAAGTATATCAATACGTGCTGGTGTAATGTTTTCGTATTTTTATTACATTTTTAAGTTAAAAAATTTCTCCATTAAAACCAATGAAAAAGGAAAGTTTATTTTTGTATCATAATGTCCATGATTAACGGGTGATTTTAAAAACATTCGAACTCTTGGGTATAAATGCTTTTGCAAAAAATTCAATCAGGATATTCAGTTTATCCCAAAGTAAGAGCTTATCTCACTTTGTACTTGCTGACGGATTGAAACTAAATAACGACAGCGATTATTATCGTTAAATTTTTGGGAGTTCCAGTACCTTAAATACATTAGGGTAACTCACGATCTTGTTACATCGTCACAAATACAAAATGAGCAGCTTTTACTAAAACCAAAAAAAAAAATGTGTATTTGTAAAAAATTTGTACAAAATTTGAAATACGTACAATTTATTGTGAACGAATCTCCAAAAAAGTACTGTATTTTCAAAATAAGCTGATTTGTGCATGTACTTTTGTTTGGAAATATTAATTAAAATTATCATTTAACAAAAGGAAATCATAAAAAAATTGAAGCGAATCACTAAATTATATTAATTTTTATTAAATAAACTCAAAGCGTAGCCGGTAGCTTACTCCATACTGAGTAGAAATGTTTTTGCGATCGGCTGATCGAATACACAACGAAGTTAACAAAGAATACAATAGGGTTCTGTCGTTGCATTTTTTCCACAGAATTGTATTTAGAACACTGCATTTTGTTTTTCTAATTTAACAAAATTCTCAATTACGTAATTTACAAATCTCAAATTGATCAAAAATACACAATATAAGAGCAAATACACCACATCGCGAATACCCCTATTGATACGCATTTACTGCATTCATGCATTTGCTATAACAAAAGAATGTCTTATATGTTAATCCACTAACATTGCATGACGCTATTGTGAATGAATGTGTTCATATTGCATTGAACACAACCACCGATACTTTTTGAACACGCAATATTTTACACGTTATATTTTTAGCGCGGAAATAACACAAAGAAGTGGTAAGGAAATGCAGGGAGTTTTAATAAAGAAAATTAAAAAGGAAAATGCAAACGAAAAATGGACGGAGATAGAAATTCGAAAAAACAGAAAAACAGCTATTGAAAAGCATTTGCAACAATTACAAATGTTTCTATATCAAAGAAATGAATAGATGTAGAAGGAATATTTTTTTAAAAACACTTTCCATTAAATAAAACTCAATATTCAAGGTAAATAACTATAGGAAATTTGTTCTTATGTTGCCATCTATCTATATAATACCCATATCGTAAACAAAAGCATACTCGTATTAAGATATATTTTGTTTAATTCGAAAATACTAATTGATTTTTTATTACCACTGATGTGATTTGGCTGGAAGCGCCGTTTTTGAATAAATCTTTGCACTTAAAAGGGTGATAAGGATTTAAGGTTTTTTGCAAGATTTTTCATTGTGTACAAATTTTGAAAGATTTGTTTTAAAGAAGTCTTTCAAAGAAATTAATGGACTCACTTGGAATGAAATGAAATCACGGATACAAATATAATTCAGATTCATATAGAGTTAAGTTAAATTAGAGTTATTTTGAGAAGACTTATTATCAGAAGAAAATATGTGTAGATAGTAAAAGACTCTTGTTCCATCGATTTAATATATTCCTAATTTTTTTCTGATCTCAATGAATTGTGAAACAAGGAGTAGGAGTTTAAAAATCGTTGCTTGACTATATAAAAATATATTAAATTAAAATGTGCAAATAGTCTTATTGTGAAAACAGTAATATGATGTGATATGCTAACTAACCAAAAACCAAAAATAATCAACTTCAAGAGTTTAAAAATGTACATTTGTGTAAAAGAACTGACTTTTTCAAGAAATTATTACGTGTAAGGCGGAAATTTATCGAATATCTATAATATTTTCATATATGAAAAACAAAACATCATTATTTCTTTCTTATTTGATACTAAATTTCAGAGGCATAACTGTTATGAAAATAAATATTATTTTTAAATTTAGAATTATTTTTGCTATCGATATTTTTTTTATTTTTTCTAGTTGCCGTGGAACTTTTATTTGGGACTTAAATATTTTTTAGGTTAAGTAATAATTTTTATTTCTAAAATGAGTTTTTTTGGTTGCCAACACAAAATAGTGAGACAGTTTCAAACAAAATCATATGCATACATTTTACTTTTTCAATTTTCCAACTTAATATTCAGTAGAGTTTTATTATTGATATCCACATACCCAAAATGAATCCACATGTTCAAAATAGAAAATAAAGCAAACTTTTAAACATTTTTAAATTTTCGAATATATTTTATATACATAGTTTTGCACTTACTTTGGTCAAATCTGTTATAAGCAATTTTTTTTTTAAATTTTGTTTATAATAAAAATTTATAATAACTCTTCATCAACGTCTCGGCAAATAACAACATAAAAAATAAAAAATTATTTAAGAATGAAGCGATATTTTCTCGGTGATTAATATTGGTAAAATAACAATTATAACTCAATCTAAAAGTATTTTCGTCACAAATTAAAATTGGCGCGTTAACATAAGAAACTGTTTCTGAAAAATAAAAATTAACTATTAGGAATCAATAAAAACTTATGTCTCAAAATTGCGCTAGTTTTTTATTTTTAAATTTTCTTGTTTTTGTTAATTATGCTAATAACGTATCAAAATATGTATGTAAATATTTTATTTTCGGGATTTTTGACTAAATCAAAATCACATCACTGCATATAATAGTTGGTTTGCAATAGCAAATTGTAAAAGGACAAAATGTATGATATTTTATTGTTTGAGAGGCGCAATTTAAATAGAATAAAAGAAGATTATTTTGACTTTGACATTAGACTGACGTACAAAACTGATATCCCGCCACGCTAATTTGCTTAGAGTTTTCCCGAAAAAGTTATCCTAGCTTTTCCTTATCCATAAAAAATCTATTAAATGCACGTGTAATTTTTAAAGCGATTGAGCTTTCTATTTAAGGATCTGAAAATATTTATCACTTGCAAAAAACTTATTTTTTTTAATTTGTATCAAATTCTTAGAACTGTTCGGTTAATTCTGCTTTTGTTTCATAAATTTTAGCGATTACACTTTGATATGATACTGCGATGTTGAAGTATTCATAAAAATTATAATTTTGTCAAGAAATATTAAATTAAGATATATAGAGCACCAGCTCGTTTAAAACCTACTCGATGACGCGACTTCAGCCACCAGAGCAATTAAACCTAAAAATGTATATAAAAACTGTAGAAACAGAAATCGCTTTATCGAAAAGATTTCGAACAGATCTGGTGCAAACTCCATACCTAACTTTACTCTTTATTTTTCGGCGAGCCCATGGCAGAATTACAAGATAAGCTTAAATTGGAGTAAAAAGTGAGCTATATGCCAATGTCAGCTGCCCAAAATTAAAGTTTTCTTATGCTTTGTTGTGGCTTTTATCATTTGACGGTTACCTAACAGCTTTGCCGCTGGAAACCTTGCCGATTGAGCAGCTTACCTTGTAATTGTATCATGAACAATTCTGCTATTCACAATAAACGAAACGTTTTGATGCAGACAGTGTTGATAACCGAAAATTTGATATAGATAATTTTCAAAGCGAATCGTTTTCTTTTCCGAGTTGAGTGTTAAAATAAAAAAAACTGTAGTGATTAAAATAAAAAGCATATATTTTCTACAAACAATGTTTATTTTTAAAAAAATTATATAATAATGTAAAAGTATGTTTAAAGAGTTTTAATAAATTATGGTACATTTTAATAGGTATGTAAGCAATAACTACTTAAAATTAAATTGGGAGCAATTTAACTTAAAGCGGAGTTAATTTCAAATTGAACGAAGTGCACCTTTCAACAAATAAAATTAACAAAAATAGTTGCCAACGAATTTAAACTGAAAAGATTTTTATAACTTAATTTATACATACAAATTGTTGCGTTTCGAGTTAAAAAAAATATATATATATGTATAAAACTAATGAGATTTTTCGATTCTAAATGCAAACTAAAATGAAGGGGATCTATTAAAGTCAGCTAATGAGATTCTGCCTAAAAGTAGACTAGTTAATTTAAGATTTTGTTGCTGTATGTAGCTGTTGAGTTTAGTAAAAATTAAAAAAAGAAAAAAATAAATAAATAGGTAAATATCAATATTCATAAAGAGTTGCTCACAAAAATTGAGTGGTGTTTTTGAAAGAAGCTTATTGTTTCTTAAATAGAAACCAACTCAATTTTATCTCAATGAATAACAGCACCATACTTTAAGTCATCAAAAAATATTTTAGGTATTGAGATAAAAAATTATACCTATATAAATAGCTAAAAGCCCTGTACCCTTCCTGTATAGATAGGTACGATGGAGTAAGTTGAAAATTAGTTGAAGCCATCAGGATCAGCATAAAATAGTAGAAATTTTTGACCTACTTCCAAAAGAAAAGGAAGTAGAAGTGCCAAAATTTACACTTGGTGTTTTTTAAATTTTATACTAAAGCCAGTTATATTAAGTGAGTTGGTATTTGTTGCAGTGTAAGGAACAACTTTAAATACGTAATTTTAATACTTAAACTAAGTTGCAGCACATTGCTTTTATTTTGAAAATTACTCTTAACGTTACTTAAATTTCTTTTAATCTCATCGGCTTGCTTGAAATCTTTTTTATTTATGGGTTTCTAGGCAACCTCTTACATTGCTGTTTTTAACTTTAACTTTAAAGTTAATACTCCAATTATACCGAATTAGGTACTACTATTTCGATTACATCTTACTAAGTAACGACACACTTAAACACTTAAAAATGAACGGGGTTTTTCTTCTCTCATTCTCAAGCACAAATACTGTTTGTTGTTTCAATAATTTGCCATTTTAAAAGGAAATTAATAGCGGTTTTTGTTGTGGTTCTTGGTTTTGTTTTGAAGTTACGATCCAATCTGCAAGGTGGCACCACTGTTCATGATGCTATTGTTCGATTTGGCAGGCGAAATAGAGCGTGCGCCACTGTCTAAGGCTAAAGTGAGATTGTTGCCAGTTGCGATGGAAGATACTGAGGCGGTAGCAGAGGCATTGGAGGCAGTGCTGTGGAAGAGCACGAGAAAACCATTGTTGGCAACACATGTGCGTGACTCGGCATCCTTTTCCAGTATTTGGCGTGCCTAAGGTAAATGAAAAAAAAGTAATGTTTGAAGTCTTCATTCTTGAGTGTATAACGCACCTTTAATTTATGCTCGGCCAGTGCGTTCCTGACCAGATCATGTTGCTTTTGTAACTCATCGGTACGCTTATCGTAGGTTTGCTTGAGGCGTACACGTTCAGCAACGCCGCGCTCCACAACCGAGCTGGCCACTTCACGTTTCATTCTGGAAAAAAATTATTGAAAATTATTAACAAAATGCGTGTAAAAATTTATCGGTGATGACATTGTAATGCAGAACTGTAAGTGGAAGGTACAAATTCTGATGTGGTTGTTAAGGAGCGATTAACTTAAAGTGACGGCTTAACTTCATTCGTCTGCATAGCTAGATGGTGTTTTTTTAAGTAAAGTTTTCCCATGTAGTATATTTGTGAAAGCTATTATTGTTTACGTTTGAACTTGAATAACAAATTTTCAAAATTATTGTGAAAATAGTTTCTAGCATAGTTTGCTTTCGTTTGTTTCTTTTTGGTGTAAATAGCTCGTAAATATTATACAGTGGCCTACAAAAATCATCATCCGGCATAGATATCAGCAAAAATTAAAAATCTCAACGAAAAACAGAGTATAGAGATTTCAAAATTACAGAGTATTCAATAGAGATTATTAACAAGCAAAAATACACCAAAGGATTTGATACACATTAACATAATAAAAAAACAACTATTGTTTCTTAACACGACAAAAGTTTTCATACGATATCTCAAAGATATTCTCACCGTTTTATGAAAAAAAGTGGACCAAAACCCTGGAATCAATAATTAAAAACTAACCAATCACACCGACGTACTTTTTTTGAAGCACATTCATTCCAGAAATGACGAACAATTCTAATTATAAGCATTTTTTAACACAATTCTACTTAAAAAGTTGTTAATATCTTAGAAAAATATTGAATCCCGGATCTTGGTCCAAGTCTTAATCGAGCTAGCTTTGAAAAGCTTAGTACAATGGTCTTGCATGTAAAGTCACATCCTCACTTGCATGTAAAGTTTTGTCGTGTAAGTTTTTCATAATATTGTGAATATTGTGTTATTGATATTACTAGATCTATTCACAATGCGGTGCAAATAATTTTGCATCATAGAATTTGCAATTGGGGTATTCACGGTTCAGTGCACTTGCCTGTGCAGTTGAGGACTTGTGCACTTTACAAAAACAAAATACACGTACGTCAAAAACCTGCATAAGTGATTTTCTTCTATATTAGGGGTATTCACGATTCAGTGCACTTGCCTGTGCAGTGGAGGATTTGAGGACTTGTGCACTTTACAAAAACAAATTGTACGTACGTCAAAAATCTGCACAAGTGCTTTTCTACTATTACCTTTAACTTGAGGACTTGAGCAATTGTACACTAGTGTGCATTGAAAAATGTTGACAGCATTGAAATGGTGATGGTGGTGTGTTCACGAAAACCTAACTGCACAAGTCCTCAACTGCACAGGCAAGTGCACTTAATCGTGAATACCCCTATTGCCTTTAACTTGAGGACTTGAGCAGTTGTGCACTTGTGTGCATTGAAAAATTTTGACAGCTTTGAAATAGTGATGGTAGCATGTTCACGAAAACCTAACTGCACAAGTCCTCAAATCCATGGTTTATATTTACTATACATATCAGGGAGCGAAATAACCGAATCTTCTGCTGGTTTTCTGATTTCAAAATTTCGAATCATCAAATGCTCTGAAGTTTAATTTTATTTTATAGCCACTGCGTATTAATTTTTAGCAGAACTCTATTTATCGCTTGCAAATCCATATTTCCACGACGCTTGTGACACCAAAAATACCCAGTCAATGAGGCTCTTACAATTGTGTAGGTGAGAGAAGCGTCAAAATATTGTTATTTGAAACAATTGATTAAGTTGACTTGAACCTTAGGGGTCGTCCATAAACTACGTTACCAATTTAGGGGGGGGGGAGGGGTTTTGAAATGCACTACGATAAGTAACGGTAGGGGGGGAGGTGTTTAGATATTGTAACGTTACCAAAAATTAAAAAAATCCACGTAAAACCTCTAATTAATAACACAATCATTTCAAAAATTTTTAACCTTACATGTTTATGTTTGATCGTCTAAATTGATGGTTAACTTTTGTTTCAACGATTTCTTCCACCACCTTTTCCCTCGACACAGGAACCTTTTGGTATTCCATCACCATCTCAGCACACGTCTGAAAAATTTGGGTCTTTGCTTTTGCGACAGGCTTTGACGTTAAGGCCTGAATGTTCTTGATCAAAGGAGATACCGTATGACATGTACTGTCCTTCTCAGAAAGAAGAAATCGGTTCAAGGTCGTGTCCTACCTGCGGTTTGTATTTCGTTTTTAAGACTTCTATGAGTTGCCATAAGTTTGTATTATATCGTTTACAATAAATCGGAATACAAAATACTATTTAAATAAATCAATTTTCAGAAAGCATTTATACAAAAACACAGAACTTGGTACAGCTCCGGTGCAGCCTTTAAGAGTATTCTGTCAAAGACCAGGTGAATTTCTTTGCGTTAGAAATGAGGATTCATCTAAATGGGTCGACATAGAATCCGATGAAAAATTCTATTTTGAAGAATCCTCAACAAAGCTACCAGCTTCTTCTATCCCAGTGATTGAGAGCATGTCACGTTACTTTATGGGGGGGAGGGGGGTAAATAAACCGGAAAATTAGTAACGTAGTTTATGGACGACCCCTTATTGCAATGAACAGTTTGAATTTACTATAGGGGTATTCACTTCAATGCTGAAATTTCAGAAATCGGAAATTTCCGACGAGTTGAAGTGGCGACCCATTTGTAATGTTTCGTTTTTTTCATATACATCTGTCAAACTTAAAATTGCCATTTCTTTATTTCGTTATTGTGCTTGTTACCAAAACAAAGAATTTTGTTCATATTTTGTTAAACACAGATATATTAATCGACTACCACTCAGCTACAATAGAATAAATAATCATTTTGTTCTTGCTCGCAGACATTGCAATAGCTTTTAGACGGGATTTGGCAGAATGCGCTTCTTATCGAAATTATCATATTCACAATGACTCACACTCATTAGGGGCTTTCAGACCATCGTACATGTGCGATGACTTGGGCATGCTCGACGACATGTACGATCATTCGAAAGCAAATGAGACCGTCGGACCGACATGTCGGACGAAAATCAAAAATTTTTGATTTTTCTGCAGGTCGGACCGACATGTACGATGTTATGAACGCATTTCGGTCCGACTCGCTGCATTTTTTCATTTCATTAAAAGCGTCAGCGGGTGAACAGCAACGAAGCGGAAAAAATATTAGAGAAAATTAATATGAAAATCGCTTGAAACATTTTATAATTGTTTATAATTAATTAAAATTGAGAAACAATTCTCTAAATATGAAAAATGACTGCTAAATCATAAGGTCATCAAAAAAGTGTTTAGCTATTACGCCGATGTGTTCTATTTGAGAGGCAGCAATGAAATGAAGTCGTCGCACATGTACGATTGTTTGAAAGCTCAACAAAATATTCCCGTTAGTTTGTCGTCGTACATGTCAGCGTACAAGTACGTTCGTCTGAAACCCCCTATTAAATAGATTCACTTATGGTTACTGAACACATCTTTTCTTCGCAAATTTCCGACGATTATTTTTCATCAACTCAATAGGTGATTAAATTTAAGCAACCTTCGGAAACCCAAAGCAACATTAATTGCATAGAAGTTTTCGTAAATTTCAGCATTTCGCAAATTTCAGCGTTGAAGTGAATACCCTTTATATTTATTCTATTCACCTTAGATAGTAAAAATGACAGCAAAAAAGTGAAAAGGACCGATAAAAGAATTTTTTTCAAAACGAAATTTTATTATGTATGGAGACTAGGCTGGGTCGATTTGCAAACCTATGTTGCCTGGGCGATTTTCGGATCCGTCATGAAAAGTTATTAAAAAAAGAGGGTAATAGGGGTGCTCTTATCCCTATCACATATACAGTTTTGTGACTTTTCTTTAGGCATTTTTTGTCAAATAATTTCTGTATATAAACGTGCACAGCTAAAACAAAACTGATGCCAGAAATTAAATCTTCGTACCCGATTTAACCTAATATCTGTCTCACATTTATACGTTTTTGTACAAAAATTTATCCAAAAAAATTCCTAAAGAAAAGAATTCACAAAATTCAAGGTATAATCTTAACTTTGGTGCGTACGTATTTTTGACCATCACGGCTGAACCACTGAAGATATCCATCTTCTATTATACACAAAATATGTTTGTGAGGTCCTCCAACATTTTTTTTAGATTCCCCTAGGTGGCGCTGTAGTCGATTTAAATCGGTTTATAAATATAATTTTTTTTAAAAATCGACCACAGCGATGGATAGGGGGATAAAAAAAAAAAACATTTACGGAGGACCACATGAATACATGTTGTAAATATAAGGTGGATAGCTTCAGTGGTTAAGCCGTGATGGTTAAAAATACATACGAACCAACGTTAAAATTATACCTAGAATTTTGTAAATTTTTTCTATAGGAATTTTTACGATAACTTTTTGTATAAAAACGTATAAATGTGAGACCGGTTTTAGGTTAAATCGAGTACGAGGACTTAATTTCTGTTTTGTTTTAGCTGTGCACGTTTAAGCATAGTATTCTGTTCAGTTTCATGTGAAATTCCACTCAAATCTCCATATAAAAAGTGACAGCTGCGAAACAAGCGTGTAAATTTTCACAACATGTTCATGAGAGCAGTACTCTTTTCCGCTGCGTGAAATTATCGCAACATGTTTCTGAGCAACATTTTTTCACGACAATTTAATTGTACTGCCTATTTATTTTGAAGTGAAAAGAGAGAGATCATATGAAATCTTCCAACTTATTCTGAGTCTCTCTGAGATACGTTACCATAGGAATTCCTCGCAACAAACTTTAAGTCAGAAAATTTGGTGGCAACAAATAAATAGATGTTGCCAGCGAAATTTCACATAAACGAACAGAGTACTAGGCTTTATATACAAAAATGATTTGAAAAAAAATCCTAAAGAAAAAATTCACAAAATTGAAGATCTGATAGGGTAAAGTGAACCCCTATCGCCCCTTTTTTTAAACAAGTTTTTATGCCCAATCCGAAAATCACCCAGGCAACATCAATTTTTTAATCTCCATACAAATCCACCCAGCCTAATGGATATATATACAATTATCATACCCCATGATTGCGTATGGTTCAGTCATCTGGGCAGGAACAACAACGCAAAATACAGTCATCGCAGCGCTAAACAACTACAGAGATTGGCCTGCGTGTGCATCACCGGAGCCATGTGCAACAGCATCAATGGAGGTTCTGCTGGAACTAACACCTCTCTCTTCACATTTACATTCAATCCCAGGCGAAGAGGGCTCTTCTAAGTATGCCTAGTGAAGATATCGGGCAAAGAGATTGCGTAACTCGAAAGAAGTTTGATATTCTACCGAGGCAATATCCTGAAATAACAATATCGAGTGTCAGCATGCATCCAAAATTCAGTTTCACTAAAAGATTCCTAACTAAGTAGTAAAAAGAAATGGGAAGGTCTATTCGAGACTTATAAGATAAATCAGTACATGATTACATGGTACACTGACGGCTCTCTTACCGAAAAAGGGACCGGAGCAGGAGTCTACGGACCAGGGATTTAACTTTTCGAGCCCATGGGGTAAGAACAGCAGCATATTCCAAGCGGAAATATACGCGATTGACTGGTGCGCATACTTTAACCTGGAAAGTAAATAGCAGAACCAAAACAAAGCTGCCCTATCTGATAGTTAAGCGGCTATTAAGGCACTGAAATTTCATCAGGTAACCTCAAAACTGATGATGGAGTGTCTTGATATACTTAATATGCTTGGGCAATAAAACCGGGTCTAGGTCCCGTGGGTTCCGGGGCACAAAGGTATAGAAGGAAATGAAATTGCCGACGAACTGGCAAAAAAAGGAGCATCAACTCCTTTGATTGGTCCGGAAGCATTTTGTGGAATAGGGAAAGCGATCCTCTCCCTTTCGATAAGGAAAGATGAAGAAAAACAAAGAGAAACATACTAGGAAAATTGGCCAGGGTTCGTTCACTCTAAATTTCTGTTAGGAACATACGAATAAAGAGATTTAAAAAATGCATGAAGCTAGCAAAGAGTAATCTAATGATCTAATCACAGAATTGCTAACAGCTCATAGTATTGGGGGTTGGAATTAGTTTTAAAGGTTTTCTAAGAGATGGCGTAACTATCAATAGATCGCATCGGGCACACCTGTGACTATATTCATTTCAAAGCACATTGTCTAAGCTTCATTTTTCAGTATGTGTCATTTCACTGAAGTGTAAACAACATATATTTTTTTCTCTGTGAACATGTCGACTTTCGTTCCAACAAAACGCAATTTGCGGGAAGGTTTACTTTTGTGCTTCCATTTGAAGAAAAAAGCGGTTGAAGCACAACGCACGCTTACTGAGGCTTACGGGGACTATGCTCCATCGATTTCTACTTGTGAGTACTGGTTCCGTCGGTTTAAAAGTGGTGATTTTGATGCGGAAGACAAAGAGCGTCCGGGCCAGCCGAAAAAGTTTGAAGATGAGGAATTGGAGGCTTTGCTCGATGAAGACCCGTGTCAAACCCTTCAAGAATTGTCAGAATCATTGGGAGTCGACTTATCAATGGTCGGCAAACGCTTGAAGGCCATGGGAATGATTCAAAAGCAAGGAAATTGGGTGCCGTACCAGTTGAAGCCGAGAGACGTTGAACGGCGATTTTGCATGTGCGAACAACTGCTTCAACGGCATAAAAGGAAGAGTTTTTTGCATCGTATTGTCACTGGCGATGAAAAATGGATCCATTACGATAATCCTAAGCGAAAAAAATCGTGGGGACCACCCGGCCATGCATCAACATCGAGGGCCAAGCCGAATATTCATGGCGCCAAGCTTATGATGTGTATTTGGTGGGATCAGAAGGGTGTCGTGTACTATGAGCTCCTAAAACCTAACGAAACCATCACTGGGGAACGCTACCAACAACAATTGATGCAATTGAGCCGAGCATTAAAGGTTAAACGGCCGGAATATGCCAAAAGACACGACAAAGTGGTTTTTCAACATGACAACGCACGGCCACATGTTGCAAGAACCGTCAAGGAAACGGAGGCGCTGAATTGGGATGTGCTACCCCACCCGCCTTATAGCCCAGACATAGCCCCTTCCGACTACCACCTATTCAGATCGATGACGCATGGCTTGGCTGAGCAGCGCTTCACTTCTTACGAGGATACCAAAAAATGGGTCGATTCGTGGATTGCCTCAAAAGACGAATCGTTCTTCCGGCGCGGAATCCATATGCTGCCAGAAAGATGGGAAAATGTTGTAGCTAACGATGGACAATACTTTGAATAATATACATTGTACCGTTGTTTCTAAATAAATGCTCAAAAACCGAAAAAAAACCTTTAAAATTAATTCCAACCCCCAATAGGTTAAACTTTCACCTCACAAAACTGGGAATTCTAATATAGGTTTTGCATTTAAGATAACAGATCTTAAGGTTGCAGTGCAAATTCCAACAATAATAATAATAATAATAAGCTAATTATGTGACATGAAAACCATTTCGTAGCAATCCTTAGGAATCGATTTCAAATATAGTAAAGCGTTAAGATTTTTAAGAAATCATCTCCGATGCCAAGCATTGCTTGATCAGGGTTGCCCGCTCATTTTATGGTTTTCCACGCAGTGATTTTCAAAATTCCCCGATTTTCATCGAATTCCACTCAAAAAAATTTTTTTAATGAATTTACTTATAGATTTTTTAATTGAATATTTTTATAAATAATGCAAGGATTTTACAAATTTTAGGAAAACAATTCATTCTGATAACAGAAATAACACACTATAAAATTAAAACAAAATAACTTTAAAAAAGGAAAAAGAGTTTTCGAGTCGCGACTTCAAACTTTGAAGCTACAATATGTCGATGGCCCGATTCCAAAGTATGCTAAGAGTGGTTTTAGGCAAACAATTTTTTGAAAATCTAATTTTTTACATTGTATTATTGTTGTACTATTTACAAATATGTAAAAAAAATTTATAAATCAATTCCGCTTATAATACAGATTCTCTAGCGCTTAAAACCCGGTGCGGCAGAGAACCTTTAGCTAACCATAGTAACTTTAAACGCGTTTTACTCTAAACATACTTTTTAAAAACAGGCCGCACTGCTGCAAAACTTTTCAACTTTTTTCCATAATAATTTCATAAAATAAATTCATAATTTTCTTTTTTTTTTAAACGCTTTTATTCCATTTTGGTAAAAGATGCGCATTCAAGGGTCTATTTTTTAATACATACTTTTCTTTCTTTTTATTTCAGACGATCTGGAGCCGAGCTACGGTGTGTCCCGATTCGCACTTTTTTTTAAGCACACTAGTTTCAGCGTAATTTTTATATTTAAACAATATATGTTAAAAAAATGTTTACTTATATTGATGATGTTAAATTTACTTTTATAGAATATACTTTTTTATAGAAAACTTCTTCAAAAATATGCCTTAATTTTAACCGATTTTGCCTGAAACCTCTCTTAAGTCAACTTTTGTCAATTTTTGATGTTATTTTTTTTTCAATTCCTTGCAAGGTTATAAAGGAAAATGCAATTTTTTTCTAATGTTTAAGAAGAACATAGGAAAGGATTTTTTTGCTAATGTCAATTACATTTTTCTAATGTTTAAGAAGAACATTGCATCAAAAAATTTAATATAAAATCAAATTTCCCTCAAATATTAGATAAAATGTTGGATTTCCCTCAAAAATCATTAAAAGTTAGATGAATTATTTAATTGCCCGCATATTTGAGCCCATTCCCCGATTCCACGATCGAGATGAAATTCCCCGCATGTCAAGGGAATTCCTCACCAGTTGGCATGCATGCTTTCTATACCAAACACATTCTCCCTTGTTCAATATGACTTTCTATCTTCGCCTCTTTATGTATCTCCACTAAATTTATTGTCACACCACTGAGGTTTACCTGTCCTATACTTTTTTTAATTCCTCGACCGATTTCTTTCCACTTTGACAATCCCAGTCCATCAACATTCTTTTACTTTTCTATATTTTTATTACCCTCCTTCACCAAACTCACCTTACTAGCTCATCCCGATCTCGATGCACAGTGGCAAGATTTTTCACCTCATTGCGTCGCGCTTCCTGTAGCTGATGCATCACTTCGCTGGTGACTTTGTCCAGTGAAGCCTTTAGCTGTTTCATTTGACTAGCTTGTGAATTCTTGAGTACCTTTTCAGCTGTCGCATAAATGCTCTCGTGGTACTTCTCGTGCAATTCACGAAACTGGGCTGTATATTCGCGACATGATGCGAGCAGACGCTCTGACTGAGTGCGTGCAATGACATTAGTAAGACTTTCCGCTCCAGTGCCAACTGCTATACCACCACCACCACCACCACTATTTTCCTCGCTGCTCTCACCAAAATCTTGCGGACAGGGTGGAATCTCCACCGAGGGATCGCTAGGAGATAGACAACTTCTGTTAAAAAGAATACAAGTAGGACTCTGTGATACCAAAACAACCAATATCTACTTACAGACTTTTACTGCTAAGACGCTTCACCAATTTGTTGGTCATTGAGAATTTTGGTTTTTTGTTGCCATCCAGACCACCCAGTTTCAGGGAGGCAATCTTCACCTTGTCTTTGTCATGTTTCTTACGCAGCGAATCGAGTTTCTTCTCCATTTCGAGACGTTTCTCGCGTACCAGCTTGTGATCGAGTATTTTTTCAAGGGGTTCACCAACAACCAGGTCCACATCGAACTGTGAAGACTCCACCTGGCGAATGGATGTGTTGACAGATTGATCCAAAGAGTGTTGGTGCTGTACGTTTTGCATGTGGGTTGACATGCTATCACCATCCAGCTCATTTGTCACCTCAACGCTCATTGCAGAGGCAGCGGTAATACTTTGGCGGTGCTTTGGACTGATGGTAATGGATTCAACGGGTCGAAGTTCCTTTTTCTGGCCACCTACTTGAACAAAAACGACTTTTGTTGGTCAAGTTCAAAGGGCAGTTGAGTGAGGTAGAGAAGGTGTTACGTGTGTGTTGGTGAAGTGCGGGAGAGGTTTTTTTTGTTTTGGCAGTGTTGCAAAGTGTTTGTGTTTATGTTTGTGTGTCCAGTAACCAATAATAAAACGCATTATAAAAATACAAATTAACGTTAAAAAAAGGAAAAGAAGAGAGAAAGAAAATAAATGAAGATTTAACGCATAAAGAGAGAACAAAGGGCAAAATAAATGCAACCCAAAGAAGGAGTGAGAAAAACAACAAATACGAAACAATTATATTAAAGTGAATACTAATTATAAAAACAAAGATGCACCCCGAAAAAAAAATCGTTTGTTCTCTTGGTACTCACATGAGTTTGTAATGTCCTCCTCAGGTATGGGCTCCGTATCCTCAGTGAGCACCGCCAGCTGCTTATCACGTTTCTCCAGTTCACTTTGATATTTGATGGGATTAGCCAAAGCTTCTGCAAAGTTGGACAAATCGTCCGGAACGTAGTCCTTAACAACAATGCAGAGAAAGAGTGAAGCTAAGGCAATAGGCTGACCAACTTCGGAACGCAGATTGAGATGACGATAGCCGGGACACAAACCTATAACGGGCAGCACACGATGACCGATGAATTTTCCGCTCTCCTCATAGGCAGCAATGCGAATACTGGCTAGTTCGGGTAGAACAACCTAAAATCGAGAGAAACGTTATTACATTGCATTGAAAACATAAGCAAAAACCTGCGTTACCTTTTTAAATACAAACGGCTCTTCGTCAAACACCGGATTCATGCCATTATCGCGCACGATCTTTGTACGAAACTTCTTACGCACCGTGTCCGCGGGTAGACCAAACATATCCACCTCAACATAAGTGCCGACGCGTTTATCCGTTAGAAATTGACCAGAGAGCACGGTGATGGAAACAGTGCCGGCAATGATGCCATCAACCTAGAGGGAGAACAAAGGGAATGGGTTATAGGTAGTAGAAAAACCAAATCGCATCTTGAACTACTCACAGTGCTCTCGGCAAAGGGATCCAAGCGCCGATCAGTGCGTCGCATAAACTCTGGTTTTAACAGATATCCCGAACGTCCATTATACTCAAAGATACCCAGATTAAGTTGCATTGCCAGATCGAGCGTCTGAAAGTTGAGAGCCACCAACTGGCAGCCGGCATTCCAGAAGAGCTTGAGAAAAAAGAAAATAGCACAAGCGCTTTTTCAGGTTTAAAATAACTCCACTCACCTGCGGCATAAAGTTGGAGCTATCGAAACGCGTACCCGCTGGATAGACGCGGGAAAGCTGATGCTTATTGTAGTTGACAAACTCAATAGGTCGCTCCTTGAGCAGAGTTGTAGCCTGTTTCTCGTCAAACGAGGACATTTCATAGCAGCGATTCTTTTCTAAAAAAATTAAAAGCAAAATAGAGTGATTTTCTATTCCTCATTCGCAAACTCACTTTCTGCATTCTCGAACGAACTAAAGTGTATGGGTTGCACATAGTTCACCAAAGCTGAGATCTCGGCACCTGCTTCCGTCTCTTTTTGTGCCTTCTCGGGAGCTGGTTCGGTGCCTGTAGGTAAACTAGGCGTAACATTGGGCAGGGATTCATCATCGCTAGAGCTATCGGTATCCGAAGAACCAGTGCTATCCTTAGAGCTTTGACGTATTTGCTGCAAAGGCCACAAACAGTTTCAATCATTAATACATATGCGACAAACTCAAAGCAGTCATTAGTAATGTGAGTAAGAATCTCCCAGCGCTACATTTAGCAAATCAAAAAAAAATCACTATTTCTCATCAGCAGTAACAACTTGACTTCAACAGCTGAAAATTGTGTCTCTTTTCGGATAGAGAGCTATAAGCTAACATTAAAACAAGGTCAACCCCATTTAATGAGGTAACATTTGCGAGCTGTATCGCGCACACATACCTACAAACACACACACACACAGACATGTCCTTGCGTTCGTGTACGCCTGGCGCCATTGCATTTTATGTCTGCCACTTAAATCGCCCAACTTGTTTAATTCAGAGCAACTTGCATTGGGTTGACTTGCGTAAGCATGTGTTTTTAATTGAAGCTTAAATATGTCAGAGAAGATAATCCTCCTCGACGAGCGTCTAATTAGTGAGACACTGGATTTAATATTAAAGGAAGGATATTCTCGTGTGTGTGTGTGTGCAAGCATTTGAGTTGGAATGCCTGAAAAACAATTTGACAAGATGAGAGGAAGATTAATTTTGGAACAGGTAGGTAGGTAGGTAGGTAGATGAAGTTGGGAAGAAATTAGAGATGAGAAAAAAAACAGTCATACCGCAATTTTTTTAAATTTTAACGTATAAAACCAAAAGCAGAACATTACATGGTCTCTTTATTTTATTCAACCATACAACGATACATATGTGGCAGGCTCTTCTATTGATGCATTCATTGAGTCATAACCAGTGTGCATAATTCTTTTACGCGGCTTGAGGGTGGTTTGATTTTGTAGAAATCATCACGTAACAGTGAGGTTGCTGTGTAAGAGCCAGAACAGAATCAAAAATCGTTGCGGCCGACGATCTTTGTTGGTGGAAAATATTTGCAAAATGTAGAAAAAACCGCATCTCGTTTTCCGCAACGATAAATTGCAGACTTAGAATCTGTTCTATTTCAATCGTCGGTCGCAACGATTTTTGATTCTGTTCAGGCTCTAAGTATGCGTGCGAGTATCAATCGGGCTACAAACTAGCAGGCGAGTGCGCACCGATCTCTTTCTCTCTCCCTATCTCTCTCTCTCTGTGTGTCCCTGTATCTGACACGTAGAAATTTAACACAACGCATTTGTTACTTTTATTTGTGTGTTTGTTTTAAATTATACATGAAAATCTTTATTTGAATCAAGTTTGAAGAAATGGAAACTGCAGCAAATGTGTGTAATACAGTGTAATCTGATGTTAGAATTTCAAAAAATTTGTTGACACCAGAGTGGATTGTGGAAATTGTTGAGTGGAAAAATTGGTTTTTTTTATATTTTTTGTAGATCAGCTAGTCGCTGATTTCGAACCTGATGTAAGAATTTCAAAAAGTTTTTTGACACTAGGGTGGACCCTAAAAGTGTGTATTTTTTCCTTCATACTCTTTGTAGATGTGCTGGTCGCTGGTTTCGAATCTAGTGTTAGAACTTAAAAAAGTTTTTGACACTCGGGTGTACCCTCAAAAAGTGTTTTTTTTATACTCTTTGCTTATGATCTGGCAGTATTAAGGGGTCGCTGATTTTGAACCTGATGTAAGAATTTCAAAAAGTTTTTTGACATTAGGGTGGACGCTAAGAATGTGTTTACTTATTTTTTAATTTTGGTATATGCGCTGGCAGTAGTAAGGAGTCTGAATTTAAATCTGATGTTAGAATTTCAAAAAGTTTTTTGACACTAGGGTGGACCTTTAAAAAAGTGTTTTTTTACACTCTTTGCATATGTGCTGGCAGTATTAATGGATCGCTGATATTAAACCTGATGTGAGAATTTCAAAAAGTTTTTTGACACTAGGGTGCAACGCCGTATATAAGGGGGGAAGGGGTTTGAACCCCTGAAGGGGGGGATTTTAGCAATCCAGAATATTTTTATAAAACAACTTTTTTCAAAAACCTTCTTCACGCCCTCTATGGTTTATACCAGCAAACTGTTGGAGCCTAGATTGATTCGTGATAAACAAGTAAAAAAAAGAGCACAACAAACAAGTCTTTGCAGAATCAATGCAGTCGCTTTTTTGAACCTTTGCTTTTGCAAAGTAGTAGAAAAACATTGCTTTGAAGGCGACATACAGCATATAATTCTGTTTTAATTTAACAGAAGATTTTCGTATAGGCTTATCAAATTTGATGGCACTGCAGAAACCACAGAAGACTACTGATGAGTTGATGTAGCTATCAACGAAACAGCTGTCTAGTCTGCTTGGTGGTTTGTTCTGCAAAGAACTTATTGTTGTTGCAACCTGTTGCTTCATGAACTTAATTGGCATTAAGCTCTTATATAATTCTAAAAAAAATAATATTTTTTTAGAATTATGAAAAAAACTATTTTGATAATAATGTTTGGTGACGAGTTAAAGTAGATATATGTTAGCATAACTAAGTATATTTTTTTATTTTTTTATTTGTTTATTAATGCAACTACACGCTGTCAAAGTTCACTTATTGTTTGTGTTTTTGCGCAAAGTGGTGAAAACTGATTTTTAACATTTTTAATCAATTTTTTTTCGTAAAATAACAAAAAAGACTATATTTTTTTTATAGAGCCTTCAACGTCAGGTATTTATCTATATATTAAAGTGAAAGTGGTAAAAAGTAAAAAGTGGTGTGAAAAAGTATTGAAAAATATTTTGTATTTATTTTTTAAAAAAGTTCTCATGCTACGGAATATTTTATGTACATAAAATAATAAATAAAATAAAGTGGCCATTTCAGCCCTTGAAAGGACTTTGACCTAGCTTCTTTTGATCAATTGTGTTATGCGTGTTATTAAATGTTTGATCACAAATGACCGAGAACTGGACCTATGTGTTTTATGCCGACTCCGAACCGCTTATGTTCTCAAGAAGCTTTACATGGCAATTTTTACTCTCTGAGGTTTGCCATTGCCTGCAGAGAGGTGACGACCGAATAGAAAAATTAATGCAATTGAAAAAACTTTCTGTCTGAGCTGGAATTGAACCCGGGCTACCGCGGTTCCTTAGCTTAGGGGCCACGCACTCTACCCACTAGGCTACGGTTGCCTTTTTATGTACATGCTGAGTTTTAAATGTGAATTGACTATTTTTATCAAAAGTGCTTATATATTTAAAAAAAGGCATTTCAACTTTCAGAATCAGAATTGAAATTTTGCACATATTTGCGCAAACTCAAAAAAAAACATTTTATGTGAAACTACTCTGCTAAAAACGTATTGTTGCTTTTCTAATACTCATTTTTCCAGTTTGGTTGTTTTGTCGACTATTTTGTTTTGGTTGTTGTTTTTTTTTTTAGAAGAAACAATAACAAATGTGTTTTTTTTGTACCTGTTTTTGTATTTTTTATAGCATTTTTTTTGCTTAAGGTTTATCTGTCTTCGAAAGTGTTGTAAATATTGTGGATATATGTTACTTGGTATCTGGTTAAACAAATGCATGTCTGTGTATTAGAGTGGCCCTTAGCTGTGTGGAAGAAACAATTTTTTACAAATTCAAAATGTGCATGGGCCTCGATTTTTCCTTTACATGTAAAAAATAAACTGTAAAATTTTCAGGAAATAATATTGATATTTAAACGTGCCTCTAGTGACCTCTATATTAAAAAATTGATTTATATGGGAAAATAGTGTAGTTTTTTGAAAAAATTTGTAAGCTCAAACTTTCTAAAAACTGGTAAGCTTTTCATTTTTCAAAAAAAAAATAAACTTTTACCAAAACTGGCATTACAATTATTAGTTCCGGAAAGTGATGGCAATAGTAGATATGATAAGGAGGATGCTGATGATGATGATGGTCATGATGATGATGATGGTCATGGTGATGATGATGGTCATGATGATGATTATGATGGCTCTGAAGATGGTGATGAGGAAGATGATGATGATGGTAATGATAACTTCGACTATTAAAACTAAAACTTTATTCAACTGAATTAAAAAAAACAAATTTTGAAACTATAAATTTAAAAATAATAAAAGAAAAATATTAGCACTAAAATATTGTAAAATATACTTTTAAATTAGTTGTCCGTACATAAATAAAAATTTAAAATTTAAAAATCAATAATTTATCGCTCGTGTGAACTAATCTTCGTTTTCGGGTCCGTCCAACCAACTGTGTAACGTTTGCAGAACGTATAAATATAATTTGAGCAAAATTATTATGAGCCAGGCTGTGAAATTAAAATGATAATGAGCGAAATAAGTAAGCTTCGTTTATAAAGATGCAATGTAACGGCAGAATTAGCAGATGATTTTTATCGAATTAAGCTTCTAATTCCGTTCGTATATCAGTTTGATAATCAAATGGAATTACGATTAACAAAGCATTTCCAAATAATTGCAAATTTGTAAAAAATAAGCCAATCAAAAGTTTAATATTAAATCTTTTCAAACTGCGATAAGGGTCTTGTATCCAATAGATATAGAAAAGAAGGGAATCAAACTTGAATTAAAGAAAACTAAACGGACCAACAATAGAAAAGAGGGTTGCAGAACAGCTGTTTGAAATGGATGTTTTACCAATTTTACAAAATTCTGGAAATGAGTCAGAATTCGAGAAATCAGCACAAAAAATTAAAGTTGCTTATTTTTTAACATTAATGACTCAATCAATAGACTTGCGTGAGAAGAAAAAATCAGCTTACTTTTTATTTCGAAAATATTGTTTTTGTAAAAGTTATAGGCAGTTAAGCTTTAGGACAACACTTTTTTAAAAATATCATAACATCCGAACGGTTCCATTGATTTTAATGATCTCTATGTAATATTAAAGATAATTTATGTTACTTTAAAAGTATTTTTGTGAAATATGCCTTAACTTTTTTTACATAATTTGAACTCAAATTGTTTATTTGAACTAAATTTTTGGCAATGCTCGTCCTCTTTCTAGAAATTTAAAACATATTGACCACAGGTACAAATCACGAACCGAGATCCGTAAAAAAATTGTTGGAGACTATTCCCGTTTAGCCACAATCTTCAAAGTACTGCAAGCGCACGGAACCAATTCCTTATGTTTCGTGTATTTTTCCCAAAAAAAAAATTTATTTATTTGCTTACAGTTATTCGTTTAGTCGTTATTGTCGATTAAATTTTTTGGAAAAAAATACACGAAACATAAGGAATCGGCTATTGTTTTATAAAATTCATCAAAGTTGAAACTTTTTCAACAATAATAAGCTCAATAAAACCCAAAAAATAAAGTCCAGATTAAACAAGCATAACTTCGAGCACAGAGTACATTTCAAGGTTATGTTTTTTGGCCTTTTTTATGTCTTAATCGCCATTGAACTTAATATAAAATACAATAAAAAATGTTAATAAATAAAAATAGAAAAAACTTTGAAATATGACTGTAAATATTTCAAGGAATGAAAATTTAAGTAAAATGTAGTAGAAAATATCTAGCTTATTACGCATTATTAAAGTCGAAGGCTATAACTCTCATAAAATATCGTACTTCTACCTTCTGTTTCTATAAAAACCTGCTGCATCTAGCTGCTACTTAGAAAAACCACTTAATTTGAAAAAGTCTTAAAAATCAAATTTTGCCCTAAAACGCACTGAATACCAAGACAATTTGTAGGTATTCTTAAATTTAAATTTTGAAGAATAATAAAATAGAACTCATAATTTAAAACAAGTTGTGACCTTATTTTGTATTAGAAACCATTTTTTTTATAAATTTTTTTTTAAAAATTTCGTTAATTTGGTAATATTGTTTTATAGGAGATATATCTAAAAATTATCCGATTTGAAACATTTTTAGCATAACGTTTAAGTGAAATTAAATAAACTTAATTTACTCTTTAAAAACATAAATAAGCAATTTTATGCGGGTTTTTTTGATTAAAAAAATATAGTTTGTATGGGAGGTAGGCGATGCAGCTGACCTAGAATTCTAATTGTTTGTGCTGTTACTTAATTTAGGCTAAAACTAATTTGTACAAAATTACAAGGCCCTTGCTTTTATAAATTCTGAGTTAATGCAAATGTCATCCTAAAATCGAAGAAAGCACACTGTGCGGAGTCTAACGACCGCACCACTTTTTTTTTATAAAATGTAATGTTAGATGTTTGCTTCATAAAGTGGTGGTATAAACTTTAATAATTAAAACAGGAAAAATAAAAAAAAATACACAAAAAATAGTTTTATGTAATTTTTATAAAATAAATTTAGAATAAATCAAAAATGTGTTAAACAATTCAGGAAAAATGTATACGAATCCCTGGGTAAATTTCAAGTGTTTTTTGTTTCATAATATTATGTTTAAGATGATTCTTTTTTAATGACTTTTTCGAATCTTTTTTAACATATTTTTCGATCCTTTTTAAATTTCTTTTAACGATCAATATTCCAAGCATTTTTTCTTTTAAAAAGTTTTCGTTCAGTTGATTACTTCCGAATCAAAACGATTGGTAATTATTTTTTTGGTTATGAAGGAACATCAATGGCTTTAGCCGCCATATTACTAAAGCCGTCTGGTGTTAAAAAATATATTAATATATTTATTAATGCCAGTATCGCCTGTGGTCGAAATTCGACCAACTTTCTGAAATTTCAATCGGGGGGTTTAATATTATTAATTTCAATGCTCGTAGTCTTAACATGGCGAAACTTGATTACATAAAACATATTTTTAATGATTCGTTAGTTGATATTATTTGTGTTTCTGAAACGTGGTTGTCAAGTAATATATGTGATTCAATTTGTGATATTAATAGTTATAATGTGTTTAGAAATGATAGATTTTGTAAAAAAGGGGGTGGTGTTGCTGTTTATTGTAAAGTTAATTTGAATGCTAAAATTCTAAACAAATCTATAGGTCCTGGAATTGAGTTTATCAATATTAGTATTTCGGATAACTGCACAAAAATTTTGTTGTCTTGTGTATATAATCCTCATAAGTGTAATTCTGTTGATCCCTTGTTCACAGATTTGCTAAACTATAATCTAAATCATGATGTAATTTTAATGTGCGGAGATTTTAATATAAATCTTTTAACGAATGATTCATATCGACAATTGTTGACGGATAAGATATCATTGGCCGGGTTATCTATAGTAAACACAACTGAACCAACTCGTTTCTGTCCTAATGCTACTCCAAGTCTTTTAGATTATTTTATTGTATCTGACCTATCGCTCGTTTCACTATTTGATCAACTGTTGTTTGTTTCCGATCACGATTTAATTTTCGGCTCGTTAAATATAAATATGTCTCGTCATGTCTCTTCTACTTCTTTCTCGTACCGTGATTATAAAAATATCAATTATCCTAATATGTTTCATGATTTGTCTTTAATATCATTTAATGACTGCTGGCATTATAGCTCAGTTGATGATAAGCTTTGTTCTCTTACAACCCCTGTTAAATATCTATTTCAGAAACATGTTCCTTTGAGAACAATTGCCTTAAAAAATTCATCTTGCCCTTGGTTATCTCAGAATATTCTCAATGCTATAAAAAAGAGGAATAGATTACACAAGCTTTGGAGAAGAGTACCCTCATCTGCAAACTGAGAAAGTTATAGGTTGGCCAGGAATGAATCTGTTCAACTAACAAGGCAGTCTAAGACCCGTTATTTCACTGCCAAATTTAATCTGTCCCTTTCTACTAAAACTTTATGGAGCAATATACGGAATCTTGGAGTGAGAAAAAATAATTCCCCTCCTTGCAATATTCACCCAGACTTATTGAATGATTTTTTTGTTGATAATACTGCACCTTTAAGTAATAATATTACTTCTTTTGGTAGTTTGGGTGCTCCGTTCTTGTTTGAGTTCACACCTGTTAGTGAACTTGATGTTGGGAATTGTGTGATGCAGATTAAGTCAAATGCTTTGGGTGAAGATGGTATTCCCATAAAATTTATAAAGCTCATTCTTCCGCATATTATACGTCCACTAACGCACATTATTAACCACTGCTTTATATCTTCTTCATTCCCGAGTGTATGGAAAATTGCAACTGTCTTGCCCGTGGCTAAAAAATCTAACCCTTCTGGACCTAATGATTTTAGGCCAATAAGTATATTGTCCTCTTTATCTAAGGTATTTGAAAAACTTATTAGTCTCCAAATTAATTATTTTTTGGTCAGGAATAATCTCTTGTCTCCTTATCAATCTGGTTTTCGGCGGGGGCATGGGTGTGCTTCGGCCGTTGTTAAGGTCTTTGATGATATAAGACCTCAATTTGATGCAGGGTTATTGTCCTTACTTTGCCTACTTGATTTTTCTAAGGCTTTTGACAAAGTTAATCACTCATTTCTATGCCAAAAACTTAGGTATATGTTTGGGTTTTCTTTTAGTGCAGTTAACTTAATCTCCAGTTATTTGTCAAATAGATCTCAAAGAGTGAAAGTTGGCCACAACTTTTCCCACCATAAGCTCGTCTTAAGCGGTGTTCCACAAGGCTCGATTCTAGGTCCGCTTCTTTTCTCAATTTTTATTAATGACATCTTTTCTGTCTGCAAACATGCTTCTCTTCATGCCTATGCAGACGATATCCAACTTTATCTCTCTGGTAGAATTGAATGCTTGAATGAATTCTCTGGTAGATTGAATGAAGATCTTAGTAACATACATCAATGGGCTTGTTGTAATGGTCTTCAATTAAATGCTGCTAAATCGTATGTTCTACCAATATGTAAAAATAAAACTATGTTAAATGCTGTTCCTGAATTATATATTGGTACAAACAAGCTTAATATTGTTACGAAAATTGTAAACCTTGGTTTTTGTATGAATTCGTTCCTTTCTTGTACTGATCATGTTAATAATGTTGTCCAAAAAGTTTATTATATCCTACGTAACTTGAGAATGTCCGCCAACTTATGCACTATTGAATTAAAAAAATTACTAGTCCAGCAACTTATCATGCCCGTCATAACATACTCTGATATAGTTTACAGTAAACTTGATTCATCGTCTCTGCTGAAACTTAATGTTGCTTTTAATTATGCCACACGTTTTGTGTATGGGTTAAACAAGTTTGACCATCTTTCTAGCTTTAGAAATGCAATACTTGGTTGTAGTTTGAATGATTATTTCCACGCTAGAAATTGTATTTACATCCATAAAATCATTCACACTAAAACACCTCATTATCTCTACGAAAAACTGCAATTTAGCTTATCTAGGAGATGTAACTTACTAATTATCCCCAGACATAGCTCTCTAATCAGTTCAAATCTCTTTTTCATTAATGCTGTAAGACTGTGGAATGCATTGCCTCGTAGAATAAGAGAAATCTCGAGGAGGGAAACTTTTAGGCAATCAATTTTTTCTCACTTTTCTACTACTTAATCTTATCTTATTTTTATTCTCTAAAATTTATTATTTCTTACTTAGTATTTTTAAGCTAATTAAATGGATTTTACTATTTTTTTCATGTTTTATTATTGATGTTCACTATTTATGTTTTACTAAGCTTAAGAAAAAAATAATTTGTTGTTATCTCTAATTAATTCAATATTGTTAGAATTTATTTTTCATTGTACTGTAAAAGAACTTAGTTTCTTATTTGTACTCAATTTTTCGATTTTCTAAATATATAAATATATAAATAAATATTCAATCGCTTTTCTCATTCTGAGGCATTGACCTTGCCTTAAGAAAATGGGTTGTACTAAGAAAATCTTAAGTTTCGAGAGAAAGCAACAGTTTTCGAGATATCGTCATAACTTTTATATCAAAATTTTTCAGAATTTACTATTTGTAAAATAAAAAATGTACAATAAAAAAATGCTTATTGTAGGGTATCCGTAAGAGATAGTGCAAAATGTTTTTCCTACATTGTATTAATATCTAAAATTTCCACCTACTTCCATTTCTTATAGTTCAGGTTTTACTTCAGATATATTCTTTCAATGCTCATATTTCAGGTCAAAGGTTAACTATTCGGTGAACTTCTTCTCCCTACTCTAATTTATTCAAAAAAATTATCAAAATCGGTTCAGAAAAACCTGAAGAACTGTTTCTCCTACGCCTATTTTTATATATAACGAAATGGCTTAAAACATAGATTTGCGTATATAACTTTGGAGTGGTTTGAAATATTTGAAAATTTTTTCACAAAAATTATTTTTTAAACTGTAGAGCTTTGTAGAAAATATAAAAACAACATTTTGAAAAATTTAATTTTCATCAAAAAAATCATAGGGGTGCTCATGATTTTCAATGATAGAAACTGTTTATTGAATTATGTGTCAAAATGAGGCAATTTTTGCAAATAAATTGTATGTCATATGAAAGAGTGTGAAAAAAGAAAATTTTATATGAAAAAAAATTACAACAACAAAAACCTGTTTTTAAAAAATTACAACCTTGGCCTAGTTTTGAGCAAAAACTGAATAGTTTAGAGGTATTTTTAAAACCATATAAAACATTGTATTGGTGAGATAGCGATAAATCTTTATCTTATTTCTCCAAAGTCAATTAATTGATCTTTTAGCCAAAGAAAATTTGATGAAAATCGATTGAAAAATGGCCAAGATATTTGCTTGCAAAATCAAAACTTGAAATTTCAATCGTTTTTTTCTCATTCCGAGGCGATGATCCTGCTTCAAGGAAATACGTTGTTCTGAGAAAATCTACATTTTTTAAGATATCTCAATAGTTTTGTTGTCATTATAACGGGAATTTTTTTAACATATTTATTATCCGAGAAGAATATTACCAAAAAAGCTTTCGTATACCGTTATATTTCTGAATCAACGACGTTTCATACAAAAATTCGTTGTCCTGAAAACATATATAGTTTTCGAGCTACCACATCAATTTTCATGTCAAAATAACGGAAATTTTTTATTATTTGCTATTTGTAAGAAATTTTACCATCACAATATATATTCACTAGGGCGGGTCAATTTAAAAATCGCCCATTGCTCAGTGAAAATCGTATTCTAGGGATCTAAATAAGAAACTTTGCCCGAGGAACTATACCTCTAAAACGAATTCTAATGCCCCAACTTTTCCGTAGGGTCAAATTTTGAAAAATCCCTCTTTGACCCATTTAGAGTGCCTTAATCGAGTCCACATGTATGACCGACTCCTTCTAACTTTGTAGGGCCGATTCACCATCCACCCATGCCAGTGGCACACCCCCTGGAGAACCCCCTGGGGTGTTCCCCATACAAACAAAGTTCCCCATACAAGCAAATAGCGTTTTTGAACCCTCAGGGGGTTCCAGGGGGTGTGCCACTGGCATGGGTGGATCGGCCCTCCAAAGTTAGAAGCGGTCGGTCATACATTTGGACTCAATTGGGGCACTCTAAATGGATCAAAGAGGGATTTTTAAAAATTTGACCACGGCATAGATGCCCAGTAGTGGCTGATATCAGCAAATTAAACTCACACGTATACTTACGCTCTTTTGTTTGATCGTCAATCAACCAATAGGAAATCAGCATGTTGAGTGGGAGAGACAAACTGCACTTGCAGAACTTCTGTGTCACTCTCACCAGTAGTATTTCGTCACTCTCACCAATACTACTACCTTGGGCATCTATGCCCTACGGAAAAGTTGGGGGATTAGAATTCGTTTTAAAGGTATAGTTCCTCTGGCATAGTTTCTTATTTTGATCCCTAGAACACGATTTTCACTGACCAATGGGCGATTTTTTTGCCTCCTCACAAATCGACCCGGCCTAATATTCACACTTTTAACATAAAAAAATGCTTATTGTAGGGTATCCGTAAGAGATGGAGCAATATGTCGGAAGTATTTTTTGCACACCTTATCAATGTCTAAAATTTCTTCTTATATCATATTTTTCCATCTGTTACAGTTAAGCTTTTATTTAATAAATGCTATTTTTAAGCTCATATTGCAGGTCGAAGGTCACCAATCTAAAATATAATCATACTGTGCATTCAGATCTTTCATTTGATACCTCATTCACTATTCTATCTCTTCTTAGCCCTGAGATTCCTTATTAAAAATAATACAAATTTTCAACGTCAATATTTCCGGTCAGAGGTCATAAATTTAAAATCTAAAATGATTCTGCACATACAGGGCGCAGTATCTTTCGAATGATATAAGTTTCATTGCCCTTATTCTAAAATTAATATCGAAAAATATACGACAACATTTGATGTTTGCCTTTTAATTTATAAGATTTGAGATCGAGTATTCTATTTTATTTTTGTAAAAAAGTTTAAAATTTTTTACTATTTCCTATCAGGACAAAATTATTTGTATTGCCGATTACCTCCTCGCAGTCACTTTCAATTGTGACAGACACTACAGACATAATATGGTTCGACCGCGAGCGGAAATATTTTGCTTGTAATTCTTAAACTGCAGGTAAAAAAAGCGACAATATAGAAAATTGTCATTAAATATGAAAGAAAATATGTCGAACTTTAATATGCAAGCTGGTTTTTTTTCGTGACAGACACTACCTTCTATGATATAATTTATAGAATCACAAGCGATGAATATAAAAAAGGGTATTACGCAATATATATTTTAATTTTTGATAACGATTATAAATAACAAACACTTCAATCATCTTTAACTAAATTCAATAAATATTTTAACTTTCCTTTTTTATCCTACCACAAATTGCTTGAAAAGAACAGCATAAATAAAAAAAAGGATGCATTTACTTTAAATAAGCCATAATAGAAAATTTGGAATTTCAAAGTGTTCCATCCCATCGAATCACATCAAGTACATACATACATAATTTTTAACAAAAAATAGCTTATTTGCACCATCACTAAAATTTTTATGTTTATCTGTATGAATACATGGAGAGAAGTATTCTATTTTCACTGCATCAAGTTTCATGTTTGACTGGGTCACAAGTCAGTCAAGCATGTAACAATAATAAAAACTATTTTATCTAAGCAAAATCAAGATTATTATATTTCTGCTACCCAACACTGATTTCACTCACTCAACAGCTCTTTTGTTGTATTCAAAGCCATTCTCAGTTCTTGACTTCTTATTGCTGTCAATGCTTTTCTATATTATTATTATTTTTCTTATAGTATATTTTCTTATAATAAATTGTAACATTTTCTATGCTGTCCTGTTGTTATCCTTTGACGCAGCTGCTTTTGTTGGCGCTCCTTCTCATTCTTCAATTGTAAGAAAATGGTATAATGCTCAAAGAGTTTTATTCGTAAGTTATATAAACTTGATTGTTATTATTATTTTTTTTTTCTGCAAGCTCTAAAGAAACTGTCCCTCGCTTTGTTCGTGGGTTCTCTTTAAGAATTACGTTTAAGTGATGCTGTTGGTCTCGAATTTTGGGCGTGTACATTTCATAGTTTTGCTGTTTAGAGTATTGTTTCAACATTATTAAGCTTTGATAATAAAACTTTTTCGCACAATACGTAAAGGCTCTAAAACTTATAAAGTTTTCCTTTTTAGTTTCCTCCGCTGCTGCTATTCCTCTGTTTTGCAATTGCTTTTGTGTTTTTCCCGTAGATTTGTTTAGAAAAATATGCTTGCACAAAATGCTTCCGGTTAGTAAAAAGTTTTAACAAACAAAGCAAAAAAAAAAAAAAACAAAAATAAAAAAGGTATTTATGTACTTTACGGAAAAGTTTAAACGCTGCAGGAAGTGTTGAATGCAGTCAGTTTTTAAGGTTCCCTGAATAAAGTTTGCTTTTTTGTTTGTTTGTTTTGTTTAACGTGTAGTAGCTGAATTTTTTTGTTTGATTCTGTATGTTTGTTTTGTTTTATGCGTAGTAACTGAATGTTTTTTTCTTCTTCATATTTAGCACTATTTTTATGAATATAAAAAAAAGAGTTGGGTCATTTTTTCAATTGAAACTGAATCCCATTGTGTGATTTTATACAAAAAGTTGTAAGGATTTATGTCTTCAATTGGGGCCTAACAAATCCGCGTATATTCAAGTGAATGTTTTCAAAATTTTTAAGCTTATATAATTTTTATGACGACTTTTGTATGGGGGAAGGACGTGTCTGTTTTCAAAAATATTTCATATGTTTCGCTCCCTGCGAAACTCACTGAAGCGTAAAACCTTTGATTTCCCAGGAGATGATGCCATTGCACCACCGGACATGGTCGACAAACTGGTGAGCTACTGCACAAGAAAGCAACTGCCACTTATACTCGGATGTGATGCAAATGCTCACAGCGACGCGTGGGGAAGCACCAACACCAACAAAAGAGGTGAGCACCTTCTAGAATTGAAGGGTGCTTAAATTTTAAGGGCCGATGTTGAATGTGAACCACACCTTAACGTCAAGTTTTTTTCTGCATTTCATTTGACATTTCTCAATTTTAGACTAATACAATTTGAACCATGGAAAGATACACAATCGAGCAACGCGTAAAAGTTATTCAGGCTTATTATGAAAATGGACGTTCAAATCAAAATGCATATCGTGCACTTCGTGATTTTTTCGGTCAATTTAATCGTCCAAATGTGCGTACAATCGGAAAAATCGTGCAAAAATTGGAGCAAACCGGGTCTGTAGGAGATGTGAAAACACCAGTACTACATGCTCGTACAGCTCGTACTGCAGAAAATATTGCTGCTGTTCGCGATAGCGTGGCTAAAGAGCCGTCCACCTCAACTCGTCGTCGTGCCCAACAATAACACCTCTCACGCTCGTCGTTGATGAACATTAGTCTGCGGACAGAGTAAACGCTGATGCGAGCAGGCAGGCAGGCAGGCGCAGGCAGGTACCTGCTCAGTAAATAAGCCGTGAAGAGTGAATGCGAGCAGGTCAGATCAGATCAGTGCGAGAAAAAGTTTGGGGTGATTACGATTTCCGTGGCCCCTTGATTTGAGTATGCAGTTTTGAAGTTCTCTTTAAGAAAATAAGATTCGCCGAAGGATTTATCGATAAGTCGTTTAGTTACCAAGATATCGATTTTTCAAAAAAATGTTTACTCAATGGAACCAATATTTAAATTTGGCTATATCTTTGCTAATATTTGTCCGATCTGAATGATTTAGATGTCATTCGAAAGATATTTAAAATGTTTTTAATATGAAACGAAAAAAAATATGGTCCTGCCTTTTAGAAAACGTGCTTTTTCTGTAAAAGGAGAAAGATAGACTTTTATCAAAAGTTGTTTGTTGTATTCTGAAGTACATATTAATATTTTTCCTAATTTTTATAAAAAAAGTGGCTCTGCCTTTTACAAATTGCATTTTTTTTAATGATACCCAAATTATCCCGATCGGTCAAATATTAGCATATATATAGTCGAATTTACATTACGACTTCTTTTAGTAAATTTGTTTTTTAAAAAATCGATAACTCGATAACTTATATATATATATATATATCGATAAATCCTTCAGTAAATCTTATTTTCTCAATGAGCTCTTCAAAACTGCGTATTCAGGTCTTAGGGCCACGGAAATTGTAATTGTGCCAAAAGTTTGTTATTTATTTTTTCCCCCTATTGCTTTCTATTTTGCATCCTCCGCTAATGGCGTTTATGAACAATTTTTATTTTCTACACATAAATAGCACTCTCTTCAAAAGAGCTACAACTCAAAAAATTTCATTTCCATTAATAGCAAAAAAAATTTTTTTTTCAAGAGACAAAATTATTTTTTTTAATTAAAGACTAAGAATATGTGTACAAAATTAAGATAGCCGATGTATATGATCACAAATAGTCTTACACGAAAAAGTATATATGTAAACATATTGAGTTGTGACTCTTTTGAAGAGAGTGTGCGATATGTTGTACCAATATAGAATTGCAAAGAGAATTTCAAACTAAAATTAGCTTTTTCTCTTTGGTGGCTAGAAATGTTCCATTGGCCGATAAGATAACTCTCCAGAAATTTTATCCAAATCGGACACCGATAAAGTAAGGCTCATTGCGATTTAATCTTATTGAATTGGTATAAAGGGCGAAAATGAGGTGTTTCGTCATTAAAATGTGTATTGAAATTCTGTAAACTGATTAAATAATACTGTACTTTTAATCAATAGAAGATTCAAATACCTGTACAACGTGTCATCGGTGAGAAAAAACGGATGAAAATTACCAGAGTTGTAATATTTTCGGAAAGGTTATATTTTCTTTCTTGTAATAAAAAAATCGTAAGAATCCAAATTTTAAAAAATTCTAATTAAATTTTGTTAAACACCTGCGCCAGCCTGGTTTCTCGCAACAACCTGATCTGATCTGATCTGACCTGCCTTCTTCCACTCTGCACACTTCGAGCAGGTTTGCATGAAATCGTATGAAGCGAGTTTTCTCGCATTGTCCGCAGACTAATGCATTAAGACTTGCATTTACACGCTTACAAGGTGCAATTGACTCAAGAACTAAAGCCTCTTGACCATTTCAAGCGTCGTCAATGGTCAGAATGGTGGCAAGAAATGGCAACAGTGGATGATCAATTTTCGAAGAAAATCATCTTCAGTGATGAGGCACATTTTCACCTCAGTGGATTCGTCAATAAGCAGAATTGCCGTATTTGGGCGAATGATAATCCAAGAGTGATTGTCGAAAAACCAATGCACATACAAAGAGTGACTGTTTGGTGCGGTTTATGGGCTGGCGACATCATCGGGCCGTATTTTTTCCAAAATGAGGCCGGTTAGGCAGTTACTGTAAATGGTGTTCGCTATCGTGAGATGATAACGAACTTTTTATGGCCCGAATTGGAATATATGGATGTGGACGATATGTGGTTTTAACAGGACTGTGCCACTTGCCACACAGCTAACGAAACAATGGCTCTTTTGCGCGACAAATTCAATGGCCGTGTTATCTCACGTGGTGGCGATGCCAATTGGCCGCCAAGATCATGTGAATTGACACCGTTGGACTTCTTTCTTTGAGGTTATTTGAAGGAATAGGTGTACATCGATAAGTCAGCAGCAATTCAAGAGCTAAAGGATGAGAAATTTAGGCACATTAACGGCATAGAACCTTAATTATGCCTCAGCGTCATCGACAATTTGGACCATCGGATGGAGGTGTGCCGCCGAGGTCGCGGTGGCAATTTGGCCGATTTTCTGCTTCATATATAATTGAACCATACCAATATTATCATAATAAAAAGAAATGACAATAATTTCTAAAATAATTTGTGTTTTACTCAAAATCAACATCGGCCCTTAAAATTTAACCACCCTTAGAATTATCAGATTTGATATTGAGGGGACTCCTTCAATACAAAAAGCCTTAAGAAATAGTTTTATAGTTAGAGTTTGGTTTTTATTCATCAATCAAAAGATTTAACAATAATTTTCTTAAATGGCTAGAAACTACGAATACAAAAGACATTAAATACAAATTTGATTAACAAATGCTACATTCTGTTGTTCATTATGAACAAGTGGCGAATGCAGTTACAAGCTTACAACAAATTTAATTCATTTTTGTGGGGTCATCGAAAAATTTTAATACAAAATTTATTAAACATAATGTAAACACAGTTGAAATTATTAACAAAACTGGAAATATATATGTATAATCCGATAAAAATTATTATTTGCCACAGTATGGGAAGTAAATTTTAGTAAGACATAAATAAGGGTATCAATAACATTGAAATCGTAATTAAAAAGCCATGATTTCACTTCTTTGAGAAACAAGATATTATTAGATATGCGCCGAACAATATTGACAAAATTGATAAAAAAAACAATAATTCCACATTCTGTAATTCCAAAGGAAATAGAGGCGAATGCAGGTTAACATAAACGATAAAAAACATAAGCTATATATAAATATAAGGGGTCATTATACCAAAGAATTGACTGTAAAATATTTTTAATTTAAGTTTGATAATTAATGGAGGTTAGAGAATGTTTGCATTTATAGTTAATTTAAAATTTTAAAACAAATAAAGAAGGAGGACGGATATAAATAGTTAATTTATTGCATCAATAAGCGTATTAATATTTATATAAATTTAAGAGCCACGATTTCACTTCTCTCAAAAAAACAAATTTATTACGAAGACATCTAACATGATCACGAAGACAATTGAACAGCCTTGGACCAACCGAGCTGTAAAAGCTAAAAAAATGTTGCAAGTTATGCGGTGGAACTATTGCCAAGTTTAGATTATTAATTCTCAAGTTATAACTCATGTAGTTTCTATTTACAAGATAACCAGATCTCGCAAAAAACAATTTCAGTACTTTAAAATAATAAAGGTGTTTAATAGGTAGGATTTTTAAATTTTTAAACAAAGGAAAACTATTTTCACAAATACTTTTATTACATATAAGTCTTATAACGTGCTTCTGGACAGTAAGCAAAGGTTTTATTTTATTCATGTGCGTACCACCCCAGCAGGTTAGTCCATATTCTAACTTAGAATGAAATATACCAAAGTATAAACATTTGAGTAAATCCGTAGAACAATAAGACTTCAAGTGATATAGTTGACTGACAACTGCAGCTAAGTATTTTTTTAGAGCAAGTCTATGATCGAGCCAATTCAATTTCCAATCCAATATGACACCAAGATATTTAAACGATCTTACACAATCAATCGTAAAACAACATAAGGAACAGTTACCTAAGGAGTCATGTGTCCGCGTTAAATGAGACGAATCACAGATTTCATTGCAAAAGAAATATTTGTTGCAATTTGCAGAATGAAAAGTAAATGCAGGAAGTGCGGTTTCTTTTCCAGCCAACAACATTCTCGAAATCTAAACAAAACAAATTGGAATGAATATCTAGAATATCTGAGATTAAATGCAACTCATTCTGGAATGAGGAATAATATCAGAAATGAACTAGAACGCTTTAGTAAAACTATTATAGAAGCATATGAAGACAGTTGTCCAATAAGTAAAGTTTTTCCACCAAATATGTTCCTTGGTGGCACAAAAACTTTTCTTAACTGAGAAAAAATGTTCGTAGATAAATCAACCGGGAATCAATCAATAGAACCGGGAAATGGTCAGAACTCAATATAACAAAGAGATGAGGGCATCAAAGCAAGCCAGCTTTAGGAAGTTCTGTGAAATAATGGAACATAATATCTATCTAAATATCCTAAAATATCTAGTTAACAAAAGTGAAATTAAACATCAAATGTGATGCTAAATCCTTCTGGAACTTTGTTAACACAAAACGTAAGATTGATTCCTATCTCCTTCTTTTATGAAGTATAATTCTGTTGAGTCTGATAATGATAATACAGGGTCCGCCAAATAACTTCTTTTTTTGAAAATTCCATAAAAAAAACTACTGAATATTTTTTAAAATTCTTTTTTTATTTGAAAGTACAATCCTTTCGGTTAATAATGGAAAATAATTTCATTCAAATGGCTGCCTCGGCTGGCCATGCAGTAGCCTACACGATCGGTCCAATTTTTAAGCACATTATCGATTGTGTGAAGCTGTATTTCACCAATGGCTTCACGAATATTGTCCTTTAAAGCGTCAATTGTCTCTGGCTTGTCGGCGTAACACTTATCTTTGAGGGCACCCCACAAATAATAGTCCAACGGTGTCAAATCGCAGCTCCGAGGTGGCCAAACGTCATCAGCTCTGCGGCTGATAATGCGATCTTCAAAAACAGGGTGCAAAACATCGAGTGTAGCTTCGGCTGTGTGACACCAAATGTTGCCAATATCCCCCTCTTCAATTTTTGTGAACAAAAATTCGTTCAACATGGCCCGATAACGATCGCCATTGACTGTAACGGCCACTCCTTGCTCATTTTCGAAGAAAAATGGCCTAATTATGCCTCTGGACCAAAATCCGCACCAAACAGTGACTCGTTTTGGGTGCAGCGGCTTTTCAATGTATGCGTGCGGGTTTTCTATGCCCCAAATGCGACAATTTTACTTGTTTAGATACCCGCCAAGATCAAAATTAGCTTCATCTGAAAAGATGATTTTTTTTGGCAAAATCGGCATCATGATTTTCAAAGTAATGTCGCGTTGTTCAAGCGTATACACAACCATATTCGTCTAGCGGAAGGATAAAACTAATTATCTGTCGAATCAGACATGAGCTAGGTGTTACCATTCACGAAATAAACACTAGTTGAAAAAAAAAACGTTATATGGCGGACCCTGTAGTATTTGCAATATTTTCGCTGACTTTTTCAAGACGACTTATTCATCATCATCCTATGATTATTTAAGTTATCCTTCAATATTCAATCTGGGGATATTTATTTCCCAATAATTAATATAAACACAGTCTTATCATTTTTAAAAAATATTAGAACATCATATTAAAGTGGTCCTGATAACATACCTTCATGTATATTAAAATACTGCTGTGAAGAATTAGTAACTCCAATCTCTTTACTATTTACTTCATCATTAAAATCCTGCTATTTTCCTGCAACCTGGAAGCATTCATTTATTATTCCGCTGTATAAATACGGAAATAGATCTTTAATTGATAACTACCTTGGCATCGCAAAATTGAGCGCTTTGCCTAAACTTTTAGAGGCAATTGTTACATCACGACTATCGTATAGCGTTAAATCTTTAATGTCTCCTTTTCAACATGAATATCTTTCTGGAAAATCCACTGCTGCTAACCTTCTCGAATTTACATCATAAACTATAGAAATTTTTGGAAAAGGCTTGCAGACTGATGTTATTACACGGATTTTAGCAAAGTTTTTGACGCTGTAAATCACAAACTATTGATCTTAAAATTACGTCTTGTTGGATTTCCTATACCGTTGGTAAAGTGGATTGAATCTAACTTAAGCAATAGAACATAATCTGTTCTTTTTAAGCTCAAGAAATCACACGAGTTTCCTGTTACTTCAGGAGTACCTCAAGGAAGTCATCTTGATCCTCTTCTGTTTCTACTTTTTATTAACGATTTGCCATCTGTCATAATGCGTTCTAGCATCTTAATGTTTCCTGACGACGTCAAACTCTTCCTTTCTTTTAAAAATGATAATGACGCTGTATTTCTCCAAGCCGACATTGATCATCTTCATAACTGGTGCAAAACGAACCGTATGAACCTCAACATGAAGAAATGCAAGCATATGTCTTTCTAGCGCAAACCACCAATTAAATGTACCTTCGAAATTTGTGGTTATCCATTGGAGTCCTTAGATATTTTCAATGATCTTGGAGTTACAATGGATCCTAAACTACGCTTTAATATTCATGTAAATAAAATAATAAATAGAGCAAATAGTACTTTGGGATTTATTAAACGTTGGGCAAAAGAGTTTAATGATCCATTCATAACGAAAACCTTATTCACTTCCCTAGTGCGGCCTATCTTAGAATACGCTTCAGTTGTTTGGTGCCCACGATATGGTTGTTACATAGACAACAATGAATCAGTGCAGAAACAATTTCTTTTGTTTTGCTTAAGCTATCTTTATTGTAATACTGATTTTCACTTACCACCTTATGAATATCGATTACAACTCTTAAATCTTCCTTCTATAAAAAAATCGGACAATTTTGATAAATGCTTGTTGGATTATAAAACTTTTACATGGATATGTCAACAGTCCATATTTATTGAGTTAAATATATTTTAATATTCCTAGAAGATCTTTTGAGTTACTCCACATGAATTTTTGTAGAAGTAATTATTTGCAAAATGAACCTCTTAAAAGCGCTTGCGGTGATTTTAATTTTGTATCTGATGTTATATCCTTAAGTGAATCCATGGACTCAATCAAACATAAAAGTATAGATTACCTGCAGTACCGTCGTTGAGTATGATTAAGTTCTCTCAAACATATATCTGATGCATCTGGTGATATTTGTAAACACAATAATATAACAATTTAAATCACCCAGTAGTTCTAGTCTTGAAGAAATCTCAAATGAATCATGTACGACTTTTCTTGATCCTTGACGAAATAAGCTGATTTGGCCATACATTTCATTGACGAAAATTGCATATAAATGTTCCAAATTCGTGCAAGACGCAATGCAGAAACGTCGCGATTAATCATGCACGAACCCAATATCGAAATATTGAAGAAGTTTCGTTAATGAATAGTAAACAGATATATAAGGAAAATTCGTCAAGGAATTAAAATTGCAACGTGTTTCTGGACAGAATTCAACGTCGTGTGATATATTTGATAGGTGATAAAAATATTTCATCCTCTCAACTCTATTGGAAATCGACGTAATGTTGGTTTCGTAATGGCCTGACGCCACCACACCGTATGTTTTCCAGGTTCACTCGGGCAGCTATCCAAGCCCATTCCTTTAGCATTGCCTCACGTTGTAGTGATTATTCGAACGTCAAGCAGGTAAGATTCTCAACATTTTCGCGGCCGGGCAAAATAAAATTTTCAGAAACAAATATTTTACGTTCCACCTTTCTGTAAATTCATATGTCAGTTTTAGTTCCAGCTTAAAAATATTTGTTTTTTACTATGTGTTCGCCTTTTTAAAAATCCGTCCGCTTATCTGTATTTCACATTATCCGTATGTCGGTCTGTTTTCTTTTGACAGTCCGTCCACTACACATTAAGTAAATTTCGCAATATAAGTCAGAGCACAAAAAAAAAATCACCTAATGGCTCATAAGATTTCTGCATAAAGCGCTTTAGAAAAAATTTGTTTTCAGTGTGAGCTTTAAAGCACTAAATAATACATACTCAAGATGAGAAAGTATAGGTGTGCAAAGCTGCCCGACACTGATTTAAATGTATAAATGGACCTAAGCCTAAAATGGATAATTTTGGTGTATGAACATCTAAATAATCTGAATGGACCTAAACCTGGGATCTTCCATTGCCTTATATCTTCATGATGAATGTGACTATATTTGTCGACGGTACCGTGGTGTCTTGGTTTTTACCTCTTGAAACACTACGTTAGATCGATTTGTAATATATTAATATGAGTGGCCGATAAGACCTAGTTTGTCTTGATGCCTGCGTTCGCAACTGGTTTTCTTTGTTTTATGAAAATTGGTTTGGTGAAGTTGACCTAGTTTGTCGTGTAACTACCCTGTCAAGCCAGGATCCCACCGGCTTCAGGAAGACAGAACGATATATATTATATATATACTTATTGGAGTGGTGTTTTATTGGGTATGATACCTTGTTTGTCTTGAAAACGCAACCCTGCTATGTTGTCTGATATTATCGATTTGACTTAACTTTTTTTATTTTTATACTTTAATAAAATTATACACTTTAAGCAATTTATTAAAACTTTTTAGTTTTTTAATAATACATGATTTCAATCAAAATCGTACTTTATATTTTTGAATTAAATTAAATATCTAATTTTATAATTTCAAATTTGCTATAAAACCTGTTAAGGTTTAGCAATCGAATAAATTAATAAATTAACAAATACCATTGAGGCATCAAGACTATAAAATGATATGGCCGGTGGTAGCAGTTTATCATCTGCAAGTTTGAAAAAAGCGATGGAAATTTTACTGAGAATAAAAAAGATAAGATGCAACTTCATTTTAGTATTCATTTCCCAGGTTCCATTACATCTTCAGGGACAGGACATGGACTATTAGAAACACTAGGCAGAATACCCAGGAGCAGCTAGAATGAAGCAAAAGAAATATGTACAGAGCCGAGGTTAAGGTGGGCGCTGAATACTTTTAAACCTTTAAAATCGGTTGATGGAATTTTTCCGGCACTGCTGCAAAGAGGTAAAAACATTTTTCTCAATCCACTTATGAAAATTTCTAGAGGCAGTATTGCATTGGGTTATATGTCACCTGCATGGAGGCGGGCAAAAGTGGTTTTTATTCCGAAGACAGGGAAGAGGGAGGCCTTCCACCAAAATCTTTCAGGCCATTTGTCTAGCATCCTTCTTACTAAAAACTCTAGAAAAAGTAGCTGATAACCATATAAAAATCAGTGTCCTTATAACATCCCCTTTACACCCTTATCAGCATATAGAACACATATAGATACACATATAGAACGGGCAGATCAACAGAGACTGCACTATATTAACTGAGAAAAATGTACTTCAGGAAACCTTAGATATCAAAGAAACAGCACTGTGTGCTTTTCTTGATATAGAAGGTGCTTTTGAACAATACTTCTCATGAAGCCACAAGTAAAGCTCTTACTCACAGAGGGGTCAACAACACCCTAACGAAAGGGATGGGTAATATGTTCAGTACTAGGACAATAAAAACTAGTACCAGCACTATAACAGAAACTACAACAAGTGGTTCTCGACAAGGAGGGGATCACCGGTTCTCGACATTATCTCCTCTAATGTAGAGCATTGTAGTAGGTGAACTACTGGAAGAATTAACAAAATCTGGATTAATGTCTCTAGGCTCTACTGAGGACATAGTAATTATCTGTAGGGGAAAATTTGAAAAGACCCTGTGTGATAGAATTATATTGAACCTAAGGGTGACAAAAAATGGTGCAAAAACGTGTAGCTGAGCATATATCCGGAAAAAACAACCATCACACCATTTACCAGGATGTATATACTTGAACAGCTTAAGCCTATAAGGTAAGACGGAACAGATATATAATTTCAAAGGGAAGTTAAATTCTTGGTAGTATTTCTAGACGAAAAACTACTTTGGAAAACATATTTGAGTGAAATTTCAAGGAAGGCTGTTAGAAGATTTAAAATTTGCAGATCCATCTCGGGGAAAAGCTGGGGATGCATCCCACAAATACTGCGATAGATATAACATATACAATGATCATACGTCCCATGATTGCGTATTTCTCAGTCATCTGGGCAGGAAAAACAAAGCAACTTACAGTCATCGCTGCGCTAAACAAGCTACAGAGATTGGCCTGCGTGTGCATCACCGGGGCCATATGTATATGTCCAATACCATCCATGGAGGTTCTACTCGAACTAACACCTCTTCACATTTACATTCAATTCCAGGTGAAGAGAATTATTCTTAGGATGCCTAGTGAAGATATCGGACAAAGAGATTGCGAAACTCGAAAGAATTTTGTCATATTCTATCGAGACAATAACAATATCCTGAAATAACAATTGCCGAGGGACGGCATGCATATAAAATTTAGTTATACTAAAAGATTTTAAACTAAACTAAACTAAATTTAGTAAAAATAAATTGGAAGGTATATTCGAAACTAATAAGATAAAGCAGTACATGATTACATGGTACACTTACGGCTCTCTTACAAAAAAAGGGACCGGAACAAGAGTCTACAGACCAGGGATTAAATTCTTCAAGCCCATGATGGATAAGAACAGCAGTATATTTCAAGCAGAAATATACGCGATTGTCAGGTGTGTAAACTTTAACCAGGAACGTAAATACTGGAACCAAAACATAGCTATCATATCCGATAGTCAAGCGGATATCAAGGCACTGACATTTCATCAGGTAAGCTCAAAACTAGTGTGGAGTGTCTTGATCAGAGCTGGGTTGTGATGATTCCTTTTTAATTTGATTCCTTTTGGTAGTTGAATATTTCAATTCCTTAAGAATGTAATCGGAAAAACTTCTTAATTACATTACAGGAATTGTAATTGGTGAAGAGAACAATTGATTGGACATCTCAATTCCTCAGGAATGGAATTGGAAAAAATTGTCAATTCTATTACAGGGATTGTAATGGGTTACTGACCACTTCAATTCCTCAGGAATAGAATTAACAAAAAATTGTAAATGCCAATACGGGAATTGTAATTGGTAATTGACCCCCAATTCCTTAGGAATAGAATTAGAAAACATCGCTTTGTTGGTAGATTAATGAAATTTTGTGCAGGGGTGTGGAAGTTGTGCACCGAGCAGAGAACTGCACAAGTCTACTTGAAGTTTAAGCTTTTCAAGTACTTGAATTTAAGTATGTATCCAAACTTGAAATAGCAAGCTTTCGCCAGCTTGCAAAAATACCAAACAGATACAAGTCATATTCATGCTTGCTCGTTGGCTTGGCTTGTTTAGACTTACTTTGTCGGGCAGAAAGTTGAAAAGCTTGAAACGATCGGCAAAAGCTTGTAAGCTCGCAAGCATGCAATTAATTGAATTAAAGCAAGTATCCAAAAAATTTAATGAGCTTGTGTAGAGAGAGCTTATGCGTAACAGGACTTTTAAAGGTTCTGTGGACTCCGTGGTTGGAAGTTTTAGGAGTAGATGATTTCGGATCCGATGTCAAAATATAAGATGGCGGATAGAGTTGCCACATATATTTTTTTGTATTTTTGCGAATTCCTGTAATTTTGATATTCTGACAACGGATTTGATTTCGATAATGCCACAGTTTTAAAATGGTATGGCTTTTAAAGTTTTAACATGGAGGTTAGGGTTGCCACCTTAATTTTTTTATTTTTACGAATTCTGGGCTGGAGCGAACTAAAGGGTAAAAATGGGTCGCTGAATCCAAATCCGTTGTCAGAATTTAAAAATTATAAAATTTTGAAATAATAGTGTTGCCACTTAATAAAATGTATTTTTAAGAATTTTAAACATCATTAAACAGTGTTAGGGAGTCACTAATTTCGAATCTGAAGTCAGAATTTTAAAATTCAAGATGGTGGATAGGGTTGCCACCTTAATTTTTTTGTATTTTTATGAATTCGGGGCTGGCATAAAAAAATGATAGACCAAAAATGGGTCGCTGAATCCGAATCCGTTATCAGAATTTCAAAATTATAAAATTTTGAAATAATAGTATTGCCAATTAATAAAACGTATTTTTAAGAATTTTAAACATCATTTAACATTGTTAGAGAGTCACTGATTTCGAATCTGAAGTCAGAATTTTAAAATTCAAGACGGTCTATAGGATTGCTACTTTAATTTTTTGTATTTTTATGAATTCAGGGCTGTCAAAAAATGATATACCAAAAATGGGACGCGGAATCCGAATCCGTGGTCAAAATTTCAAATTATAAAATTTTGAAATAACAGGGTTGCTTTTACTTTTGAAAATACATATTATTAGGTGGCAACTCTATTGTTAAAAAATTTTATAATTTTGAAATTCTGACAACGGATTCGGATTCAGCGACACATTTTTACTCTTTAGTTAGCGCTAGCCCCGAATTCGTAAAAATAAAAAATTAAGGTGGCAGCCCTATCCACCATCTTGAATATTAAAATTCTGACTTCAGATTCGAAATCAGTGACTCCCTTACACTGTTAAGTGATGTTTAAAATTCTTAAAATACATATTATTAGGTGGCAACCCTTTTATTTCAAAATTTTAAAATTTTGAAATTCTGACTACGGATTAGGATTCAACGACCCATTTTGGTATATAATTTTGTTTTGCCAGCCCCGAATTCATAAAAATACAAAAAATTAAGGTGGCAACCCTATCAACCATCTCGAATTTTAAAATTCTGACTTCAGATTCGAAATCAGTGACTTTCAAACACTGTTAAATGATGTTTAAAATTCTTAAAAATGCATATAATTAGGTGGTAATACTGTGGTAAAAATTTATGTTGTAACCCTAACCTCCATTTTAATTTTTAAAATTCACATTATATTCGAAATAAAATCCGCTGTCAGAATGTCAAAATTAAAAGAATTCGCAAAAATACCCAAAAATCTAGGTGGTAACTCTATCCGCCATCTTGAATTTTAAATTCTGACACCAGCTCCGAAATCATTTACCCCCTAAAATTGCCAACCCCGGAGCTTAAGCTTTTCCAATACAAGCTCATTGAATTTTTTGGATACTTGCTTTAATGTATACTTGCCTTCAATTTCAAGCTTTTCAAGCTTTTTGCCGAAGGCATCAAGCTTTCCTTTGCTTGAAACTTCGTACCGTTCGCTTGAAAGCTAGCATACTTGCAAGTCGCAAGCTGTAGTGGGCTTATTTATATTCAACTACAAGCTATACTTGATTCAAAATTATCAAGCTTAAGCTAGCTTGAACTTGTATTTTAAGCAAGTACTTGAAATAGACTTCAAGTAGGCTTGCGCAGTTCTCTGATACCGAGCACCTTGCAAAAAGTATGCGGGATTGAACCAGGTAGCGTACTAGCTATATATTTTGTTCTAACTCAAAATGTGGTATTAAATTAAAAAATTGGTATCTTCGATAATATATTTATTTGTAAATGTTTCATTAACCGAAATTGATGACGATGTCTGATTCTTCACTCTTTTAACTAATGACCAAAAATGTTTGCTCTCTTTGGGGCAGAGAAGAACCTGTTCTCGAATGCGAGCTTCGTACAGAAAGATGGCGGGAGGGGCGGTCAAAACTAAGTATGGAATAATGTTATCTAGAGACGTTATACACATAATATGTGTACGAAATTTAAGCAAAATCTGTCCAGCCGTTTAGATTTGTATTCCGGTCAAACAAACGAACAAACAGAAAATGAGCCTTATTAATTCTCCTATTTCAAAGAAATTTGAAAATTAAATCCAGTAATAATTATGCTGCCAGCATCATATTGTTATCCTTTCTTTTGGCCTGTCATTTGGTCTTATATATTATATTCTTCGACAAAGAGCAAGAACAGAAAATGATATTCAAAACTCAGACAATTGCAGCTGTCAGTCGTCGTGCTTTTCTTCTACTATGCCTAGATATTTCTATGGAATACTCTGCCCTTAAATTATCTGCTGCTATCCTTTTAACCGTTAAGCCAACACAAATAGCAGACAATAAAAACTGATATCAAATGCCCAACAAACTGACATTTCATTCCAACAATAATAAGCAAAAATAAGTGAAAAAAAATTAACTCACTTGCAAGGGTGGTGCATGGTTTGTGACGCTTATGTCACCATTTCCGGTTGTGGTTGTCATCGGCATTGTTGTTGTAGTAGTCGTCGTCGTTGTTGCTATTGTTGTATTGCCGCTTCCGCCAATGATGTCGTCCTGCACAGAAACCTGTTGCTGTATAGCAGCCGCTGCAGCAGCAGCAGCTGTTGTTGTCGTAGAAGTTTTGTTGCTGGCATCAACTAGAATTGGTAGAGATGACGACAAACAGAATAGAAGAGAAAAGAAGAAAGAGAGTTAAACAATTTTTTTTATGTCACAGAAAATGCAAATAATTTTATGAACTAAGGAAAGCAAGTAGTTCTTCTAAAAACCAAGATAAAAATCGCAGAAAATAAATTTCTTTTTTGGTTAACTAGAAGAAATAACTTATTGTTAAGCACTGATTACGAATAGGTTTATTAAATGTGAACGCAGTAAAATACTTAAACATAATTTTAGACCAAAAATAATTGCAGCATTAAGTATGAACTTAATAACACTGTACAACAGAAAAGCAATCCGCGGTGTTTAGCGACTTCATTTAATGTTTTTGAAGTAGCTAAAACCGAAAGGGAGGGAACCTCAAGAACCGAAAAAGTTTAAAATGGAACAAGACTGGTCGTGAAGCAACTCAAGAATAATGTCATTCAAGCAACGATGCTTAAAGGCAAATTCAAGGGTTGAGAAGTGATTATTCTGACTCTACTGACTCCAACTGATTCAATTTCCGGTTCGCCTTACCTTCACCATGACAATTTATAAATCACAAGTCCAATCGTTGAAGGTGTTTTTATTCTCAAATCCACATGATTCTCGCGTGCTCAATTATATGTGGCAGGTTCGCGTGTTAGGAAGCATTCATCTTTGTTTATTTACTCGCCGGACAACAAAACGAAGAAAGTGGTATACCACAAAGCATTGAATTGATATGACATGACATGACCATTTATCCAAACATCATACATTTTATATACTCACGGTCAAAAAAAGCCGTCTTATTAACAAATATTCTTTTTCTTGAATTATAACACAGTGTGACGAAATCGTCAAAAAATAAACACAACCAAAGTTTATTGAAATTCTTAAAGAGGGATATGTTAAGAGTCCATCGCACCTAGTTTGAACTCTCTATGTCGTCATAATTTTTTCAACTTATTTTTAAAGTTGAAGTATTCGACTTTTGATGTGCTGACATTCGTGTTATTTTTACAGCCATTTTCCTTGTTGGAAATGAAAAACAAATTTCACTTCCTTTCTGTATAACTTTGAGTAGAATAAGCATTTGTAAAAAATTTGACAAAATGGGAGCATTTTTTTTTTATTTTTTTTATTTTAACATTTCTTAAAGTAAAAGTACATTAAGGAACTTAAATAACTAAGCATTAGCGACTAAGGCCTTCCGCTTCAGTGTATTTAATTCTAAATTTCATAAAATATACCTAGAATATTTAAAAATTTATTGAACATAATAATATTTCCTTCAGTTACGTTGGTAAGTAAGTTAACAATATTGTGGTTAAAATTATTTTGTCTCAATTTCTCTACAATTGCTGGACAAGGTTCAAGGATATGCGTTAAGTTTAATTCTTTCATACTGCAGAATCGACAGATCGGGGTTAAACCTCTAGAGAAGATATGTTGGTGTGTGAGTCTGGTGTGCCCGAGGCGGAAACGGATGTAGTTTACTGTTTGTTTTCTCGTGGGTGTAGTTGGGAAGTGTGGTGTGATGTAGTCTCTGTTAAAGAGCTTATAGTGGTGTTCGTAAGTGTTCCAGTTTTGGAGGTTTGTTTCGGAGCATGAGTTGTTTATGGCTCGTTTTATATCCATTACATTGAGTGTGCGTTGTGAACATAATGGTGATCTTGTAGCAAGGTCAGCGAAATGGTCGGCAGCGGTATTTCCACTTATGCCTATGTGGCTTGGGATCCAGCAAAGTTTAATTTTGTTGTTATTTATGACTACGTCAATTATTGCTGAAACTGTATCATTTTTGTAGTTGTAGTTTGTTACGGCTTTAAGGGTAGAAAGTGAATCAGTGAAGATTATGTAGTTTGAGTTCGACTTTTTTGCATATTGTGTTGCATATAGAATACCTTCGGCTTCAGCAGTGAAAATTGAGGAATGGTTTGGGAGTACAATCATGCGTATAACCTTGTTGTTATCATCGATGACGCTATATGCTGTGCAGTGTTCTTTTTTAGTCCCGTCTGTGTACAAGGCCTTCCAATTGCTGTGTTGCTTTCTTATGTTTGCATATGGCTGATGATAAACAATAGTATTTGTGGCATTTTTTCTATATGGACACAAGTCGAACATGACTGATTCATATTTTAACAGCCATGGAGGAGCAAGCGTCTTAGCTTTTTTGATTGGAGTTGGATCAATGTTTATAGTCGCTGCCACATTAATAATCCTTTGTAGAGCTGATTCCAATTTAGTGTACTTTTTTCGCTTAAGTCTGTTTTTTGCCAGGAGTGCTACATCAGATCCTTCAGAGAGAATTATTTTTGGGATCAGTCGTCCTGTCAAGAAGTTGAATCGGTCATTTATTGATGGCAACCCACTTTCAGCTAAAATGTTACGAATTGGGGTAGACTTGAATGCTCCTAGTGCAGTTCTTATTGCGCAGTGGTAGTTGGATTTTATTTTTTGCAGATTTCTTATCGACGTTGAACCATAGATAGGAGCATTTTGTATGGTAGTAAATATAGAGATAGCACTTAGTTTTTGAGGAAAAAAAGGAAAGTAAAAATTGGCGCCATTTTAGGAATTCTTAACCGATTTCGATGTTCTCAAGTTTAATTGGAAGGTATTTTTACGTGCAATTATTTTTTGTGAAAAAACAAATGTCATTAATGGAATATTTTTTAATTAAAATTTATAGTAGCAGAATTTTTTTTTAGTTAAAGAAAAGTAGAAGAATTTGCTTTGCTACACGCTTTCTTTTGTATTTTATCGCGATTCTTTTTACATAGTCATATTTTATTTTATTTTTCATTTCCAGCGAAGCAAATAGCTGTAAAAATTCAATGAATATTGGCACAGAAAAATTCGAACTCTTCAACTTTAAAAATAAATTAAAAAAAATTGTGACGTAAATTTGGAGGTCAAATCAGATGTACCTCTCTGATTTGACTCTCAACATGTAACTCTTTAAGAATTTCTATAAAGTTCGGTGGTGTTTTTTTTTTGTCGATTTCGGCACAATGTGTTATAATTCAAGAAAAAGAATATTTGTTACTAAACTATTTAGTCGGCTTTTTTTTGACAGCGAGTGTACAATGTCCAATTGTAATAAAAAGTTTTTATTTTACTTTTTTCAACTCATATCTATTTGTTCAGTCTTAATAAAAACATGATATTTAAGTCTTAAATGAATCATACAATTTGAATCATTAGCTGCGTTCAAAATAATCCAGATTATTTTTTTTTTGCATGCAAAGCAAAAACAAAAAAATAATCCTATAACAAATAGGATTATTTTTGCTATCCATATAAAATTGTGATATAGCCTTTAAAAAATTTGAAACACAGGTGCCGCACCTGCATATTTTTATGAGCTGTCATTTCATTTTATGAATTATTTGTTTGTTTGATACAATGACTATTAGGTAGCCATGACAGCTACCTATTTTCTCACGAGCTGCGACAATCGAATGGTTAACAAAAGAAAACAAAACAAACCGCGTGTGTTACACAAATTGGTTGCATTCAGCGGAGCCAACAATTGCACTTAAATTATTTATATAATTGCATAATATTAATAATTAAATTAAATAATTTACAATTTTTCTAACGTTTAGAGCAAAACACATTCAGAGAAAAACATCGCGCACTAAGGTATCGCTACCATAATAGTTCACAACAGTTTTGAACGACACACGTTCTCATAACACCTAATAGTTATTGTATCATGATTGCTTGTTTGAATTTAATTTTGACTGCAACGGTAGTGCCCTCTACGAGTCGTTTTTCTTGCCGTTCCTTTGAGAAAATTTGTTATCGCGATTATATTAAGGCGAAAGGAACGCAGCTTTTAACTTTTATCAAACATCTTATACTCATAGGTTCCCTTAACCTTCGAAAAATTATTCAAAATAATTCTTCCCTCTTGTTATAAATGCAAAAAGCATTGCTTTTTTTAATTTTTTTTATCTTCTGCTACCTTAAAGTTTTCCTTCTTCTTGTCTATAATTTGAAAAGTCAAATGCATTTGAAGTCGGAAACGGAAGGATACAAGTACCGGATGAGCAAATGCGACAATCATAAAAGCGCAGGAAAAACCTTCAAGCTTATCGTAAAATATGTAGATAAAAGGAAAGGCAAAGTAATAAACTGGTTATGAAATATTTAAGTAGCAGTAACATGTTTATTTTTCCCTCACTTTTGTCTATTTTGCAACTACTTCTTGTTTGCTTCGCTCAGCTGCATTTGCATTTTTAAATTAGTTGCTGCTTTTTCTGCTACTGCTGCTGCTATACTTTTATGAGTTATGCGCTGGTAAAAGTGCCACACTTGCAATACAGCAGCTGAAGTAGCTACTTCAGCTGCTTTTATTATGGAAATGCCAGATGACACCATTTATGCAGGTTTACAACAACAAAAACAACAACAACAACCTCACCAACATCAACACATTCAGATGCACTGAGTGTAGCTAGTGCTTAAAGCAGCTATTAATTGTTGGGTCTGGCAGCTGCGTTGCGCACTGGACGTTGAAGGTGTTAATCGGGCGAGTACTCGGGTGTGTGTTGTTGTGCGAGTTGGTAATAAATCCACATTGCAATTATGTGCCACACTGGCGGGTATTTTTCCATATGTTGTACACATTTGCATTTGCTTACAGCAAGCTGTTGCTTGACCTGGCAGCCTCCTGTCCATGTATGCTAAAAATATAATCAGGACTTACTTATTTTTTTTATTTTTGAATAGGTTCATGCATTAATGCTTATGCTTAATTTTGAGTGCTGCTGAATGTGTAGCAACACAAATAGTAATGTCTTTTTAAAGTTAAGGTTTTTATTTCAAAAACATGAAATCCTAAAATTTTCCTTTGAAAATTGTTCAAATCTCTATAAAATCGGTATAGATTTTTACCTAGAAATAAGCATTTACATAGAATGAAACCCTACATTTTTGCCAATTACAAAAATTTATAGACAAAACATGGCTATACCTAAATTTAAAAATAAAGGCCCATAATCATAGTCAAAATAAAAGTCGACTCTAAATTTAGTGCAAGCTTTTTGACAACATATTATATTGAAAAACTGTCAAAATGCTTATACTTAATTTACAGTCGACTTTTATTTCGACTATGATTTTGGATCAAAGATGCTGAGTTCAAGCATAAGCTATACAGTGGTGGTTAAAATAATAAGAGCGTGCCAACATATTTTATGCATATCGTTATTTTGATCTATTCATAGCAAACCTCTAGGTGGATCAAGCTGGAAAATCTTTGTTATATTCATTCTATTACATTTTAGTACAAAACCATTTTATTTTCGCGCAATTTAGTAAAAGTGCCATTACTTTTGTTTGGACATAATAATAAGAGTGCGAAAGTAATTTGAATATATTTGGGTATGAAAAACTTTTCACTCATCATTGTTTTGATGCTTTGCTATTAAAGAAATTATTTTTCAATATGTATAACAATATTTTGAACGTGTTCGATTTTTAAAGTACAATCAAAAAAGTACAATCAAAATTAAAGTACAATCAAAAATCAAAAATCTTCTTGCTTAATGTTAAGCAGCCGAACAGTTTGTTTTTGCGTATGCAATAACGCAAAGCCACAGCAATACATTTGCTTAATTTCCATTTTTTGTTTATCATAGCAAATCTAAATTTGTATGCTTTTTAGGTACATGGAATCAAGCCAGCATACAATTTGTCTTGTGTACCAGAAAGGTGTTTGTATATCATGTTGATTCTTAACATTAACCTTGAACGGAATAGAGTTTGACTACATGATTGAAGTATAAAAATTTTTGTGTATGCTAAAAACATAGCTGTTAAATTGCGATAACAATTATTAAGAAGTTGTGTTATATTTTAAAAATAATTGTCATCATTATATAGTCCTTGAGGAAGAAGTTTATGATTAGTAATTGATTACGATTACTTGAAATTACAAAAATAATCAAAAGTTATCAAGAAAAAATAACTACTTTTAGTATATAACTTTAGTATTTAGTAAATAACAGATTTCTTTTAGAAATTATTTAAATAATCAAAAAAATCAAAAATAATTTCTAAAAGTAGTAGATTATTTTTTCTTGTCTTATTTTGATTCTTTTTTATTATATTCGTAATCTGAACTAATCGTTATTATTTTTTGATTGTTTGTAGCCGTCATTATTACAAATAGAAAAGAATTGTACAAAATCAAATATTTCACCTTTTTAAAATAAGTAATCGAATTGCTAATGATTACGATTAGTAATCGTCGGTTGAAGAAAATTTAAAATTTTTTGATTTTTTTTACGCAACTCATCAAGATGGCAATTTGATCAATAGTGTGTAGAGAAGTCATCGAATAAAATGTAATTTTTAATAAAAAATAAAATAAAAATGCACAAAAAACTGTCAAAATCCAACTTCATAATGACGGTTGAATGCTTTGTCATTCTAGTCGATTGAATTGTGTGTGGCCGAGTAAAAATTCAGTACGCAGCTCAGTTGTTCGGTAGATTAATAAGTGTGTGGGGTGCTTTAAAGACAATAAAATATATAATGTGAAAGCTTTTTTTAATAGACAAAATATTTAAACAGTTTGTGTACATACAAATTTCAGATGAGAATATTTTCTACTTTACATACTCTACTTTATACTACTGTAATACCTATATATTTCATACTTTTTACAGCGTTATTTTTAGTAGTCCTTCAGGAAATTATGTCCTTTATTTTATTTCTATTTTTGCTTGATGAAGTAATTTGTATAAAAATGTCTATCTCCTTGCTACGTTTTGAGGCTCAACAACTGAAGATTATAATGTAATCTTAATGAATTTCTACCAACCAATTATTTTTAAAATTGCTTCCACCAAATTCTTATGCCTCTGTATTTTCATGTGCTGTATGTATATGCAAGTACATTAATAAGCTTTATGTTTCGCGAATAAAATTCTTAGATACTTATAATTTATTATTTACTTTATTTGAATTATTTATTTAATTTGCTCACGCTTACCTGAATTGGCGGTGGTTAACTTGTTGGCCGCTAAGCCTCCACCTGCACCGCACTTTTTGTGATGATGATGATGGTGGTGATGATGCTTCTTCTTGTTCTTAATAATAATCTTGCGACGCAGATACGCTGGTGGTGGCAGATCTATGTTCGGTTCGAGCGGGTGAGAATCGAGTGGCTTGTCAAGCAGCATGTCGCCAAAGATTTCGCGGCAATAGTTGGCGATTTTAGCCTAGTATAGATAGCGGTAGATGGAAGAGGAGCACAAATGAAATAGCGTACATAAAAGGCTAGCACACAAGAATAAAATTTAATTACATATTTGTGTGGGGCATAAAAAAAATACTGTCTGCGTTTGAGGTATGAATGAGGCATGAAAGTATATGATATAAATACAAGCTGCAGAATTGAGTTTTTACGAAAAAAGTATAGAGAGAGAAAGAGAAGGAAAAATAATATAAACTTTAGAGTTGCCACCTATATTTTTTTTTGTATTTTTGCGAATTCTTGTAATTTTGATATTCGGATTTGATATCGATAATGCCACAGTTTTAAAATTTAAGATGGAGGTTAGGGTTGCCACCTTTATTTTTTTTTATTTTTACGAATTCTGGGCTGGCGCGAACTAAAGGGTAAAAATGGGTCGCTGAATCCGAATCCGTTGTCAGAATTTCAAAATTATAAAATATTGAATAATAGGGTTGCCACCTAAAAATATGTATTTTTAAGAATTTTAAACATCATTTAACAGTGATAGGAAGTCACAAATTTTTAATCTGAAGTCAGAATTTTAAAATTCAAAATGGTGGATAGGGCTGCCACCTTAATTTTTTGCATTTTTATGAATTCGGGGCTGGCAAAAAAATATATACCAAAAATGGGTTGCTGAATCCGAATCCGTGGTCAGAATTTTAAAATTATTAAATTTTGAAATAATAGGGTTGCCACCTAATAATATGTATTTGAAGAATTTTAAACATAATTAAACTTCAGATTCGAAATCAGTGACTCCCTAACACTGAAATGATGCTTAAAATTCTTAAAAATATATATTATTAGGTGGCAGCCCTATTATTTCAAAATTTTATAATTTTGAAATTCTGACCACGATTCGGATTCAGCGACCCATTTTTGGTGCATAATTTTTTTTGCCAGCCCCGAATTCATAAAAATACAAAAAAATTAAAGTGGCAACCCTATCCACCATCTTGAATTTTAAAATTCTGACTTCTGATTTGAAATGAGTGACTCCCTAACACTGTTAAATGATGCTTAAAATTCTTAAAAATACATATTCTGACCACGGGTTCGGATTCAGCGACCCTTTTTTGGTGCATAATTTTTTTAATACATATTATTAGGTGGCAATACTGTGGTAAAAATTTAGGTGGTAACCCTAACCTCCATCTTAAATTTTAAAACTGTGACAGTATATTCGAAATAAAATCCTTTTTCAGAATTTCAAAATTAAAAGAATTCGCAAAAATACCAAAAAATCTAGGGGCAACTCTATCCGCCATCTTGAAATTTAAGTTCTGACATCAGCTCCGAAATCATCTACCCCCTAACACTGCCAACCACGGAGTCCAACGAACCCTTAAAAGTCATAATACGCTTAAGCTTTTCCTATACAAGCTCATTGAATTTTTCGGATACTTGCTTTAATTGGATACTTGCCTTCAATTTCAAGCTTTTTGCTTTTAATTTCAAGCTTTTCAAGCTTTTTGACGAAGGCATCAAGCTTTCCTTTACTTGAAACTTCGAAATTTCAAAGTTGGACCGACATAATGGACCATTTGCTAGTCGTGGGGAACATTTGAATGAAATAATTTTTAAATATTGAGTTGTAGGAATCGAACTATAATTCCAAATAAAGATTTGCATCAATACATTGATTTTTATGTATTTTATTTAGAAAACAAAGAAGGAAGCTCTTATTGGATCACCCTTTATATCTTCATTTTGATGCGTTCTTTTCAAAAGGTTGGCAACTAAATTTTTTCCCACTGTGTTTAAGCCAGTAGTCGGCATTCTGTATTTAATGAAATTATCTATTGTTCTTTTTTTTAAAAAAAACAACTAGTATTCGAATATTTTTAAATTCAGATAATAGGACACTAAAATATGTCACATAGTTGAAAACTTTAATCAAAATGAAGAACCTTTACACGGTTAAAAATTTTGGACTACTTTTTAATCCAAACTTTGATTTAAAGGAATTTTTAATCCAAAAAGTACTAATTTTTAATGCAATCATCAGTTTAATTTAGCTGGGTCTCAAACTCACGTTCCTGAAAAGAACTTACTCTCATTCGTAATAATGTAAAATAAGCGAAACTATGTTAACAACTGAGTTGGATGAGTGTATAAGGTATTGGACCAGCACTTCAGAGGACGTGTGTTCAAATCACGAACTTGATCAGAACATTTTTTTATCTAACTTTAATTTCGCTGGGTCTCGACCCACGTTTCTGCTCGCTTGCTTACTTACTGCAAGCTTTCTTGTATCCGTTATGATGCAAAATGAGCGTAACTTTCTTAACAAATGAAATGAACGAGTGGATAAGGTGTTGGACCAGCACAACAGAGGACGTGTGTTCAAATCAAAAACTGGTCAGAATATTTTTTATTTTAAGTTGATATTTATATTGCTTTTTTTAAACTTTTTTCGGATTGAAAACAAATCTTTTTTGGATTGAAAAATTTTAAACTTTTCCTTGGATTAAAAAGTAATCTCTTTTGATGTAGTCCTATATGTAGTCCAAAAAGGTTTAAAATTTAGTCCAAGATTTTTAACCGTGTAGGAAGCTCTTATTGGATCACCCTTTCTAACTTAACCTTCATCTGGCATGCTCATCCTGAGTAACATACCTGGACTCGTGGTTTACATATGAACTCCAGTGATTAAAATCTTTGTAAAAATTTAAATATTGATTATTTTGACTCAAAAAAATTCAGCGATCATCTTTAGATACCACTTTAAACTGTAGAATAGTTCAAATTGAAAAAAAAAAAGATCAGCGTTCATAAAAAGTCCGGAAAACTAGAGAAAAATTCCAAACAAATCAAAACGAGAAAGAACGTGGGGTATGTACGTACCCCACGAGGCCAGGTGAAGGTTAATTTTGAAGCGTTCTTTTCAAAATGTTGGCACTTAAATTTTTTCTTGCTGTGTTTAAGCCAGTAGTTGGCATTCTGTATTTATTAAAATGTCCTATTGTTTTTTAAAAAAAAAAAAAACTAGTATTCGAATAACTTTAAAACCAGATAATAGGATACTGAAAAATGTGACATAATTGAAAACTCTAATCAAAGTGAAGAACCTTTAGTAATGAAATTGTATGCGAAAAGTGCAAAAACCAATTTTTTTTTACTGATTTTTTGCCATGCACACAAAAGTTTCGCAGCAATAAAAAAGGCGCACTGAAGCAAGGATAATTTGTGCAAATTTTAAGAGAATAAAATTAAAAGCTGCTGATGGTATGTTTTCAAGCTTGTTGTTATTGTTGTTGCACTTAGTGCCTACTCCTACTTAGTAACACGATATTTAAGCTTCTATAAAGCGCCTTTTTTTGTCCACTTTTTGCTGGTTGTACACAGTGGGGGGAAAAAAAATACTATTAAGTTTTATTGCTTTCCACTTTTTATTGCGTTTCTAAGCTTGCGGGATTTAAAGTACAGTGAGAAGCACATCCAGATAAGAGCCGGAAATTAAATGCAGCTGCATAAGCAACAGCGTAAAATGTTCAACTATAAAAAGCTTTAAGCTTAAGCAAGCTTATTGCTGGTTGATATTAAAGCTGTATCTGTCAGATACACTAAAACACACAGACACTCAAAAATGTACTCACCTGTTGCCTTGGATTGCAATGATTTTCAAAACTTAATATCACAGGAAACTCGGATGTTTTGAATGCACTCTCAGCGATCGCCTCCAGCACATCCTTAGCAAAGATTTCAGGAACAAAAGTGTATCCATGCACAATAACAGGTTCGTCAGTGCGCCCATTCCAGAAATCTAATTCAACGCACCTGTGAAAGCAGAAAAACAAGAATGTAAGAAAAAAAAAAATTAAAAAAAGAAGAAGTTTTAGAAGTGCCAGTAGCAGAAAGTGAGAAAAACATTTCCATTTATTAGATGCCATACAAAAGAAATAACAATTATAAAGTTTGCTCAACTTTTCCCTGATCCACAAAGCCTACTTTTCAAGTTAAATGAGTACTCGAGTGAAGGTAAGGGTAATGCTTGGTTGAATGCTTGGTGGCCGGAAAAAAATGTCATTTGATTTTATAACGTATGTAGCTGCACATCTCAAAATTTAAGATGTGCTTTAAAGTTAATTGGCTCTAAAAAAGAATTCTCACAACCAATTTTAATGAGTCTGAAATAAGACAGTTACAAGTTTAACACCAGCTGTGTTTTTGTGGTTTTAAAAAGAATTTAAAAAGAAACATTTAACTTTATTTTTATAGAAATTCAAATATGTGATGAAGTACGTAGATGCATAGAGAAAATTTTCTAACGCTTCTTGTTATGGGTGCTATTAAAATCTTATAGCTTATAAAGTTTTAAAGAAGTTATTTTATTATTTTGTCGAAGAAGCTTTGGATATCGTCGTTGCGCGCGCAATACCGCGTATCCGCCACTTGCACATACACACATACGGTGATAGTAAAATTTTACAGGAGTGCAGAAAAACTGACGTTATTTTAAACTATTGAATGAATTTTCAACTGAACTAAACATTGATGGAATTAAGATATTAAGACATTTAGATATTTGCTTTGTTCTCAAATAAGCATTTAGTGAAAAATCGAAATGAATGAACCAAGTTTGAATGATAAAAATGAAAATAAAATCAACTTTGGCCTTTTTGAAGTATACACTCGTACTGCTAGTTGCAGATACACGGTAGTGCATGCGCAACGACGATATAACTATTTATATTTCTATTTAATTTAATCCTGATAATTCCAAAAAAGTTGCTCTCAGACCATTGCACAGTGCGCTTTATTTAATTTTAGAATGACATTTGATTTTTTTTAAATTTTATAAAAAAATACTTGTATTCGTCAGATTATAAAACATGCATTAGAAATGTGGTATTAAAAACTTGATGTATTGTATGGTTTTTTTTATAAAATTCCTCAAAGTGGAAACTTTTTTAACAAAAATAAGCTCAATAAAACCCAAAAAATAAAGTCAAGTTTAAACAATAATAACTTCGAGCACAAAGCATATTTCATGGTTTTGTTTTTTGGACTTTTTTTATGTCTCAATCACCATTGAATTTAATATATACACAATAAAAAATGTTAATAAATAAAAATAGACAAATCGTTAAAATATGATTGAACATTTTTCAAGGAATGAATATTTAAGTAAAATTTAGTAGAAAATATCTAGCTAATTAAGCACTATTAAAGTCAAAGGCTATAACTGTCATAAAATATCGTACTTCTACCTTCTGTTTCTGTAAAAATCGGCTGCATCTAGCTGCTATTAAGGAAAACCACTTAAATTGAAAAAGTCTTAAAAATCAAATTTTGCACTAAAATGCACTGATTTCCAAGACAATTTGTAAGTACTATTAAATTTAAAGAAAAATAAAATAGAATTCATAATTGAAAACAACTTTTTTAGCTAAGGCCAAACAGCGGCCGTACAAGGCCTAATTTTTAATATTTTTCTCGGCCATACAAGGGTCGTACATGGGTCGTTTGCAGGACTTTTTGGCAAACAGCGGCCATGCAGAGGCCGTTTTTAAATAATATCGGTTGTACAACAGCCGTACATCGACTGACCATTCTACAATGCTTATTCTACAATGAAACGCAGATTTTCAATTGTAACTTCATGCGGAAATAAATTAATGTAAAACTAATTAAAAAACTTTTTGAATTATTTTTTTGTATATAACTAATCTTTTTTCATTACTATTAATTGTAATCAAATAAAAAATTATGCAGTTTTAATTGAAAATTTAAAGGGGCATTGTATTCAAACAAATAGCTTCATTAACAAAAAAGAGGCGATAGTATTAACATCGCCTAGTGAGGCTTGCTTCTGTTGTTGCGCATACGTTGGTTGAATAACAGCTTTGAAAAATTTGGTGGCATTCAACGGGCGTACAGCGGCCGTTTTGCGGCCATACAACTTAATTTAGGCCATGTATGACCGTTGTTTGACCCAACTTTCGGCCACTAGGCTTTTTGGATTATTTTTGGGCCATCTTTGACCTTGTTTATTTTGTATGGCCGAGCGGCCATATTTTTACTCTGGTAGCTGCCGAAAGTAACCATATGAGTTCAATTACCAAATTTTAGTGCAATACGATCAAAACCGTACGAAATATATCATTTTTGTTGTTTTGTAGGCGGTAAAAAGGGGTTCAGCAAAATTATTTCACTTAAAACATCTCGTAATCGAAACAAATTTCAGCTCAATTTAGCTTAAGCCTGGAGCACTTTGCTTCACTCCACGCTGACCCCCCGAAAAGGGAGTTTAACTAATGTGGGACAGGCCTATTCGTAGTGCACTTGCCGCGAGGAACCATATGAACTAAATTACAAAATTTTGTCTAATACGACTCAAACCTTTGAAATAAAACATTTTCATTGGTTTGTGGGCGGTAGAAGGGCCTGGGCGTGGAAACCAATTTTTAGTACAGTTGATGACAGTAACTGTACAAACTAAGCCAAAGTTTTTGCCCAATGGACACAGTAGTCAATTTTAATGATCTCTCAAAAAGTGGGTGTGGATATATAGCGATAACGCCCATTTTTAGTACTGTTTCCAAAAGTAACCATACAAACTTAAGTATCAAATGTTAGTCTTATACGACCAAAACAGCTTGAAACATAGCATTTTCACTGATTTGTGGGCGGAAAAGGGGCGTGGAAACCAATTTTTCGTAGTTTCTCACGTAGTTTTCGTAGTAACCACACAAACTAAATTACCAAATTTAAGTCTTATACGACCAAAACTGTCTGAAATAAAGTATTGTCATTGACTTGTGGGCAGTAAAAGGGGGCGTGGACACACACTTAGTACAGCTACCGACAATAACCATACAAACTAAATTACCAAATTTAAGTCTTATACAACCAAAACCGTCTGAAATAAAGCATTTCCATTGATTGTGGGCAGTAAAATGGGGCGTGGAAATTAATTTTTAATACAGTTGTCGACAGTAACCGTACAAACTAAATTACTGAATTTTAGCCTTATACGACCCAAACCGACTGAAATATAGCATTTTTATTGATTTAGGGGCGGTAAAAGGGAGGTGTGGCAACTTTTTTCCTTAACCATCTCGTACCTGAAACAAATCGACTGCCAAAATTTCAGGTCAATCGGTCCAGTAGTTTTGGAGTCTATAGGCGTCAGACACACATCGTTTTGCTTTTTATATATGTACATAGATATTGATTTGTGGGCGGTGACCACCTCTTGGAGCACATACACAGCAAGTTTCACTATAAAAATGTGTAGAACTCCGGAATTGCCATGACTTCGAAAAAGTGGGCGTATTTATATTGCGACCACGCCCATTTTTTGTCAGTTACCGACAATAACCATCTGAACAAAATTACTTAATCTTAGTTTTTACGATTAAAACCGCCTGATATACGTATATCCTTTTTTTGGTTTGTGGTCGATAGCAATAAATTTGGCTTGTATGGGAGGCACCACGCCCCCTTGTCCAATCGTTACCATACCTCACAGGAACACTCTCAAGAAGTGGCTCCAGTTTCCCTGAAAATTTCATAAAGACCGGTTTAGCAGTTTTGGAGTCTACACTTGATATAGCCACATACTCACATATTCTGATAAAGGGTGGTCTAAAAATTCTGATTATGTTTTCTGTAATGATAAGTGTGTATCCAATAACATATGTGATTGTTTTTTTATCACGTTTATAATTAAGAGTTGCTCAATCTCTCATATTTCTCTGACTCTGTTGTGTACTTTATGAATTACATTACATTTCAGGAAAAGACTTTTTTATTCAGCGTGTAAGATTTTCGTAAAATATTGCATCGTTCAATTTTTATGAAAAATTATAATTTATTTTTGTTCTAATGGATTTTTTTTTGAAAATGGAGATACGTCACAAGAGTGTCGATATGATCTAAATTGTTTTAACCCTTTCAGAGCTGACGCTAAACTACTGAGAATTTTTTGATAGTTTTTGCGGTAAATAGTTTTTATATGATATGAAAACATATTCAATCCCTGAATTTTGATATTTTCATATCTTTGTAGGATTTTCAAGAACCAAAATTTAGTACTTAAACACATTTTTTTCACCAAATGACCAGAAATATTTTGAGATTTTAATATCTATTATTTTTTTTATTTTATTTTTTTTAGTTGTATTTTAGTAAATAAAAAACAACTAAATTTCGCGGCTAAATTATAAAAAAATTTAATGTGACTTGAGAATTTCGTGAAAATGAAAGAAACGGCAAAACGAATAGCGAAACAATATGAAAGCCGAGTATAAATAATAATGAGCGCAATCGATGCATGTATATTTGTTTAACATTTGTGAGATAGAAGTGAAGATATTGAGATGCCGGTCTGAAAGGACTAAAGCATGTACATTAGACCGGTTCATTTTGCAAAACTTTTAAAATTCTTTGGTGCGCGTCAACTTTCTAAAAGTTCAACCCTAAATGAACACAGAAATACCTTCAGACCAAAAAAATTTGACCCCCTGACCTTTGCAGAAATCGGTTAAAGGTAATTTTGAAAATATACAGGACCTGAATTACCTTATAAAATATGATGTCGAAACCAAAACAATTATTTAATTTATTTTAATGGCACATTTTAAGGAATATTCTGGACAAATTTTTTTCTTTTTAAAAAACCGTTCTGTTTATTTTTGGTGAAATTTTGATCCTGCAAATTTTTACAAAAAATTTTTTTAATTTTTTATCAACTCTTTTTCTTATTTTGCCCCACCAATATTATGTTTGTAATTTTGTATTTTTGGGCAAAGCTTTAGGTTTAGTTCAGTGTATCATATTTTTTTTCGGTGATCAAGAAGTTTTTAAAAAAAAGTAAAAACTTAATATATAATTGTTATTCAAATTTTTATTTTTTAAAAATATTAATTTTTTAATATCTTTTAAAATTTTCCTGTGATAATCTACCACTTGCAGCAAATATTGTTTTTGCTCCTCATTTGCTGTAAATGAATTGTTGAATTCGGTAATCAAAGCCACAGCTCTCTTTGCAGACTCATAAACTACTTTAAGCTGTATGACTATTTTTAAACCACTTAGATAAGCTGAGTTATTGCGCCACTCTGCTTATTATTTTGTAAAAACTCATAAGATATATTTAGTTTTTTTAAAAAAGTAGAGTATTCTGTGTGACGAAGTCCTCTAAATTGAATAGCAAAACAATATGAAAGCCGAGTATAAATAATAATGAGCGCAATCGATGCATGTATATTTGTTTAACATTTGTGAGATAGAAGTGAAGATATTGAGATGCCGGTTTGAAAGGACTAAAGCATGTACATTAGACCGGTTCATTTTGCAAAACTTTTAAAATTCTTTGGTGCGCGTCAACTTTCTAAAAGTTCAACCCTAAATGAACACAGAAATACCTTCAGACCAAAAAAATTTGACCCCCTGACCTTTGCAGAAATCGGTTAAAGGTAATTTTGAAAATATACAGGACCTGAATCACCTTATAAAATATGATGTCGAAACTAAAACATATATTAAATGTATTTTAATGGCATATTTTAAGGAATATTTTGGACATATTTCTTTTCTTTTTAAAAAATCATTCTGTTTATTTTTGGTGAAATTTTGATCCTGAAATTTTTTATCAAATCTTTTTCTTTTTTTGCCCCACCAATATTATGTTTGTAATTTTGTATTTTTGGGCAAAGCTTTAGGTTTAGTTCAGTGTATCATATTTTTTTTCGGTGATCAAGAAGTTTTTAAAAAAAAGTAAAAACTTAATATATAATGGTTATTCAAATTTTTATTTTTTAAAAATATTAATTTTTTAATATCTTTTGTATCTTTTTAATATTGGCTCCTGGTCTGGTTATTGCCTCTGCCATTTTTTTGTGGGTTTTTGTTGTCAAAGTTTGATCAAAGAGCGAAAAACCAACCAGCTCTTCTCCAAGGTACCACAAATATTGCTCAAACTTTTTGAGAGCAACTTCTGCTGTATGCGGACTAACACGTTTGTAGCTTTATAAGAAAAATATATTCACCAAAAAAGTTAAATCAAAAGGAAGTTAATTTGATCTCTCTAAGCAGAAGAAACTCCAAGTCGTTTTTAGGTGCCGCTATAGAAAGCGGTGTCGACAACCAATACTTGCTGTATACTGCAACAACAAAAAGGCATATCTCTTTGACGAGTTCCTTTTCTTCATCTCATCCTTATATCTTAGGAAAGCTAAATCTTTGCTCAAAAATACAAAACTAAAAAAAAAAAAAAATATCGGTGGAGCCAAATAAGAAAAAAATTTGATGATAAAAAATGAAAAATTATTTTGTAAAAAATTTCAGTATATAAATTTCACCAAAAATAATCAGAACTGTTTAAAAAAAAAACTAAAATAATCCCAAAATATTCCTTAAAATATGTCATTAAAATAAATTTTATATATATTTTGGTTTTGACACCATATTTTATAAGCTGGTTCAGGTTCTGTATATTTTCAAAATTACCTTTAAGCAATTTCTGCAAGGGTCAGGGGGTCAAATTTTTTGGTCTGAAGGTATTTATGTGTTCATTAAGGGTTGAACTTTTATAAAGTTGACACGCATCTAAGAAAATAAGATGTTTAATTTTTCCATATAATTTTAAACCGGTCTAATGTACATATGTGACCTTCTCCGAGAAAAGGGACCTAGTGTGTCAAAAAACGGGTTTGAACTTAAGAGTGGATTCTGGTACCTAAAAGGGTGTAGAATAAGATGAAATGAGTTAGATTTCTGATAAAAATTTATTTACCCCATAAAAACGTACAAACATACGAAGGTGTGTTCACAGTGATAATGCGTTATGAAACTTTAAATGCGTTTTTCTCAAAACTTCATTTTTACACACTAGGTCCCTTTTCTCGGAGTAGGTAAAATATATTGAAGGGACACATAAAATTTTTTTCGGTTTTTTAATAAAAGCTATCGATTATTAGCTTCAATTACTTTAAAAAAATACTTCCACTAAATTTTATTGATTTGTGATATGTAACATTTTAAACTTTTTAGAATAATTTTTTGGCGAAACGTTATAAGATAAGATAAAGCTAAATTAACAAAATAAAAACAAATTATAGATAGTTCATAAACTAAACAGTTTAAGTAACATATTAATGAAAAAAAAACTTTCGTAAATTAAACACAATTTTGTTTATTATTTAAAGAAAAAACGTACAGACACTTTGTAGCGCTTTGATAAAACCAATTTTTACTGCTGATTAGTTGTTAGATAAAAAAAATCCCTATTTAATATTCTTATTTATTTTATAATACCAAATATTCATAATTTCCATGAAAGTGCAAATTTTTTTCGTGGCCTTTGTTTCGCCCAAATAATTTGCCCCCGCTGCAAAAAAACTAACGTAATCCTTTTCAAACTTAAAAAACATTCTCTACATATATATCCTTTATGCTTCTGATAAGGATTTATCATGTCCATACACTATAAATTATTCTTCTTTAATTTTCCTAATATATTGAAGTAAATCCTTGGCTATGTTTGGAAATTCAAGTAATTCTTTTAAAATAAGCTTACACACACGCACATATAAAATGCATGTGAAAACATCTAAACACATCCTGTAACATCTAGACACATCCTGGTGGAATGCAAGGTTGACGGATTACAAGCATTATAAAAAATGCGATTGAGCTTTGAAATAAGAAACATAAGAAAAAAAAGGACACACATACTTCCGCACTGCTGCTGCTGCTGCCAAGTACACATTCACACAGACACACACATACACACACACCCCGTCCAACAAACAAAAACAAACGAACAAACGTTGACACAGAGCAGAGCAACATATATTTGTAACTATACACTGTGCAGCAAAAGTCAAGGTACTCCAGCCAAAATGAAAAATCTTTTGTTATTTCTTAAGAAATATATCACAAAAGATATATTTGTTTAATTTCTATTTAATGTATCTATCCAATTTTATATTACAAATTATTTCTCTGAACAAAATATAAAAAAATTAGAAATCATGTTAAGTTAATTTTTTGCATAGTCAAAGTCTTGGTACTACAGGAAAAAAAAATTTAAAAATGTATATAACTTTTACGATTTTGAAATTAAATTAAATTACCTAATACTTAGTAGGATATTCCGTGAAGTCGTTAAACTTCATTGAATCCGGTCGGCATTGTGGGCATAATATTTTTTGTGTAGTCTTCGGATGAGGTCGAACATTTTTTTAGCATTTTTTTGAGCTGTGCTTTATTCAAAATTTTTGTGATTTAGAATGCGTTTTTCTATACTGCCTCCGATTTTCTTTAAGAATAGCTTCAGAAATCTTTCACTCAACCTTCTAGATGCACCAACATAGTGATTCTGAAGTAACATCTATGCACTCAAAACATTTATTAGTAAAATTTCTACCAATGATATTCGTGAACAATATATTCGTACATTCTACAAATATTCGTACAATATACAAAGTATTTTTATTGTGATGTCTTTACGAATTAATTCGTAAAATGTTATTAATACCTGATGAAGTATCTACGAATATATTCGTTTTATATACGTACGATGTTCGTAAACAAAAAGAAATGAATTCATATAAATGCATTATTCAAATAATTGTTCAAATATAAATGCATTGTTCAAAAAAAGTACGAATAACTTCATAATTTTTTTCACTACATTCGTAGTATTAACTAACGCTTTTGTACTATTTACGAATGAAAATCATATTAGTAAAAAAAATTCATTCGTACGTTGACCGTATGAATTCGTAACAAATTCGTAGAACGTACACACAGAAAAAAAACACCGAAAATCAAGTAAAAACAACCTCAAATTAACATTTTTCAGTCATGAAATACAGCTAAAGTTTTTTCACCTAAACTTAAAGTTTTTAGAACTTAATTGAAGCGATTTACACACACGTTGCAGTAAATCTTGTTTTAACATTGAAAGCAATTGTTTCAAAACTGTGTCAAGTTAATTTAAGATTGAAACAATCTTACTTCAGACATAGTATTAAGATGGTTTAACCTTGATTTAAAATCAATACAACCTTATTTTTAAGTTAAACGACGTCAAAATAAGAACGTGAAAATCTTGAAATTAAGAATTTTAAATATTATTTTGAGGTATTTTAAATCTAAGTTTAAGTAAAAAGAACCTTTATTTAAAATGTTGAAATATATATTTTTTTAACAAGAAACTTAAAAAAAACGATCGTTTTTTGTTTTTATATATCAATATATTTTAATAAAAATAATATATTTTGCTTCATAGAAACTGAGTAAGGCTTTCTTAAACTCCTCCCACTTTGATAGCAATAAATTTTCCTTTCCAGGATGCATTATTCCGAAGTCGATGTTTATCTAGTTGAAATATCATCCAATATATGAGAATTTTTTAAATCGGCGTTTATTGTTCTTACCAATTCTGGAGCCCGAGCATCAGAAAATAGCGGCCAATTTTCCAAAAAAATTTCCGGTAAAACCTCTTTTACGTCCTTTTGTCTCATCAAAAAAGTTTTCGCCCATTTATCCCTTACTTCATCGAAATCAGCAGCATGATGCAATGAGTTTTTCAGAGAAGCAGCTAATGAAGAATCAATTTCGGGTTGATTGACATCTTCTTCGATGGATTGAGAAAGTTCTTTGCTTGGGGTTGAGGAAGTTTCTTTTCTTCTCTTAGTGCGCTGGTTAACATATTTTGCAAAAAGTTTTCCTCTTGGATTACGCTTTCCTGTTCGTGGCATGAAGTAATACTCCTACGAGTAAATAAATAACATAACTTCAGAAGTGGTAGAGCCAACATTCAATTAACCCGCATAAATTACAGATAATTTAATACAATATATTATAAAGCAAATAGTATAAGTTTTACAATACCTTTACACTTGCTTCACTTGGGAAAACGTTGCAAATTTCGACGACAATGCTATGGAACTGCCTTGGCATAACGTTGATGTTATTTCCAATTAAGTCGTCAACGATGATGTTCATTAAATCATTCCGGTTACCATTAGATAAGACACCATTATTTTTATAGCATTGCAGAAGTGCTTTGCCTTTTGAAGATTCCTTAAGTAAGGAAGTTAAATCCTTGATTGGAGTATTGAAAATTAATACTTTTATATGTCTAATTATCGGCCTTCTTAAATTGTTAAGTTCTTATCTTTAGGCTCTGACCAAAATAATAAAACAAACTATGTAAAGTTCAAAACTGATTTATTTCCTATACTTCGGTAAACTTAACGTACCGTCATCATGGATCATTAAGATTGATGCTAATGAAAATTACGTGAATCTATTGTGTAACGGGTTGTATGTGACACCTAATGACAGTTTGCAAAGCCAAACGAAGTATTGGAAATAAATACGTTGGAAACAAAATTGCATAGCTTTGTTCTAATTCTGCGGCCAGAGCTTATTAAAAATTAATAATATTTTTTAAAAAATTGAAAAATTTACTTGCCTTTTTCAGCAAAACGTTTTTCGAACACTCCGGTGAAGCCGATATAATGCTCTCACAGCTGCCTTGTTTTTTTAACCAATCATGGACTTTACTTGGCATAGACATGGTTTCATCATCAATTCCAAACTGAAATATTAAGATTTGTTAAGGTTTTTAAGGTTTTAATATTATTGTATTTTCAAATAAATTGTTAATGAAAACATGCTTACCTCTTCTTTTTTCCACATAAATAATTTTTCTCTAAATTCCATGCGTAACCCGAGTGGTGGAATCGCTTCCTTTAAGTCTTCTTTACGCATAAACTTGAGGCTCCGAAACGTAACTTTTGCCTCTGAAATTGCAAAAATGTATACGAACTCGAGTCAGCACAATTTATTGTTACACTTCCAATATAAATCTTACCTTTTAAGTAATCCAAAACAGCTTCCAGATCAAACTTTTTCAATAGTTCTACTAATTTTTCAGAGTCAGCGCTGTCTTCCATTTCAACTGATGTTAAGGCAGATTTGTTGCATCCAGAAGCTGTTGTAACAATTATAGCGTTATTACAGCCTAAAGTTTTTTGAAATAAACTATCGTCGAAGACAATATCGCCTTCTTGGCTTTCTAAATAATAATTTGTTGTTTCATCCATCACTTTAACACAATTCTATAAGCACAATTTTTTACGGAATTAAAAAACAAACACCCGATGTTTTCTTCTTGACAATTGAAACGAGAGTAATATAAAGTATCAAATTTTATACCATTTGGCTCTCGAGCTGACAATTTCAAGAGTTACCAGCCTTCTTTTAATATGTAACAACCTTATACTAAAGTTTGCAGTCTCACTTTAAGCTTTCACAGTTATTAAGTAATATCTTGTCACTACGAATTCAAGATTGTAACGAACTTCTTTTTAAATTCCTCTAATATTCAATTAGGCAATAAAAAAATTTAAATTGCAATTGAGATTGAAAATGTTTAAATAAAGGTTGTCGGATACTCTTTTTAAGTTGTACACATTCTTATTTCTGGAAAGCATAATCTGCTAATGAGGTTGAAAAGATATTAAATTAAAATTTTAAATCTTAAAAGGTAAAACAACGTGTCTTTCAACTTGATTTAACATTTTAAAGCACAAAATTAAAGATTTTCATACTTCTTTTAACATTTACACACTTAAAAATCATCGATTTTACTTAATTCGAGATTGTTGCACCTTAAAATAAGGTGGATTTTATATTAAAGTCTTACAATCTAAAATTAAAAATGCAACAATCTACTTTTTTTTTTCTCTGTGTACGAATTATTAGTTGAGTTTAAAAAATTTAAAACCGAATTCGTTAAGCCTGGCTTGACGAACAACTACAGAATATAAGAAACTGTATGATTGGTATTCGTACAATATGCATTTGTTTTTGTATGAATACGAAGAAAATATTCGAAATATGTACTAATATAAGTCGATTCTACGAATAACCGCAGTTATTAGTAGAATTTAGGTAAGGTTAATCCGGATGCCTTCGTGAAGGCTCACATAGACCAATTCTGGTCCTTAGTGGTACTGGTAGCGAACAAAAGGAACTTTTGTGTTTAGTTGTAGTCTTTAAAGATTTGCGTTGAATTCGCAAACCTTAGGAGGGATTTCAGAGATACTTTGGTTACATCTTTAAGCGACGAGAACGTCGATGAGCCTAGGTATTTTAGTCTCTATCTAAGCAGAGCGGGGCATGCGCATATTAGGTGCTCCAGGGCTTCCACTGTGCCCGATTCCTTGCACTTACTGCAGTTGTCATCCGTGGTGATGCCAAGTTTCCTCGCGTGGGCACCGTCATGCAGTGACCAGTGAGCATGCCCACTAGTGTCCTGCAATCTTTGCGCGGGCGTGCCAAGATGAACAGAGTTCGTTTTTCGCATTGTGCATTGCACATGATTTTCGAGATCTTGCACGATGTCGTATCTCTCCATTTACGATTCACTGCTAGTGTGGCTCTTCTTTCGAGGTTCCTGTACAACTCTTGTAGCGGAGTAAGTACATGTTCTGCGAATTCTGATTCCAGCCCAGCGCCTTCCTTTGCTAAACCATATTAGTAGAATTTATACACAAATATTTTTGAGTGCGCCAAATGATTCCTTCAAATCTGTTCTTATATTAGGTGCCCTTTTAAATGGATCTTTCTTAATAATAATGACTTAAATTTTTCTTTCTGTTCTACTATGGAGCTTTGTCGGATGGTCTCTTCGCGGCCTATTTTTTAATTACATTTTCTATTTTTAACCAATTTTTAACTTTATGCATTGTTGATTTACTTCTATTTATAATTTGACCAATTTCAGAGTAATATTTAACCATTTTATGGCGATTAATTATTATTTTTTGTTCCTTTATTGATAGCTTTTTTCTTGACATTTAAAGAAATAATTTGACTTTTCTACTGGCAATATTCAGATACTTCTTGTGCTGATTGAAAATTTAAAAAGAACGTAAATATTTTCAAAAAGGGCCTAAAAAAAGTCTCAAGGGTTGCCAATAGTTTTGCACAAAAATTGAATCGGGCAAATCAAATATAATTCTATTTCTGACCAGAGGTACCATGACTTATGTTATGCTAAAATATGGAGTTATATTTGTCTACAATCCTTATAATTTTTATTTATTTAAGAGAGGGGTAAGGCTTTAAAACTACTTAAGGCTTTAAAAATATGTCGAGAGTATTGTGTAAAAATTTCAAGTAAATTGGAGCAAAACTAACGAAGATACAGCACTTCAAGCGATCAGCCCTCATACTTGGATGTTCGTGCATTAAAAATTTTAAATCGATTTTCCCAAACATGTAATTTTTAAAGTCGGTGACTACGATTCCAAAAAAATTAAAAACGATAGTTTTGAACTTTTGTACACATGTTCCACATACAAATAGCTATCAACTGACGTTAAGTTTTATAAAATTTTTCAATTAGTATCAATCTTACAATAACAAATATGTCAATTTTTTTGTCAAAAAATCGACATTTCAACTTTAAAATTATGCAAAAAAAAAAAATTTAAAAATAGATAAAATAAAAAAAAAAAATCGAGGTCAGTTGGGAGAGAAACTAATTAACTAATAAAAACCATTTGTTTTTTGATTTCAGATAGTCCAGTGCTGAGGAATCGCGGTCACCGCAAAAAACTTTTTTCGAGGCACCAGCGGAAAACTCCAATAACTCTGTTATTTCTTAACATTTTTTTACCAAAATTTCTAAAATACTATCTAAATAATTTATTATAATATACTTATTTTCAAAATAAATCTATTATAACAATATCCCAGCAAAATTTTTGTTACAAATATGACATGCATTCTTAGGGCCACTGCTTTCAGAAGCATTCTATAGATCCAGTTGTGCTTCTTCTAAGTCTTATCAAGAAGTACTTTCAAGAAGCATTCTCATAAGCCCCTTCTCAAAAACATTCAAATAACATTTAATTTCAATTCTTTTTTGATGTATTTTTTCATTTTCCGTGGGATTTTTCAAACCTCCAACAAAACGCAACTACTTCCTACTTCAAACACCAACATGCCGTGAAAATCGGGAAAAGGGATATTTTGCGTGGATTTTTTTACACCCCCAACAAAACCCAAACACTTTTCGTTTTCAACACTAAAATCGCGAGAAAATCGGGAAAAAGGATATTTTCCGTGGAATTTTTTAAGCCCCCCTTACCACGAAAACCATTTCATTCCATTAGCCTTCTTAAAGTTCTCCTCAAAATCACCTACTAGAATCCTTTCATTTAAGGGCTCAAAAAAATCTTCCATTGAAAACATTCTGGAAGCACTTCTAAAGAAGACTAAGGAAAGCATTCCTCCCAATGACATGCATATGTCAAAAGAATGCTTTCTGGGTATGAAAGTGGAAGGGATGGAATTCAAGACTTTCCCTTCCACTTTACCTTCTTTTGGAAGTACTTTTTTGGTGGGATGTTATAAACAAATTCTTGACAGTAGGCATTTTTTTGACCGAAAAAACTTTACCCCCTCCCCCTCAAAAAAGTGAAATACTTTTGATTTCGAATACTTTGGTTTAGGTGTTATAGAGATCCAAATTTGGAAAAAATGGCTTGAAAATCTTGCTGGATCTTTTTTTAGTTTTCCAACAAAACTTAGCTTTAAGGTTATCAAAAGAGAGTTTATGCTAGTATCTATAAAACATAAATACATAACTTCTTCGAATCCCTACTTCCACTCCTTATCACAAGAGATAGAACTCACAAATACCAAAATTTCTCAAAATATTTGTTAAGATTAAAATCAGATTCAAAATTAGCATTCGATTAAGAAGTGTTTGAGATATGAATTTTCATAAAAATCAATTTTCGACATTTTGGCTGATTTTTGTCAATTTTGTGGGCTCTGTAACTCCGCCAAAACTTACGCCCAACTTTTTTCCTCCAAATAAAGTTTTTTATTTCCAGCAGTGATCTCCTGGCAACATTTGACCGTACGTTTAAAATGGAATAACTGTATTGCTTTATTTTTATTTTCGCGCAAGCCAAGCAATAAGTTGACAAATTTTAATTAGTAAGTTTGTACCGAGTTTCATAAATGTGTGACTTATAGTTCGAAAGTTAAACCGAACATTTTGGCTCCTAAAAAAGTCCAAAGCCCCTTTGTCCAACGCCCATGAAATGTAAACAGTAAATCTGCGATTCTGCGAAACTGCGAGGCTGTGTGACTTATATTTCCAAAGCTATTCGATATCGCAAAATTTGGTTTGTATGGGAGGTGTCACGCCTCTTGTCTAATGCCCATGAAATGTTATCAGGAGAACAGAACGTGTAAGTTGTTCGACTTATAATTCCGAGGCTGTGCGACCTATAGTTCCAAAGCTAATAGATATTGAAAATTTGTGTTGCTTGGGATGAGCCACGCCCCCTTGAACAACAACCACAAAATGTTATAAGAGGAACGGTAAGTACGTGATTTTCCTTTAACGTGTTTAGCGTTGCACACCACATTCAAAAATTAAAAAAAAACTGGCCATTTCAGCCCTTGGAAGGACTTTGACCTAGCTTTTATTGATCAATTGTGTTGTGCGTGTTATTAAATGTTTGATCACAAATGATCGAGAACTGGACCTACGTATTTTATGCCGACTCCGAAAGGATTATGTTCTCAAGAAGCTTTACATGACAATTTTTACTCTCTTAGGTTTGCCATTGTCTGCAGAGAGGTGACGACCGAACAGAAAAATTAATTCAGTGGAAAAAACTTTCTGTCTGAGCTGGAATTGAACCCGGGCTACCGCGGTTCTTTAGCTTAGAGGTCACGCACTCTACCCATTAGGCTAAGGTCGCCGCCCTAGTGGGTATGTTGCTCAAAAAGAGCTTTTAAAGAGAGAGCCTTTTTTTGTATGAGAAATTTTATAGTTTTTACAATATTTTAATTTGAGTTAAATACTAGTATTCCTCGGCAGATGTTGTCCTGCCACCGATCGTCTTACTGCTATGTACGAAAATGACAAGAAATTCAAAATATATTCACCATTTTCAGTATAGTTGCCGAAAGCAACCATATGTAATTAATTAGTAAATTTTAGTCTAACACGACCAAAATCGTGCAAAATATAGCTTTTTTGTTGATTTGTAGGCGGTAAAAAGGGGTGTGGAAAAATTATTTCCCTTAAACCATCTCGTACTCGAAACAAATCGACTGCCAAAATTTCAGCTCAATTTAGCTTAAACCTGGCGCGCCTTGCTTCACTCCACGCTGATCCACCGAAAAGTGAGTGTAAATAAAGTTATATAAATCGACCCAGTAGTCAATTTTAATGATTTCTCAAAAATGTGGGCATGATTATACAGCGATCACGCCCATTTTTAGTACAGTTTCCGAAAGTAGCCAAACAAACTTATTTACCAAATTTTAGTTTTGCACGGCCAAAACAGCCTGAAATATTGCATTTGCACTGATTTGTGGGCGGGAAAGGGGGAGCGAAAACCAATTTTTAGTACAGTTTCTGACGGTAACCATACAAACTTAAAAATCAATTTTAAGTCTTATACGACCAAAATCGTATGAAACAAAGCATTTTCATTGATTTGTGGGCGGTAAAAGGGGGCGTGGAAGTCCGTACTACGTACGACTAAAACCTGCGCATGAATGCGAACATCCAGTTTGGAAAGTTTAATCGGATGAACGGTGTAGAAATGCATTCAGGACACACAAACAAACAAACGAAAGTACATTAATTTTTTTATATATAGATTAAAACACTGATTAGCAAATTTATAGAGCCTATGTCCCAACTGGGTACCATAGCTATCGAATAAAAAAACATTTATTGAAATAGCGCCTGCAGTTCTCAAGCTTTGCGGTACCGAACATACGTGAGTACTAGAGTGGCCGTTATTTGTATGGAGAAACATTTTTGTTTCTGATCTTTAATTACGGACCGGGGTTTTATTGCTTTACTAAACAGAAGTAAACTGTGAAATTTTCAGAAAAAAATATTGATATTTAAACGTGCCGCTTGCGACCTTAAGTTAAAAATCTGATTTATATGGGGAAAAAGTGCTCTTTTTTCGAAAAAATCTCAATAACTTTTTTTAAGTGCATTTTAAAAAAAAAAACTGCTACGCGTCTCGTTTTTGATTTAATTTTTTTTTCAAAATTTGCTCTCAAACATGGAAATTAGAGAAAAACTACTAGAGTTGTGATTTTTTACTTTTCGAAAAAAATCTATTTTTTTCCCTTGTATTAAAAAAATCGCAAAAATCCAAATTTTTTTTTTTTTTTTTTAGACTGAACCAACGCTCAGGGGATGCCCCTATAAATGCGTAAGCATTGTGTTGATTCGGAAGATGGGTGATAGTTAGTTGGAGGGTGGATGCTAGGTTCTATTAGGCATCGATGCAATGGTAAAGGGGTGGGCTTGGACAGCTGCCCGAGTGGACCTGGGAAACACACGAGCTGGTGGCGTCAGGCCATGTATCTCCCTTGAACACTTCCCATGGTAATACCTATACAGAAGGCTTAGGCAACCTACATTACGTCGATGCTCAAGAGAGTTGAGAGAGGATGAAATACTTTCATCTCTTATCAAATATATCGCACGACGTTGAATTCGGTCCAGAAGCTCCAAATAAGATCTTGAAGCCCCTGCCCAAATGTGCGAATTGTACTCCATTTTCGGCCTAATATATGAGGTGTAGATCATGCGAAGATCAGCTGAAGTGAAATATTTTTTGCACCGTTTTAGAAAACCTAGGCACTTGCCCGCTTCTTTCGACACATCGAAAATATGATCATTCCAACGAAGATCAGATTGGATCGATATGCCCAGAACGTCAAGAGCGGCTGATTCCACAAGATCCACACCATTCATATTGAGGGGAGCTAAGGGGCAATCCATCCGCTTGTGGGTTAACAGACAACACTGGGTCTTGCTTGCATTGAACTCTACTCTATTAGCAAGACCCCACTCGGAGATTTTTTGTAGATCATTAAGAAGTGTGTCATTCATAGTTTGCCTTTTTCTCTCAATCTCCATAGAGTTTGGGCGTTTTTTGAATGAATATGAATGACAAATGCTGCTGTCGTCCGCAAACGAATGAATTGGGTTATGCGTCAACGACAGAAGGTCGTTGATAAAAACCAGAAACAAGGTTGGCGATAGAACTGAACCCTGCGGTACTCCTGCGTTGATGGCGTGCTTCTCGGACGAAATACCGTCAACTACGACTCGAATCGTTCTGTCCTTGAGAAAACACGTGATCCATCGAGCAAAATTACTACCAAAACCATATGCAGCAAGTTTTGACACGAGCGCTTTATGCCACACTCGGTCGAACGCTTTTGAAATATCCAGAGCAACAACCCTGCTCTCGCCGAAAAAGTGAACGCATTTATTCCATTCTTCGGTTAAGAACGCCATAAGATCACCAGTAGAGCGAGCCCTACGGAAACCATATTGACGGTCACTGAGCAGTTGGTTGTGCTCCAGATAGTTCACAACGTTGAAGTTTATTACGCTCTCCATAACTTTGGAAAGCGTAGAGCATATCGCAATGGGTCGGTAGTTTGCAGGGTTCGTGGCATCACCCTTTTTAGGTACCGGCTGGACATTTGCCACCTTCCAACAAGATGGAAATATTCCTGTTCTGTAGGAGATGTTGAAAAGGTTGCGCAAAGGCCGAGCCAGCGAAGAAGCACACATTTTAAGCACAATTGGCGGTATGCCATCAGGACCAGAGGCTTTGTTAACGTTGAGATTTGTAAGGACCCTTTTAACTGCTCTCGTTCGAAAGTATATCTCCTGCATTGCAGAAGATCCACCCTCAACAAAGGGCAGTGGCTGATTGCTATCCGAGAGAGTGGAATTTTGTGCAAACAATCTAGCCAATAGGTTCGCTTTATCAGCCGAGTCAGTGAAGATTTGGTCATCTTTTAAAAGAGCTGGAATCGATGACGATGTCTGGTTCTTAACTCTTTTAACAAATAACCAAAAATTTTTGCTCCCTTTGGGGCAGAGAAGAACCTGTTCTCGAATGCGAGCTTCGTGCAGAAACTTTTCGCGTTTTAAAATTGCATTACAGCGATTCCTTGCCTCGATGCGAAGTCTTTTAGTATCAGTATTCTTGTTAGAACGCCAATTCTGAAAAGCTTCCTCTTTGGACCTGACTGCAATCCTGCAAGTCTCATTAAACCATGAGTGGTCTTTTGGTTTAATGCTTCTCATCTTATTGGGGATGAAAGACCGCATACCCAATAGAATAATTTCTTGTACCATGACAGCCGCGGCATTCACATTTCTATCAGCGAAACATAATTTCCAATTGAAGCTGCGATAAAAATTATTTAACGCAGTCCAATTTGCCTTTCCATAAAACCATGCAGTCCTCTTCGGGGCTTTAGGCGTAGAGGTGCAGGGGTTAGAATATGGAAAAACAGCGGATATGGTACAATGGTCCGAGTTACCAAGAGGTGCGTTGACACTCACATCATATTTTTCATGATGTGAAGTCAGAAAAAGGTCAAGGATATTATGGCTTTGCAAATCACTTTGGGGGAAAAAAGTGGGTTCCTTCACTAGTTGAATCAGTTGGTTCGATTCAGCAAATAGCTCAACATATTGTCCAACAGGTGTCAATGGGCCCGAGTGACGTAACCAAGCCGGGTTGTGGACATTGAAATCGCCTGCTACAACGATCTCACTGTCAGGAAACAACCCCAAAATATGCGTAATCGAATCAGAGAGAGAGTCCAGTTTGTTAAAAGTGGGCTCTCTCCCTAGATTCGGGCTTCTATAAATAAAACAAAAATGCAGCAAGTGAGAGCGAAGCCTGAACCTAACCCACATTGAGCTAAACTCTGGATCGGTCACGTTCAGACTCCTCTCACACCCGTATGCTACATCCGTTCTTATAAAAAGGGCGATGCCTCTATGCAAAGAAAACAATGGTAGTAAGCGGTACCCAGGTATATGAAAATCCAGTGGATCTGCATCCTCGGCCACCTGGGTCTCACCTAGTGCCATTATTTGAGGCCTATGTAGAGTACAATGAACATATACCGAGAAAAAATTCGCCCTCAGTCCACGAATATTGCAAAAATCTATGCGAAAATGACCCGACATTTCCGCACCACGCAAATATCAAACAAATAAGGGCATATAAGGTACTTAGTTACGGCTGCAAGAGAATTGCACAACATGAGCAATACAAAAGTACTGAAGCAAGTGTTATGCCTTTACTTCAGCACAATTTAGCCCACTGTGCAACCCTACTTACAAACGTAACTAATGGGAGAGGATATCGGAGATGACGGAAACGAAGACAACAACAATAACTTACTCTGCGAGAAGCATAGAAAAGCCCCTCGCGTGGTCAGCTAAAAAAAACTGCACTGCTGTCCAGCAATGATGATGTCTTATTATTTATTCTCCTTGTCTTTGGCTGCAGCTAGCGGCTCTCTGAACAACAGGTTTTGCTGCTGTGCCGTTGATTATGTTTTTGTTGGAGCTGCTGTAACGTTGTTGTTGTTTTTTTTTTGTTTATTTTTCTTTTTTAATTGTTTCTTTTAAACACTCATTGTTGCTTTTATCTTTTTTTTTTTGTTAAATTGTTATTAAACACAAAACATTTAGTTTAAAAACGTTGCCGGACATTATAAACAACAAGAAATAGAACGCACTATAAACTTTAACACACACGACGGAATATTCTAGTCAGACAATTTACTTCTAAAATTTAATTTAATTAAAATGAAAGGACCGGACAGACACACGTTAAAAAATTTCATTGAAATATTGTGGAAATAGTTTCTTAAACTATATTCAAAACAGATACAAAAAATTGTGAGATTACGTTATATAACCTGCTCTTTATGAAATTTTTCGTTAGAAGTGTACCTTTTTGGAAATTTCGAGTTTGGGTATTTTTACGAAAAAAATTCCAAAAAATTTAAAAATGCAAGTTTTGAAAAAATCACTGAGAAATGAATTAAGGATAGTTGTAAGTTATTTTGTGCAAAAAAAAAAAAAAAAATTCGGATACCAAAGTTATAGCTATTGAAACTTGACTTTTTTTCCAAAATTTTCAAAGTGCCTTTTTGGCACTTCGAACACAAGAAAATTTATAAAAAATCGGATAAACAATGTTTCTCACTTAAAATGACTTCAATAATCTTAAAAATATATAAATGATGTTTTTTAGAAAGAATTTTGGATTCCAGGGATGCCAACATATCATACCCTGGTTTTAGGGTAAAAAAAAATGCAAAAAACCCTAAAAACCAACAAATTTAATTTTTCACCAGAAGTAGTTTATAAAAATGCCTCTTGAAAGCGCTTCTCAATAAGGCTAAGAATTGGATCAATAGAATGTCTTCCGGAAGCAGTGTCCCGAAGAATGTATGTAACATGTATATCAAAAATTTTGCTGGGACACCGTGCGATGATTACCGACTTTTTTTTCCCAAAATGGAAGAATTGAATTTGGTTGACATGTGGTTTCAACAAAACGGTGCCACATGGTACGCGGTACTCAATACCATGGACCTATTGAGAGGCGGGTTTGGTGAGCAATTAATCTCACATTTTGGAGCAGTCCATTGGCCGCCAAGATCATGCGGTTTGACCCACTACTCTATTTTTTGTGGGACTACGTGAAGTCTCTTGTGCACAAGCCAGCCACAATTGCAGCCCTGGAAGACAACATTTCAGCTGCCATTCGTAAGATACCGGCCAAAATGCTGAAAAAAGTATGCCAAAATTGGAGTTTACGGATGAACCTTGGGTTGCCCGAGTAAAAATATAAGAGGGTTCCATTAGTGACCAAACATGGGCCGCACGGCCGAACAAGGGTCGAAGATAGACTAAAAATAATTTAAAAAGTCCAGCGAGCGAAAGTTGGGTCGAACAACGGCCGTACAAGGCCTAAATAAAGTTCTACGACCGCTGAACGCCCGTTATTGCCCCAAATTTTGCAAAGCTCTTAGTTAACAGGAAACGTATTCGAAAGAACACAAGCAAGTCTTACTCGTTTTTTACTCGCCACTTGTGTGTTGCGCAAAATAATTGTTTTGTGTCTTTGAAGTAAAAAAAATTGATAATTTTCATTGTGGAATAATCACTGCTCGACCGATGTATGTATGTCCGCTGTACGCTTGTTTTACAGTCGATATTATTTAAAAACGGCCTCTCTGCGGCCGCTGTTTGGCCAAAAAGTCCTGTACACGACCCTCGTATGGCCGAGAAAAATATTATTAATCCTTGTATGGCCGCTGTTTGGCCTTAGCTAAAATAGGTTTTACTTTTACTCGGGTGGACGCCTTAAGAAAAATTCCGGCATTCAAAGGGACTAAAATCGTTCGGTATCCCGGGATTGTCTTCCCTAAAATGTTTGTATGCCGTCATGATGGTAGAGTTGCTCTGAATACAACAGCAATGAAGCGATGCAAGGGCGCATAAATAGAGCACGCACACATTGATGATAACCTAATAGTTATACATAAAGGATAACAGCTAACGAGCTGAAATAATAGGGTGGATCAGGATGAGTCTGCAATTGATGCATGATGGCGGTATTGAAACCGAAAAACTTTCAATTGATGGATTAAGGTAGTTCTTTTCAGTGGATAAAACTGTTCAACTTTGCTCGAATGAAGATAAAAGACCACCAACAAATATCTAGAGTGAACCACCTGCGGCGTGTGGCAAAAATCAGCAGCTTGGTAAATCGTGCACAATAGAAAGCGAAAACTCGGATTGATAAACTTGTGGAGCTTCTGTGGAAAGAATGTGAGTCTGACTATCAGCTGAACTTCATGACCGCACACTGAGCTATCTCGCTATAACTTTGAAAATTACAGCAAACCGAACCAAAAACACCCTATCTAGCAATGCATCTCTTCGTTCCACCCACTTTATTTTGGTTGATGGCTTCATGTTGGGAGAATGCCATTAATCAATGTCAACTGTTGACAACGAACGCGAAATGTTATGTTATGTGCCATATAACTGATGGCTGTAACAATAACAACAACTATTTATAACAACACCAAGAACAAGAGCGATAAATAATAGCGGAAAAACAACAACAAACACAACTACAACAAACAAGCAACATTAAAGAACAAGCATATAAATAGTAGAACACATTTTATGTGTTGTTTGTAGTTGTTGTATTTGTTGTTGTATAAAGTTACATGATGTTTTTGCTGTTCCATTTATTTTGTTGTTGTTGTTGTTGTTGCTATATTTATCAAGCATATGCAGCGTTATTAATTTTCCTGATTAACAAAAACATCAACACAAAAAATAGAAATACTTCATATGGTAGTTGTTATCCTTGTTGATGTTTTTATAAAATGTAGCCAACGCATCCAACCATGAATATTCAGTATATCAAGTGGCTGTTTTCCCTGTTTCTTGCTTGCTTTTTAGCATCCTGTGTGTTTTTTTTTATTGCCACCATTTAAATGCTTGATGAATAACTTCATCAATTCGTCTTAATGAATTCACTCACCTGCATCCAGCCAACAGACACTGCCGATAGATCTCCACCGATGACTTTCCGGTCAGTTGGTGTCCTGTCAAGTACGTGTTGTGCGAGGAGTTGATGAAGTAATGGGATAGCGGTTGGTCCATATCGTCACACAAATCGAGCTTATTCAGCGCCATGATGGGATTGTCATCAGACATTAAGTACCTAAGAAAAAGAAGAAGAAGAAGAAGACGTTAAGTGCGAGCTATTTATTAAGGGTATATGTGAGAGAGAGAAAGAGATAGAAGGATAGCAATTTCCTGTAGTAGATGTGGAAGCCATATTGGTGGCGTGATTTTAATTAAAGGCAATCAATTAAGGGTTAACAAATTTAACTGTTACTTCGTTATGAGCTTTGTTGTTGTTGTTTTTGCTGAAATAATGGTCCATAAAATGCTAAGTATAATTGAGTCGGTTTCATGTGCGGTTTGATAGTTATTAAAAGTTATTTTAAATTTAATTACCCGCTGGTAAAAGTTTGTGTCGCTGATGATGTTGTAATGCATAACTGTAAGCGAGATGTGACAAAAGCTGTTTTGCATAAAATACTGTTTACAAGTCTATAATTAAAAAAAGGACCTAGTTTAAAATACTACCCCCTTTGTAGGATTTCGCTCAAACTAGGTACACATATTAAGTTTATCCCAACTTAAAAGGTTACATACTTAGTTTTTGCCACGCCCCCTGTGAAATTTTTCAACTAACGGTAATTTTGTTATTATAAAACTTTTTACCATCGGAGATTTTTGTGTATTTAATTTTAAAATTTTTTTGTTATTTTGACATCAAAAACACTCACATATCTTCAAAATTGGAGAAATTTTCAGCACAACAACTTTTTCATAAAACATCGTTACCTTAAATGAGAAAAAAACGACATGAAAATCAAAGTTTGATCTTTCGATGCAAATATCTCCGCTGTCCATTTATTTCATTCAAATTTTTTTGTTCAAAAGTTCAATAAAATCACTTTACAAAATAGTTTGAACTGTATCGTTAAGTCAGTCAGTGTATATATGTTTTATGATTATGTCAAAAAAGGTCAAAAATATTGACTTTTTATTCAAAAAATTGTTGTAGTTGTAAAAATGAAATCAATTAAAAATTGCACATCTGGCTACCTTTCATATGATTGTATGTACAAAGTGATTGTATAAAATCGTTTAAGTCTCTTAAAACTCCACAAAAATTTATCTCATTTTAATTTTGCCAAAATAAGATGAAAACTACGCCTACTTCCTCTACAAAGTGATGAAATTTTTGTAAAATAGACGTGGTTTCCATTCGATTTGGCTCATTTCCGAATAGAATTTTATTATTTTTAAATTTATGTAGCTTTTACAGCGATTTTCATTGCAATAGCTTTCAAAATACCGCTATAATCATGATTTCAAAAGAGTAGATAGACAGATAAACAGACGGGTCTCTCATACAGACAGACAAATAGACGAAAATGACTAAATTAGCATGGGAGTTATTAATTTTTTATACCTGACATAGGCCTATATCATAAAAATAATAAAAATAAATTGACCATTTCAGCCCTTGGAATGTCTCTGGCCGACCTTCTATAGATCAATTGTGTTGTGCGTATTATTAAATGTTTGAATACAAATAATCGAAAACTGGACCTACGAGTTTTATGCCGACTCCGAACGATTTATGTTCTCAAGAAGCTTTACATGGCAGCTCTACAGAGAGGTAGCGGCCGAACAGAAATATTAATTCAATTGAAAAAAAATGCTGACTAGGCTGGGGTTTGAACCGCGGTTCCTTATCTTACGGGCCACGTACTCTACCATTAGGCTACGGCCATCACAAAGCCTATAAGTAGCCTATAAGCCTGAAAGTATCTTTAAATTTTCGTCCTTTTGTCGTTTTAAGTTTTTTCGTATTTCTATTCAAGTTTGCTCCTAAACAACAAAAAAATAGTAAACTAAGGGCCAATTTTATAGAGCCAGTTTAAACTTTAATCAATTTAAGCTGAGCTTAACTCACCAAAATTGGACGTTTAAACTCGGTTTAGGCAAAAAAGAAACACATTTTATGAGAATTTAAGTCAATTTAACTTCAATGACGCTTAAATATCTAGTTAAACCGAGTTTAGACGTCCAATTTTGGTGACTTAAGCTAGGTTTAATTTGACTAGAGTTTAAACTCGCACTGAAAAATTGGCCCTAAGTCAAATCATTATTTTTTTGGTAACATAATTTTAAATTTTATGCAATATTTAATAACCGAATCGAATGGAAAGTCTTTGAGTTGTAATCAAAAATGTGCAAGCATTTTTCCGAAAATTGTCTTTTTAAAAAAATGTTTTAAAAAAACTTATTCATAGAATTTTAATGTTCTTCCTTTTGTTGTTTGAGCTCAGAACAATTCACAAGTTTTTTGTGCAGATGGCTTAAAAGCCGTTAATTTGGTCATTGTCAAGAGTCATTACTAGGGTTAGAAATCTCATGCAAATTCATGTTTTTACTGGGCATCTTAAAATAAGAATGGTTAAATTATCTTCATGAATCATTAAATTTCCTTTAAAATGGCATTTTATCATGATTTTGCATATTTAAGAAAAAAAATTCCTATTATTGCATATTTATTGCTCATATAAATTGGTTTTTGCATATTTTGGCTTTTTCTGATTTCCAACCATTTAAATTTAGTGCGACATATTTTGGGAAATGATTACTTTTATATATTAATCATGGTTTTGTTGTTTTTTATAAATTAATTTTATATGCATTTTGAAATAAATTGCTTAACTTTTTTTGTTAAATTACATGTACTATTAATTTTTGAATCGATTATAAATTATTAGAAAAATATTTTTAATTGCATATTTTACCTTTTTTTAGCATATTTTAGACAAACAAGAAAAATATTGCACTCTGTTTTTTTTTATATGCTAAAAGCTTTGTTAGAAAACATTTCTGCATACTCGAAAATTATTCGTAGTTTTAATTTAAAAAAAAAAATTCATCATATCAATTTATAGTCGGCTGAAGAAAACGAGGAAAATTTAATATTTAGCAGAATGTAACTTAGCAGAATCAGCACATCGCAGCACTTCTATTTCATACATGGAATAGTTTTTATTGGTCTTTAACCAAAATGTTTTAAACAACAAAACTGAGCACATTTGAGCTATTTTCACAACATATGGCGAAAACTAAATACGTTTCGAGTTTTTTTTTCAGTCGTAAGAAATAGAATTTTGTATAGAAAAAAATTGCTTCTCGTGTCTTACTTGTCGTTGGTTTGGATACACAAAATAAAGCAGTTAGTATGTTAACAATTTAATTTAGTATACTTTTAGGCATTTTATTAAAACATACTTACAATATGCGAGACACGTATGCTTCACGACTTGAGCACGTTTTATCACACAGCCAAAAAGTATGCTCTTAAATTTGTAATTAAGATTTTGATAGTATTACTTTTACAAACAAAAACAATTTGCTGCAAAATGCAAAATGTAAATAAAAGGAGTGCTCCTATGATAATAAGGGTTCTCATCTAAGCATGTAAACATGTAAACATGTATTTAAACTTTTGATGAGCGATAAAGTGTAAATAGCGTTAATGTCGACAAAATGGCGGCTGCGGCTACGACAACATTATGACTTTTTTACATTTTAAACCTTTTAAAAACCTTCATTAGCATAGAAAAATAAATATAACGTGTTCATATTTGCTCCAACTACTTTAAATATGTAATGATTAGCGCCAAAGGCAACCCTCATTCACACACGTAGATTTACATGCTAGTTACACAACAAAATAGGCACGGAAATGATGTAAACTCACGCCCATACAAATTTTGACAGATAGTTTACGCGCATGTAAGTTCACAAGGTTTACAATGTTTACGGGTCAGTTACAAGCTTAGATCAGAACCCTTAATGAAATTTTGTATGCTTAGTAAGCTTATGCTATCTAAGAAACAAACCAAAAATGGTTGAAATCGGTTAGTCCTTAGGGTTACATCTCATGGACCTATATTAAATTTGTACATAGTTTTGTATGGGAGGTAGACACAAAAGTTGACCGATCTTAATAAAATTAAGTCAATAGGCTTAAGATATAAAGTAGTAGAAGTTTACTGAAAATGCTTTAAATCAATTAGTTTTTAGGGGTACTTCTCTTGGACCTATATTAAATTTTTACATAATTTTGTGTGGGAGAGAGATACAAAAGTTGACCGATCTTAATAAAATTTGGTCAAAAGGCTTAAAATATTAGGTAATAGATGTTTACTTAAAGTGGTTCAAATCGATTTGTTTTTAGGGGTACCACCCTTGAACCTATATTCAAGCAATTCTCAAACAATGTACTGATTTAGACGTTTTTCAAAATCGGTTTTTTAAAAATATTGAAAATATTTTTTTTTCACAGTTAGCTAGACAAAAGGCCAATCTTATTAATAAAAAAAAAACCGGGCATATACAAGCATCCGCACTTCAATACATGCTTTCTAAAATTTAAGAATATTTCTGTTTTTGGTAGTTTATTTTAAAGTTTGAAACTTTAGCAAAATTATATTTTTAGTATTTTTTTAAAAAAATAATTTTTTAAAAAAAATAATGCTAAAAAACCAAAATTTTGCATTGTTTTCTTCTTTGAAAAAAATATTTATGTTTCTTAATTTTGTTTGACCAATTTATTTAATAAGAGCTTTTTCTTTGAGCCTTAAGAAAACACCACCTATGAAATTCGTGCAAAATTAGTCAACTTAACATGGTGCCGTGTAGGCGTAATTTTTAAACAAAAATGTTTCAGATTCATCTTAATAGGAATATGAACACCTGTCGAATGATACCAAATTTGTGCCATTCAAAGACGCAAAGCACTGTGCCGCGAGTCCTATTTATTGACACTTTTTGTATGTGGCTCAGCAACTGTGCCGCCTAATCAGAGCCATGGATTTGTATATATAAGAATATTATTTCAACTTTTTGGGCTCTTAGGATACTAAGCCATTTTTTCAAGTACCTAAAAAATACGAACAGAGCTGTAAAATCGGTATTTATATTCAGCATTTTAAGTACAACTACATAACTACATAAGAATGCATTCAATTGATATCATTGATAAAAAATTGATTTGTAAAAAAATTTTTAGTTCACATTAATTTTTCAAAAAATGATTAATTATTCGTATTTATTATAAATTTTCTATATTCAGAATAATAAATAATTTTTTTATTCATTTAAATGTTATTCGCAAAGAATGAAATTCACAAAGAATTTCAGAATTTCAATTGTTCTTTTTTTTCATTATTAATTTTTTATTCATTATTTATTTTTATTCATTTTTCTTCTTTTTTCGTTTTTAATTTTTTTCCCTTATTCATTTGTTAATCATTATTAATTTTTTATTCATTATTAATTTTTTATTCATTATTAATTTTTATTCATTATTAATTTTTTATTCATTATTAATTTTTTATTCATTATTTATTATCTACTCATTATTCATTTGTTATTCATTATTATTTTTTTATTCATTTTAAAATTAAAATTCATGAATTAAAAATGAATAATGAATAACAAATGAATAATGAATAAAAAATGAATAATACAAAAAAATGAATAATGAATACCAATTGAATAATGAATACCAATTGAATAATGAATAAAAAATTAATAATGAATAAAAAATGAATAATGGATAGCAAATGAATAATGAATAAAAATGAATAATGAATAAATAATAAAGAACAAATGAATAATGAATAAAAAATGAATAATAAATCAAAATTTATAAGGAATAAAAAATTAATAATGAATAACAAATGAATAATGAACAACAAATGAGTAATGAATGAAAAATTAATAATGAATAATAAATGTATAATGAATTAAAAATGAATAACGAATAAAAAATGAATAATGAATAAAAAAAGAATAACTGAAAATTCTGAAAATTCTGAAATTCTTTGTGAATTGCATTATTTGTGAATAGCATTCAAATGAATAAAAAAATTATTCATTATTCTGAAAAACAAAAATGAATAATTGAAATGAATAAATAATTAATCATTTTTTAAAAATGAATGTGAATTAAAAATTTTGTTTATAAAGTAATTTTGCATTTATTGAATGCATTCTTATTTCGTTATTCACTGATTCACTTTTTTGTAAAAAAAAATCAAATTGAATGCATTCATTTACAGCTTTGAGTGCGAACGATTTTAGTGATCTTATTCGCCTTCATTTAGATGTATGAAAAAGATCACCCCCTTCATTTTTGACGCTAATAAATCATAAAAATTATTTTGGAAATAGTTTGTAGCATCTATATAGCATAGAAATGTTGAGTAAAGTTTTGTTAAATTTGATTTTATTTTTACTCTCTTGCGTGCCACAAGCAGCATACCTACTACCTTGGTCGCTTACAGCGTAAGGTAGATGTCATCAGTGTTTAAGCAAACATTTCCGAAAAATTCAATAGAGAATTGTAAACAGGTTTTGAAGACCTTGCAGCTGCATTGTATTTAAGAAGTAGTTATATTGTCATGCTTCCGTATACCACTGGGTTGTTATTGCTTAACTGTTTTTATTTGTGGAATGGATACTGTATTTATATGTTCTCTAGCGCTGGTGTGAGCAATTAAAAAACAATAAATGGTGCATATCATGTGTCGTTAGGTAATTTTAAAGTCATTTCAGCGGGATAGAAATAAAAATTAAATAGTCATTAAATATTTTGTTTACCATAACAAACAGAATTTTATTTTGCAATGCAAGCAAAAATCGAAAAACGGTCTGCACAGAAAAAACCTTCATTTAAACTTGACTTTATAAGTGCATATTTCATTGAAAAAAATTTTTTTATTTAATATAACTTTTGAAAATATTTGTTGTTAAGAAAAAAAATTTGTAGTATGTATTATTTTGAATAAAAAACTCGTCAAAATAATAACACATTCTCTCCATTTGAAAAATTTTTTTTTTCAGTTTAGGGATAAAAATAACACATTTTTTCACCAAAATAACACCACTTGTCACTTGTATTGGCGTTTAAGTGTTATAGTCTAAATAGTGGGTTTTAAATGAATACTTCATTTAGCAATTTACTAACATAAAGTGTAAGAAGTTTGTAAAATTTTATAAAAAATATATTCGTTAACTTTTTTATTCCTCTCTGAACCTTGCCTATAGTTTATTTTTGGTATTTTCATAAAAAATTAAAGCGTACGAAATGGAACATTTCAAAAACATTCGTAGAAAATTATTTTTGCACTCATTTAAAAAAATCAAAAAAGTATTATGTATGGTTTAAAAGTATACTTTTTAATTAAGAAATTAATAATTTTACGAATGTAAAATAGACACAAAACATTTTGTTGCCTTGCAATCTCTCATATTTTTAACAAAACTCAAGGAAACTACAAGATCAGAAACAAAAAGTAATCAAAAATTAAAAAAAAAGTTAAGAAAAAATTTCAACCCGAAAATGTGTGCAAAAATCTACCCCTTTCGCTAAACCTTCCATATGGTTTAGAGGGTGAATTTAAAAACTACCTAAAACTATGCAATAAAAATTTCTCTCGATGATGCTGTCACAAATAAGTGTTACAAAATATTACAGCTCCTTGAGCATTTCAAGGGCATATAACGACAACAAACAGCATCTGCCAATGAATATTCTTATCACACATCTCCTGTGTTGATCAGCAATGGCACATCAGCACATGACAGGCTGCATAAATTAAGAGCTTAAGAGGAAAAGTGGATACAATAACTGCAACAAAAACAACTAAGACGAAGACAAAGCAAGTGCGACAAATTAAGTGGTTGCATGCCACTTTTAACTTAAGAATCACTTGCATGTGCAGCCAGCGCTACGGTGGCTGCTGACACTTGTGACGACAACAGGAACAACAACAACAACATCAGTTCTAACAGCACCACCAGCAGCAACAAAAACTGCAACAAACTGTAGAATGCATTTGGCAGTCATAGAGTTAAACGTCAAGGAGTGGCATGCCTGTGAAGTGTGCTACTTAGAACACAGCAAATGTGTTGCAATGTTTGTGAGAGCAGCAAGTGTGAATGTAAACGTTAATATGTGTGTGTGCGCTTGCAGGCACAAGTTGAAAACTACAAAATACTTCATTGAAATGGCTGCTCACAGGTGACAGTTGGCAAAGTAGCAAATTATTAATAAGATTCATTGCAAAGTTTAAAACTTTTATTGCAATCATTGAGTTGACAAAGCTCACGGCAGCAGATGCTGCAACTTGGCACACATCAGCTGACATTAAAATAAAATCAACTGAATATTTTTTCGAGTGTAAAAATAACACTTGAAAAACATGCACAAATATAAAATGCATGGCACATATACTTAAGCAAATGCATTGTGATGGTGCAGTGTGTTAAGCAAAAGCAACAACAACGGACACACACCATCATCATACATTTGTGTTTGTAAGCGTGGCGTTAAGTTTGACAGCAGTGCTATTTGCATTGGCACTGACATATCAAGGATGTATTTGTACTAATATTGTTACAACTCTGTTAAATTTATAATGCATTTGGAAAATTTGACATTTAGATAAAATTGATTTTAGTTGAATTTCCATGTAAATATATGCATTAAATGCTCAAAGTGTGCACGTAATTTGTTACTGCTCAAAATAGCATAATATAGTGTGGGTTGGGGAAAAGGATATATGGCAAGTAGCTAAAACTGCAGCAATATAAACGTGAAATTTTGTCTGCATCATATTGACGATAATTAACGCTCGAAATGCCACTTAAAGTAGTCAAATTAGACAGTTCAGTGTTATAGGGAAACTTTGTTTGAATGGAAAATTAATTTTTAGTGCTAAGCAAACTATTTCGACTATATAGACATGAGTTTAGTGCAATTTTCATAGTGTGTCGAAAAAAGGATATATGCACAACTTTGCGAAATAAGCAAGGATGCTGTTGATTTTGCTGCTGAAGATTGCAAGTATTAAGACACGTTCAACACCCAAATTAAAATTTCCTCAGTCAAACGATTGCGAAGTTATTGACATTAAAACTTTTTATATGTTATACTCTGCTGCGAAATAGTTTTAATGCAGCAGTGCCAGCAGAATTTTTTATTTTTCTTTTAATTTATCATTTAAATATTTTGTTGAATGCTCAGTTGCCTTACTGTTTTTCATAACTTAGCAAAGTGAATTCTACTTACCTTAAAAAACCATCCAAACTAAGCAAACCCTTTTGTGCATTGAATTTATTTGGCTCGTACTGCTGTATGAGTTCCTTTGCACGCGCTGTATTGGCATAAGGATAAAGGATTTCATTTAGGCGTGGATCACGTTGCGTTTTATTTAAAAATTCAACCAACTGCGCTGTGGACATGCATTTTCGCTTCGAGTTGCCAACACTTAAAAAAGGAGGGGGAAAAAAATCATTGACGTCATTAATGCAACTTCTTGGTGATTAAATTGTAAACTTTCAATCGCTTACATGCTGTCGAAAATTTTCTCCACTTCGCTACGTTGCGCCAGATTCTTGTATAAATTATAGAAATCCTCAAATTGAAACTTTGATAGCGGTAAAGTTTCAATTTTACCCGATGGCAAGCCAGTGACATCCAAAGCCTTCTCAACACGTTTGCGATCCTCTTTATTTTGTGCGAACAGTTTTATGATGCTGAAAGAGAAGCATTACACAAGAAAGTATTTATGAATGCATTCGAATGCAGTTCGAATAAATGCTTTAGGCAGGACTTACTTTTTAACGGGAATTTTTCCGGTTTTGTCCAGCTGCAGACAGAGTCTTGTGTGTGCCTTTTGTAGAAACATGTTGGCGGATCCATTCAGTTGGGCCAAGCTGTAGGCGAGTTTCATGAGCTCATCGCACCAATGCTGTTAAGAAAGAGAGAGGGAGAGAGCATATAATAAGATAATAAGAGAAGAGGATGCAATAAGCTTTCATTGCTTTTAAAAAGGATATGCAAAACTTTTTAAAGAGGTGGCACAATTAATTTTAAGCTTTTATTCGAAATAGGATATATGACGAGCCTTGTTTTAATCGGCTTGTTTCTGTTTTAATATGAAAAAAATATTTTAATTCATAATCTTCATGTTGCATCAAAAGAAATATCAGAGTTTTTTCTGTTTTCACATTTTGAATGGAGTACGATATTTTAGTGCAAGTTATTTTTAACAAGAGCTTCACAAATATTCTGAGCTTTTGAAAGGAGTGAATACCAGCCCTACTTAAATAAATAATAAAAAAAATAATAAACCAGGTGAATTCACTAGAAAAAATATTTGTCCAAAAAAGGATATATGACAAGCTTGCAAAATACTAGATACACGTCTACATTATTTCTTACCTCAGAATGTTAGACGCAATGTGCATTCGATGCATAAAAGTCAATAATGATGCCTTAAATTTAGAGGAATTTTTCAATAATTACATTTTTTTATGAATAAGCTTCAGAATAAAAGTGACAAAATAAAACTAACTACCAGACGAAACGCTAAAAACTATGCTTTTTTAATGCTTTTTAGTCACATAAGCAAAAAATATATTTGCAGTGACTGCAAACTATTACTTTGAATTTAACCACATTGATGTATTTAAAATGTGATGAATTGGTGCTGTTGGATGTTTTTTCAAAAAATTAATTATTTGGTCTCCCTTTCCTCTCTTTTTACATTTGGAATTTTCTGCAGTTGAGTCGATACATTCAATAAAAGTTTCATTACCAATTGATGATTCGGGTCCATAGGAGATTGAAGAAGAAAAGTTGAGCGATAATTGGCTTCCTTCCACCATTCCGTTTTCGGCTTCTTGCAAATCTTCGAAAAATCGTATACATCTAGCTTCACCACTTGGTAACCACGTTCGCCGGGAGATGTTAAAGTACAAATACTTCCTTGTCTCCTTCTGCAAATAGATTGCAAGATTGACCCAGTGCTTGATTGTGAATTTCCAACTTGGAAAGACTCGTCTAGAATATCTTCTATTGACTTGTCGCTGGAACAATTTGTTGAAAGCACATCTGCATGAGTTGTTGGAATATGTGCAGTCGTGGATGACGTGGATATGGTCTTCGTGATGTGAGATGATGAGGATGGACCCTGAAAATTTTCTGCATAATTGTTCAGAATCCAAGTTGAACTCTCCATAGTTATATTTTGTTCCAAAAACGTCGTGCACCACTCGCTGTTTAAGATTGTGCTTACTAAATTCTTTAGTGAACACATCTTTAATTCTTTCTTCTGCGTTACGAAAATTTTCATTACATATGTTAGGCAATCCGTCAACGTATGTATAATTCTCTTCGCTTCGTATTCCTTCTTCATTAAAGCGAGAGGTATCAAATTCATTAATGTAGAATTCGCATGTAGCAGAAAATCCGGGGTCCATATTACCAACATTAATGAGAGCATCGATATCAGGGCGGAATTCTCCTGTATTGTACTCGCTTTCTTTATTTCTTCTTCCACATCTATTGTTTTCTTCGAGGTCTGAACTGCATCCAATTTCCTCTTCTTGGTTTTCTTTTTTTCTTTTACTAATTCCACTGATTGTTTTTTCTCTTTTGAAACTACTAATTCCACCGCTTGAGTATTCACTATCGGTGGTGCTGTCGTCGTATCGGAATCGCTCAAAGTAATCTGCTGCCCGTTCTGAATTTCTTCGTTTTCTGAGAAAATTTGGGAATCGTCGTCCACAATTGGATCCCGAATTGTTACTTTCTTCAGAGACATTATTAGAATAACTATACGAACACTTTGAACTACTATCAGATGTATAATTGTAAGAACACTTTGAATTGGTACTGTCAGTATCACTTGCAAAGAACATTTAAATAACAATCATTTTTCTTAGCTCTTATATACAAAATTTCGTAAAATTTTTAATTTGCGCACTGTAAAATGTTAACACAATTGACGACGACGACGACGACGACTGATTGGCTAAGCTTATTGCGCACTTCTTATTATTGCGCACTTCTTATTGGTTAATTCATGGCTTAGCCTAAATCATGGCCTACGGCCGATTGGCTGCCGAAACCAATAAGAAGTGCGCAATAATAAGAAGTGCGCAATAAGCTTAGCCAATCAGTCGTCGTCGTCGTCGTCGTCAATTGTGTTAACATTTTTACCATGCAAAATATAACAATGACGTAATTTATAAAACGTGTTTAAACACCTGTTAATATATATTAGATGACAGAATAGTTATAAATAGATTGAAATAAACAAATTTATTTAGTATGTTATTAAAATTACGTGACGGATATACTTGGCCTAACCATAATTATTTAGGTCCGGGAAACACAATATATAAAGAAGACGAACCTGTTGATGAAGTAGATTTCGATGCATACGTACATGATCTTGAATATGAATTAGCAACAAGTACTGAAGAAATAAGAGCTGCTGATCGTAAAGCAATTAAAAGTTTTATACAAGATTATAAAAACAATGGTACTTTAGCAGAATTAGCTGGTATAGCTGGATTATCACTTAAATATGGTTTTGAAAGTGTTTTTGGTGTTCAATATCCAAGTATGTCAAGTGATAAAAAAACTTTAAATCAATTGATTTATGCGAATAGAGAAAGACATTTAGCACAAGAGTGGAATAATATTAAAAATAAACCTGATAAAGGAGGTTTTAGAAATTTTCAAGATTTTAAAAGTAATGCTTTAATTTCTAAACAAATTTACGATTCATATAAAGAAGGAGGATATTATTATACAGCATTAAAAAGAGATTTTAATGCTCAACATAGCTCCAGAACCGATAACGAACCAGCCCCCAAACGACCAAGAACAGATACTGAATCGGATGAACAATCTGAACCTGACCCATTAAAATATTGTGTGTATATCATTTACTAAGAACTTTACGTTTGAAAAGTTGGGTTTCGAGCACTGTAGTTGAATTTTTTGAAGCTTATTTAATTGAATTTAAATAATGTTAAAATATTTTTAAAACATGAATATCAACAGAAATGTTCCAAAAATATAAGGACACAAGTGCATCGTCTTAGTAAAATACATAGTAAAGAAATAACTTAAAAAAAGGATATATGCAAAATTTGCAATATTATGGACAAATACGAACAGACAAATGTCTGCAAAGTTGGTGTAGATGTAATGACCATTCAAAACTTCGTTATTAGTAACGAAAGATATTTTTTTTGAAAGATATGAGTTAAGTACAAACTTTTACTAGTAAAACACCATGAAAAGCTGACTGAATGCTCCAAATCAGCATTTAGAAAAAAAGGATTTATGTGGTGTATGTAAAATAGTACAAGTAAGTACAAAATATATAGTATGTATATAAAACAGTAATTTTTAACGTTCAATTGCAAGGCAAGAGCAACATAGCTCTTATTGTTGAGCTTTAAAAAAAATTTTGTGATCGATTTCAATTGTCGAAATATACCTTAAGCTTTATCTGTTATTTGAAAGCTATTTTTATAGATGACTGGCAGATAAGCTATAATAAGCTACAAACTAGAACATATTTAAAAAGGATGTATGGGAAGGTTCCAAGTCAAAAGGCATACATTTGCTTAAAGAATATAAGATATTAGCTGAAACCCGGTGTGTTGCAGCCACGCCCTCTAGTCTAACGCCTATAAAATGTAATCAGTGAAAATTCATGTGTAAATTAAAGTCGAATACTGAATTCCGAGGCTGTGTGACCTATAAGTCCAAAGCTATTCGATATCGCAAATATAAAGTGTGTGGTAAGTACCACGCCCCCTTGTGCAACGCCCATAAAATGTTTTCAGTGAAGCGATGTGTGTAAATTGTGGTTGAATACTGAATTATAATACCGATCTATAAAAATTTGAGTTGTTTGGAAGATGCCACGCCCCCTTGTGCAACTTACATAAAATGCTATCAGCGAAATGGCGATTTATTTCAAAGCAATTCGATATTCGCAACTTTGGGGTGTATTTGAGGTGCCACGCCACTACTGAGGTGCCACTCTCAAGACTTTGCTACAATTTTTCCCTGAAAAATTAATAAAAATTGGTTTAACGGTTCGGGTGTCATTACGTGATAAACACACATACTACATTAGGCTGGGTCGATTTGTATGGAGGTAAAAAAATTTATGTTGTCTGGGCTATTTTTGGAACCAGCATGAAAAGTTATAAAAAAAGGGGCCGATAGGGGTGCACTTTACTCCATCACATATTTAATTTTGTGAATTTTTTCTTTAGAAAATGTTTTAATTTTGCATAATCGTGCACAGCTAGAGCAAAATTGATGCCAAAATGAAATACCCGATGAACTCGTTGTTGCCAGAAATGAAAACCTCGTACCAGATTCAACCTAAAACCAGTCTCACATTTAAACGTTTTTATAGAAAAATTTATCATAAAAAATTCCTTAAAAAAAAAATTTACAACATTCAAGGTATAATCTAAACGATGAAATGAAATACCCGATGAACTCGTTGTTGCCAGAAATGAAATACTCGTACCCGATTCAACCTTAAAGCAGTCTTACATTTATACGTTTTATAGAAAAATTTATCGTAAAAAATTCCTAAAAAAAAAAATTTACAAAATTCAAGGTATAATCTAAACGTTGGTGCGTATGTATTTTTGACCATCACAGCTTTTTAATTTCTGTTGTAAATCTGTAATAAAACTGCAAAAAGATTTTAATTAAATTCGTATTACAATGTCAAAAATATTAATGAATGACACGAATTCTAAAAAATATTATACCTTGAATTTTGTGATTTTTTTTTTAATAATTTTTTAAGATAAATTTTATATAAGATCGTATAAATGTGAGACCGGTTTTGGGTTAAATCGGGTTTGAGAATTTCATTTCTGGCATCAGTTTTGCTCTAGCTGTGCACGTTTATATAAAATTAAAACATTTTCTAAAGAAAAAATTCACAAAATTGAAAATGTGATAGGGTAAAGTGCACCCCTATTGGCCCCTCTTCTTTATAACATTTTATGCCTGATCCGAAAATCGCTCAGGCAATATAGGTTTGCAGATCGACCCAGCTTAACCTACATACATACATCCATTTTTTATATATAGATAGATGAGCGGAAAAAGTAGGCGTGACAACATTTATATATAACATAACCGCCATTTGGTCCTATTACACCTTCATACCAAGTTTTACTAGCAAAACGTGTACAACTCAGAATTTAAAATGGTTTTAAAAAAGTGGGCGTAAATAAAGTGCGACACGCCTAGTTTTTTACAGTTTCCCACAGTAACCGTATGAACAAAATTTCCAAATTTAGGACTTCTACGGTAAAAAGCGTATGATATATAGTATTTTTACTGATTTGTGGGCGGTAAAAGTAGGCGTGGCAACATTTATATATATAGTGACCGCCACTTGGATCCATAGCACCTACATATTTACATTTCAGTATCAAAACGTAAACATCTCAGGAGTTAATCCGGATTCTGAAAAGTGGGCGCAGATATAGTACGACTACGCCTGCTTTTTGAAAAGTTGTCGAGAGTAAACATATGAAGCAAATTACCAAATTTTAGTATTAGACAATCAAAACCGTCTGATATATAGAAATTCTATTGATTGTTGGGCGGTAAAAGTGGGCGTGGCAACTTTTTATTTATAAAGTGGCTGCCACTTGGAGCATGTTTCTATATATATATATAACCGGATTTTAGTTTCAGTAATGATAAGGGCCTAATATGGGCTAAATAAGGACCTTTTTTAAAATCGAATGGCATTTTTCAAAACTAGAACTTTTTAATATTAGTAATCAACAACTTCAATGCTATTGAAAACATCTGAGTGCCACAAGTGCTCGTAAAGTTTAATACAATAACATGTTAGAAAAAAAAGATATACGTAGAGATCACAAAGCAATACACATATCTAAGTGGATAAATTTTTGTTTTAAGAGTGTCAAGAAATTTGTACATTGTTTTATATTTTGAAATTAAAGGATAAAGTTTATTTCAAGAATATAAAGTATTTATTATTTTTATTATTTTTTAACACAATTAAGTATATATTATTATTATTTTTTATTATTATTATTTATTATTATTTTATTATTATTATTTTATTCAACATATTAGTACAATAAGAACAAGTTATTTTACTATACAAAGCAATAATCTTAAAAGTAAAGTATTACAAATGACATTGTTTTTAAATTTAAATTTGACATAAAGTTTGATATAAGTTTTTAAATTAAGAATAAATATTACTGTATAATTCAGCTTACATTATAATAAATAAAATTAACAGGAAGTATAGAAGACATTTTAAAATAAAATATATGAAATAAAAGTAAAATAGAAAAAAGGAAAGAAGAGGAAAGAGCTGAAGTTTAAAAAGAGAGAAAGTTTAAAAAAATTAAAAATAGCTTGCCTAAAGTTCCCAATTCCATTTATTGATTTTAAGTGATTAGATAACGTATTCCATAATCTAATGGCGTTAATGAAGAAGAGTCTAGTAGAGTTTAGAAATTTAAAATTCGGTACTATAAGCATTTTACTTCTAGCTGAATGGCAAAACTGTAGTTTATCAAAAAGGTACCGTGGAGTTTTCGAATGAATTTGCTTATAGAGAAAAATACAATTTCTGGCGTTAATATAACTTATAATGCTGCAGCCGAGAATATCATTCTTAAACTGCGAAAGATGATCAAATTTTCGAATTCCGTAAACATACCTAGTTGTGTGGTTGAATGCTACTTGTAGCTTATGTTCAGAGCTTGAATCTAATTTGCAATACACATGTTCCGAATAGGTAATTACAGGTAATATTAGTTGTATTACATGCTTACGACTGGTTTCTATGGGTGTGAAATCTCTAGACATCCTTAGGTTTCTCAGAATGCTCTATATTTTACGTATTACGCTATTCACATGATCGGTGCATGCCATTGTTGAATTAATGTGAAAACCAAGACTTACAACATTTGTGACCAGTTTAAGTTTTTTGCCCCCTATAAATAGATCTGGAATATACTCCGGAAAGATTTTTGAGGCTGAGATCGGTAGAACATATGATTTATCCGCATTTAGCTGCAGATCTTCATTCAGCCTGACACTTAGATCTTCAAAGAGGCCTGTTCTACGTGAAAGATGCAACTGAATATCATCCGCATAAGCATGCATAGAAGCATATCTGCAGGTTGAAAAAATACCATTAATAAACAATGAAAACAGCAGAGGACCCAGAATAGATCCCTGGGGCACTCCACTGCTTACCAATTCAAATTAAGAACACTTATCCCCTATTCTTACTCTCTGCAACCTGTTGGACAAGTAGCTTTCTAAAAGAATTACAGCATTATTACAAAACCCATACCAACACTTAAGTTTTTGACAAAGCAGAATGTGATTAACGCTATCAAACGCTTTGGAAAAATCAAGCATGCAGAGTAAAGTAACTAGGCCTTCATCGTATGATTTCCTTATATCATCCAAAACTTTTATGGTAGCGGTTGTGCAGCTATGGCCAGCACGAAATCCGGACTGTAAAGGAGACAATAAATTACTTATGCTTAAGTATTTTGAGATTTGATCAGCCATTATAGCTTCACACACTTTAGACAGCGAAGACAGAATACTTATTGACCTGAAATCGTTGGTATCAGACGCTGACGATTTTTTGGCAACCGGTAGTACTTTCGCTATTTTCCAGGAGTGTGGAAAAGTAGACGTTGTAAAGCAGTGATTAATTATGTGCGTTAGAGATTGAAGTACGTATGGTAAAATAAGTTTAATAAATTTTATCGAAATACCATCCTCACCGTCAGCATTTGATTTTATTTTCATTACGCACTTGCCAACGTCACTCTCACTCACAGCAGAAAATTGAAAATTTGGTTCAATCAGCATATCAACAATTGTATTGTTTACAGGATTGCTATTGTTAGCTAAGAAAAAATTATTAAGAACATCAGAATCCACGTTGCAATCAGTAGCAGATTTTTTCCCAATACCAAAGTTTTTCAGATTCCTCCATAATACTTTAGAAGGTAGCGAGGTATTCAACTTAGCAGAACAGTATCTTCTTTTTGATTGCTTTGTTATTAGTACAGCAGAATTTCTAGCTATCCTATAGTTTTCCCAATTTTCAGCGGACGGATTCTTTTTCCACTGATGATGCAATTTATTTCTTTTTTTAATAGCATTTTTTACATAAGCATTAAACCACGGACACGAAAAATTTTTAATAACAGTAGTGCGAATAGGAACATGTGTAGCAAACATGTTGTTAATCATACCAGCGAAAAGTTCAATTTTTTCATCACTACCAGACTGAAACCAAACATCATTCCAGGGAACCAAACTTACATCACTGTATAGGGCAGGAAAATTTATGCAGTTAAAGTTTAGGTACGATACTGACTTTGAAGTCAAGGAGCGTGATAGGTTTATGTCGAGTGTGCAGAAAATTAAATCATGGTCAGAAATGAAATAAATCTGATCAAACAGAAAAACAGTAGATACATCAGAAACTATAAAATAATCTAAAAGACTGGGCACATTACTAGATGAGAATCGCGTGGCTATAGATTCATTCACAATTGACAGACCGACAGACGAAATACTTTCATACAAAGATTTTGTAACATAATCATTACATAAAAGATTGATATTGAAATCACCACACACAACAAAGTAATTGAAGTCGATTGCCAGATCAGAGAGTTCAGAGAAATAAGTACTTAGACTATGACATTTGTTAGGATTGTAAACATAAGAAAGCAGTATCTTGGTATTGTTGTCAGATACACAGATATTTAAAAATTCAACACTATCAGCAGAAGATTTGTTAACGATCTTAACATTCAAGCTTTTGTTGCAGTAAATAGCAACCCCTCCTCCTCTTTTATTAGTTCTATCATTTCTAATTAAATTGAAGTTACTTATATCGAGAACAGTGTCATCGATATCAGAACAAAACCATGTTTCTGATACACATATAATATCGACCGACGAGTCTTCAAACACAAATTTTAAATAATCTAGCTTACACGCATTTAGGCTTCTGGCATTAAAATGCACAACTTTAAGACCAGAATACCGTCTACAAAAAACATTTATTAAGACTTTAGAGTTTTCATTAGCGCCATTGCAATATCTGTTAGATACACTCATAAGACAGAAGACGACGTATAGAAACACTAGGCAAGCCACGAAGAGTAAAAAAAGATATTAAGAATATCGAGAAGAAATTAAAGAAAATAGAAACAGATAGTGACCATATAATTCGAAAAGTGATATCATTGACACAGCTTAAAGGTGATAGAGAAAATGAAAGACGAAAAGAATCTAATTGAGTAAAATAATAACATAATGGAACCACGTAAATAAAATAAAATAATTGTTAAACATAATTTTCAAGATTGTCATCATCCAGCTCACCCGCAGCAATAGCAGAGAGTTGGTTATAGTTTTCAATTAACAAACTCTCACCATTTTCAGTCCTCTTGACAAAAATAAGCCCCTTATATATGCAGATACATATGCAGAAAACAGCTATTTGCGACGCTTAAGTTTGACTGCACTCTGCAACAGTTGCCGGCTACGCTTAGTCAAGCTTTTATTTGAAAAAATGCTTGAGTTAGAGTTCAGTCCCAAGTCATTAAGCGAGAGATTTGTTCCGTTATTTCTTCGATAGATAGCTGCTGATCGAAGAACAGCATTCCTCTCGAACATACTGGAGAACTTAACGACGATTGGAGTGCATCTAGCATTGTGTGCATTATTTCTCACACGAAACACACTCTTGAGTGGAGGAGGTCTGCAGCCGATTAATAAACACATCTTATTAAACAGGTGCGTTAGGTTTTCTTCGTTATTCTCCGGAACTCCAAACAAAACAGCATCAGTCGCAACTTCTTTTCGCTCAAGATCACCGATGATTTTATGCAATTCATGCACTTCTCCCTTATACGCAGCTAATTCCACATTTTCAGCATTCAACTCAATTCTTTCAATACGCTCAACGACGTCAGCAAGAGAGGCGTTAACGTTGGTTACTTTTTCCAGCCATCTTCTTTCTGTCTCTTTGACTCTTGTGTTGAACTCATCACGGAGTTGACTTAGTTCCGTTCGAAAGCTGAGAATGAGCATTTCGCTTTGCTTTTTCAGGCGGTCATCCAGTTGCTCTAGAGTGAGAGCTGAGTGACTACCACTGTTGACAGCGGGTGAGGAACCTTGCGTCGGAGTTGAGATGAGCTTTTTGGTGTTCAAAGCTTTGGCTCTTGTTGACATAGTGTGTTAAATTAAACTTAAAAAAGGCGGGAGCAATAAATTTTCTTGCTTTGTAATTATAATTGTTCAAAATATTTTGATTTTAAGTTTTATTAATATATTGCTTATTCACATGAATTAATAAGAAGAATTCAGTGAAATTGACCGCTTTAGAGGTAATTAAGTTTGAGTTCGTACTTTAAATTTAGGCTATTGACGAGCGAGTTCAAAAACGCGTCTACTCTTCGCAACACATTGGATGAATTATAACAACATAATATTTTTTAAGAACCCAGGAAGAAAGACGTTCGATTTAATGTTGAAAATAAATAATTTTGCAAAAAGGATATATGCAGTCGTTACAAACTACTGCATCCAATCGCTTCAAATTTCATGAGCGATATAACAAAGGATATTAACGTTCGATAGTATATTTGAAGAAACATAGCATCAATGAAAAAGGAGAAAACAAAAAAAAAATTTATTTGGAAATGTTTTTGAAAAACCATTTTAGCCATTTACAACAGCATTTAATATAAGGCCGAATTTAGTTTTTTTTTCTGCGACAGCTTTTTTGAAATAATTCATATTCAATTTTAAGTATTATCTTCATACATTTTAAATTTCTAAATAAGTGCTGAAAAATGTTGTAAAGTGTTAAATCTTTAAAAACAAAACATGAACATTCGATCATTAAATTTAATAAGTATACCCTAACTTTAGTACATTTTTGTTCTAAAAAACTGGCAAAAACAACATAATGCTGTGAATAGTTGCCAACGAAAATATAATACTTGACTTTCACTTAGTCATTTTTAATGTAACCAAAATAGTAAAAGCCAAAAAAAAAAATATCGTCTCAATATTAAGTTATATGAACTTTTTTGAGTAAAACCTGCCAATATATGCTATTCGATATTTTTCTTCTTCGTCATTGGTATATTAAAAGAAATGCCGAACAAAAACCATCATTTTTTTTTAGATTGAAAACAACTGACTATTGAAAATGACATTGTGAAAACCAGGCGTAACTCATGAACTGCGTTGTTTTTTATTTTTTTATTTTGCGACTCATAAATTTTGGCTTGTTTTCATTATGCTACTAACAACAAAATAAAAAAGCTCAGCACCAAAAAGCTTATTTTTTAGTTTTACTCTTATTGCTAACACGTTTTTGTAGCCGTTATTTTATGGTATTAGTTTCATTACATCCCAAATATTTTCAGCAGCAACTCAATTTAAATGCAAAGAAATTTTGATGAGCGGAAAATACATAAATTTGTTCTGAGCTTCCATGTGTGCATGTGTGTTTGTGTGAATAGCGTAATTAATACTTCCGATGCAAGAACATGCACCGGAAGTGCAATAAAGGTAATAAAAACAACAGAATTAAATGCATTTTGCGTTATAAAAACAAGTATAAAAAAATAAATAAGCTTTACAGCTCCTTGAGCGGCGTCTTGTGCACCTGGCTGCCACTTCTGTCTGTCATGCATAAAACTACCTTGACGTAGCACTACGCTCACGTGCGCACCCACCTCATTTTATTGTTTTATTTTTGTGTGTTCCTTCTGCCGTTTTTGTTTCTTTTTTCTTTCTTTTTTCTTTCTCACAATCGCCGAGTAATTGAATCCATGCTCCGCCAGACTTAAACAGCTCATGCCGCGTAAACAATAACTTTTTTATTTGGAAAATTTATTCAGTTTTTTTTATTCATTATTATTAAACTGTCCAACAGAGGTGTTCTCACTAAGTTGGCTAGCTTTAAGAATGCAACCATGAAAATTAATGGGAAAAAAAGGTGATGAATGTTGTTGCTAAGCATTCGGCAGAGCCCACAACGTGCTACGCCTGGCAATGTCAGCTATTAAGTACTTCCGGTAAGCACAGTTTTGATGTTTGCAGGTTTTTCGTGCTGTGGTTCTTACGATTTAGGCCATCATTAATAAAGTAGTTGTTGTTCGTGCGAAAACACTTTGAGCTGCATGTGCAAAAGAAAAAACATTTAAAAATGACGCTATTTGACTCAGTTGGCTGATGTACTTAATTATATTGAGATAACTTTGTGTGAAAATAGCTGGTTGTGAAATAAAAAAATGTGGATTTAAAGATTTGTTGAAATACTTTAAAATACAGGGTCCGCCATATAACTTTTTTTTTTCAACTAGTGCTTATTTCGTGAGTGGTAACACTTAGCTTATGTCTGATTTCACAAATAATTAGTTTTATCCTTCCGCTGAACGAATATGGTTGCGTGTACGCTTGAACAACGCTGGGAAATATTGCGACATTACTTTGAAGCAGAAGATGCAGATTTTGCCAAAAAAAATCATCTTTTCAGAAGAAGCTCATTTTGAATTTGGCGGGTATGTAAACAAGCAAAATTGTCGCATTTGGGGCACAGAAAACTCGTACACATACATTGAAAAGCCGCTGCACCCAAAACGAGGCACTGTTTGGTGCGGATTTTGGTCCAGAAGCATAATTGGGCCATTTTTCTTCGAAAATGAGCAAGGAGTGGCCGTTACAGTCAATGGCGATCGTTATCGGGCCATGTTGAATGAATTTTTGTTCACAAAAATTGAAGAGGAGGATATTGGCAACATTTAGTTTCAACAGGACGTCGCTACGTGCCACACAGCCGAAGCTACACTCGATGTTTTGCTCCCTGTTTTTGAAAATCGCATTATCAGCCGCAGAACTGATGTCGTTTGGCCACCTCGGAGCTGCGATTTGACACCTTTGGACTATTATTTGTGGGGTGCCCTCAAAAGATAAGTGTTACGCCGACAAGCCAGAGACAATTGACGCTTTGAAGGACAATATTCGTGAAGCCATTGGTGAAATACAACTGCACACAATCGATAATGTGCTTAAAAATTGGACCGATCGTGTAGGCTACTGCATGGCCAGCCGAGGCAGCCATTTGAATGTAATTATTTTCCATTATTAACCGGAAGGATTGTACTTTCAAATAAAAAAAGAAATTTGAAAAAATATTCAGTAGTTTTTTTTTATAGAATTTTCAAAAAAAAAAAGTTATTTGGCGGACCCTTTACATACTATATTCTTAACCAGCATCACCTCCTGAGTCGAATTCTCCTGAGAAATTTGGTATATCTGCTTATATTCAAAAACCAAATATCAAGTTCGAGAATGTGCAAAATTAGATGAAAACCACGCGTACCTCCCATACAAAGTGACTTTAACAAAATTGTTGTATCTCTTTAAATGCCACAAAAACTAATGTAATGTCTTGAAATTTTGCATATAAGCTCTGACCTCAAATATTTACCATATAGGTATTAAAAATTCGCCAAAATAGTATACAAACCATGTCTACCTCCCTTGCAAAGTAACTATATGAAAACGGTTAGGTCTCTAAAAATTATACACAAATTAATTTAATGAATTAAACTTATGCTCATATGCTAAGAATATTGAAATTCGCTTGAAGTTTGAAGTTTAGGAAAACTGTATAAAAACTCTGCCAGTCTGTTATACAAAGTGACGTCATCAAAGTTTGTGTAATTTATAAAAATTATGCAACATGAGTACATATATTAACAGCATATTTAACCCTTCGATTCAGCAACCTTCCGGAGGTGGTAAGTTGCTGTATGTAAACATATACACGCAGAAAAATGACATATTCGACTTTGATTGTAGCAGACATATATCTATTTACCGTAAATATATTTCGCAATTCTAACCATATTTTGTTTATCATTCATATTGCTATTTTTGTGACAAGCATTTCAATGTTTGTTTACAATTCCAAGTAAACATATTTTGATTGATGTGACAAAAAATTACTTTTGCGAAAAAAAGTTTCACAATGTTTATATTTTATGCTTCTGAAAGTAATACCATGCTTATCAGGGGCTTTAGTCAGGCAATGATTGGTGGTGGCCGTAGCCTGATGGTAGTGTGCTTGGCTCGTAAGCGTAAGAGCCGCGGTTCAATACCAGTCCGGACAGAAAATTTTTAAAAATTTTTTTTTGAATTGAATTAATATTTCTGTTCAGTCATACACAATGGAAAACCTCAAAGAGTTATAATAAATAATGTAAATACAATATAGCAACTAGCAACAAATAAGCTTACTTGCCACAAAAATAATTTTATGTTTCAGTAAAAATAATATATTTATTGCAACAAATAAGCTTTTTTGCGGTGCACATTAAAGTGAACATAATTTGCTTCCGGAAAACATTTTGTGTTTACCGTAAAATAAAAACACATTTTTTGTAAAAATTAACTTGTTTGCTATAAATAAGTTTTTAAACATAATAGTATCCTTCGCTATTATGTTTGTGTCAAATATATTTTTTTCTGCGTGTAGTTTGTATAGAGTACCAATAAGGTCATTTAATTTATTATTATTAATTTTAGTGTATAGTATTATTATGCTTTTATTAAATATGCATATATTATGTTTAAATTGGGTAAAATAATTGAATTAAAAAAAAAGAAGTAAGTTGTAGTATGAGGTCTGGCCAGACCTTATAGGAAATGTATGGCCAGGTATACATATAAATATGTATATATATCTAGCTGAAACCCAGCGCGTTGTTGCCACGCCCCTTTATCTAGCACCATACACTGTTATCAGAGAAACTGCTGCGTGTAAAAAAAGTTTAAAGTGTAAATAAAAACGTGTAAATTAAGTTTGAATGCTGCATTCCGAGGCTGTGCGGCCTATAACTACAAAGCTATTCGATGTCGCAAATTCGGACGTGCCACGCCACTTTTTCGAACGCCCATAAAATTTTATCAGTTAAACGGCATGAGTAAATTGCGGTCGAATACCGAACTCCGAGGCTGTGTGACCTATAATTCCAAAACTATTTGATATCCTATATTTAGACTGTAAGAGGTGCCACACCCTTTATACCAACACCTATAAAATATTATCGGCCAAACGGCACTTCTAAATTGTGGTCGAATACCGAATTCCGAGGTTGTGTTACCTATAATTACAAAGCTATTCGATATCGCAAATTTGGGTTGTATGGGAGGTTCCACGCCCCCTTGTCCAACGTCTGAAATATGATATCGGTAAACGGCATTTTTTAAATGAGGTCGAATGCTGAATTCCGAGGCTGTGCGACCTATAACTCCAAAGCTATTCGATATCACAAATATGAGTTGTGTGGGAGGTGCCACGCCCAATATCTAACACCCATAAATTATTATCAGTCAAACGGAACTTTTAAATTGTGTTCGAATACCGAATTCCGAAGCTGTGCGACCTATAATTCTAAAGCTATTCGGTATCGTAAATTTGGGCTTTATGGAAGGTCCCACGCCCCATTGTCCAACACCCATAAAATATTATCAGTCAATTGCAGATTGTGGTCGAATACCGAATTGCAAGGCTGTGCCACCTATAATTTTAAAGCTATAGCGATTTCATATGAGAAATCGTATGGGCAAAGGGGGAGCCACTATTTTTGCAATATCTCGAGAGCCATTCAAAATTGAAAAAATTCAAAATTGGTTTAAGCACACCCCGGGCCATACAAATCCAATACATTTTATATGAGATCTGGCCAGACCTCATACTAATTCAATACATTTTATATGAGGTCTAGCCAGACCTCAACTGTTGCATTCACGAAACGACATAAAAAGAAAAATTTATCATTACTAAAACAATTTCTTTGAATTTTTCGTTTTTTCAATGTGTTCTTCTCATCGAGCCTGACTAAGTCGTGCAACTATTCCGCTCTCCACTGTCATAAAGAAAATTGCATACTATCAAAAAGTCGAAAGGTCTGGCCAGACCTCATACTGAATTTGGGGGTTAATGGATGATATTCCTTATCTTAAACGTGTTCTGCATTTGAGTTTTGCAAAAATTGGATGAACACCACCACTACCATCCTCTATACGAAGTGACGTGTTCAAGTTTTCGAAACATGCATAATCTAGAATATAGTGAGGGGTATTTTAACTTTGACCCAGCCAAAGATAATTCCTTATTAGTTTAACACCAATTGATATTTCCTGAACTGCAAAGGGAATTTTTAAATTTAATTTAATATTTTCTGAAATTCAATTGATCTGATCTGAATTTTAAATGGAATTTTAATTGATCCTTTCTTAATTAACCGACTTAAAAAAGGAGGAGGTTCTCATAGGTTAGGTTAGGTTAGGTTATGGTGTCTGAGCCGATAGACGACTCGTACACTTAGGCCAGTGTAGGCCCGTTGTGATACCACATGATCTCTTTAAAACCTAGTAGAGATTTCCCTCCTCAAACCAGTTCGAGCGGATAATGAATTTAAGGATATGCTTGATTTCCAGGCATGAGACTTCGGCAAGTCCATTTAAAAAGGGAAGGCCCAGAGTTGCCATTCTCCTTTTAGCTAGAGCCGGACATTTGCAGAGGAGGTGCTGAACGTTTTCTACCTCCTCCTCACATCTGCAGCTTCTGCAGAAATCGTTTGATGCAACTCCCAACCGAAGGGCATGCGCTCCGATCAGGCAGTGACCCGTTAGGATTCCTACTATTTTTGACAGGTTTACCCTGCTTAACTCAAGCAGTGAGTTGGTGCGTTTTAAGTCGTAGGTAGGCCATGTTAGCTTGGTTATCCAACATGTATCAAGGCGTTCCCAGCGTTCTAGTGCAAGACCTAAGGATCTGTTCTTGCACTGGAGTTTATAGGAGGAAATGGGTATACCAATAAAGTCCTCATTTAAGAGGGTGTTAGAGGTCGTACCCTTCCTTGCCAATTCGTCGGCCAAATTGTTGCCCTCGATATCCCTGTGTCCGGGTACCTATATGAGGTGAATCCTGAGTAGCCTTGCCATCTCGTTAAGAGATTTGCGAAACTCAGTGAGAGTTTTAGAGTTGTCAATATTTGAGTTCAGTGCTTTCAGTGCAGCTTGGCTATCTGAAAAGATGGAATTACTTTTTCCTTCGAGGTCTTTTTCACCTAGAATCCTAGTGGTTTCGTGAATAGCCATCATTTCCGCTTGGTAGACACTACAATAGTTAGGAAGTCTAAAGGACGCTTCGATTTCGAGATCCTGGCAGTAGATACCTCCTCCTACTTGTTCTCGAAGTTTGGATCCATCTGTGAAGATTTTTATGGCGGAGGATTTAAGGGGGATTTTGTTTGCCCAGTCTTGCCGTGAAGGGATGAGAACTACGTAGTTCTTTTCAAGATTTAAGCACGGCACACAGTAGTCTGTTTTGTCGGGTGCAGACGAGTTCAGAACAAATGTGTGGCCGCAGTTGTTACCTATCCAATTACCAGATTCTCTAAGTCTCAGGGCTGCTGTGTTGGCACATTCCCTGGCAAAGATATCGAGAGGAGGAAGGTGAAGCATGACATTGAGGGCGCTAGTTGGTGTTGAGGACAGTGCCCCCGTGATACAAAGACCTGCGCTTCTATGCACCTTTGCAAACTTCTGAAGTGCGGTTGCCTTATCAAGGGCCCTCCACCATACCAGTGAGCCATACATTAGTATGGGGCGGACAATTGCTGTATAAATCCAGCGTACAATTTTGGGGGAGAAACCCCATTTTTTACCTATAGCTTTTTTACAAGCAAATAGTGCTATGTTTGCCTTTTTAACACGTTCCTTAATGTTAACATTCCAGATAAGCTTCTTATCCAGAATAACCCCTAAGTATTTCGTGCTGTCGCTAAAGAGCAACCTCGTTCCGTTCAGACGCGGAGGTTCTAAGTTGGGGGTTTTATATTTCCTAGTGAAAAGAATGAGATCTGTTTTCTCGGGGTTTACACTTAAACCACACGTGGATGCCCATCTCGAGAGAATTAAGAGTGCTCTCTCCATGAGTTGACAGAGAGTCTGGGGAAACTTTCCGTTAAAAATGATTGCAATATCGTCTGCATAAGCAACAACCTTGTAGCCTTCCCCCTCCATGATACGCAACAGCTGGTCAACCGTCACGGACCACAGAAGTGGAGACAAAACTCCTCCCTGCGGAGTGCCTCTGCTTACAAACCTACGAGTGGAGGATCCCCCAGTTCTGAGTTCACCACCCTGCCCAAGAGCATCTGGTGTATGAAACTCACGAGAAAATCCTCCACCCCCAGTTCCGACAAGGCCGAGGTGACTGCACATGGAAGGCCGTTATTGAATGCCCCTGCTATATCTAGAAAAGCAGCAAGTGCGTATTCTTTGTTCTCAAATGGTTTTTCGATGGTAGACACAAGAGAGTGCTGTCTCTGTAGATTTGCCTTTAATGTAGGCATGTTGGGATTTTAGAAGTCTGTCAAGTTTTGTCTTAAGAAGAAGCCCAATAAGTCTCTCTAGAATTTTAACCAGAAAGGAAGAGAGGTTCTCATAAAGTTCGTTGGTTTTTTTTTAATGTATGTACATCGACACCATGAACACGGTGGTGTCTATCTATAAAAGTGGGCGGTATTCGACAAAGGGGCGAGCCACTATAAGAAAAACCTATATTTTGGTTAATATTGACACTAGGGTACTGAAATTTAATACAGGGGTAGGAATAAGTATTACAAATTACGGTCAAGAAAATAGGCGGAATTCGACAAAGGGCGTATTACTATTAGAAAAACACTGTATCTCAGTTAATATCGACACTAGGGTACTGAGATTTGGTTTAAGAGTAGGTAGAATTATAGCAAAACACGATCAAAAAAGTGGGCGGAGTTCGGCAAAGGGCGTGTCACTTTTATAAAAACACTGTATCTTGAATAATACTGACACTAGGGTACTAAAAATTGTTACAAGAATTGGTAGAATTATTTCGAAAATTTCTCATATTCTCTAAAATGGAAGAAATAAAAACTTTTTAAAAAAACACGACTTCAAAATCACTACAAAGTAAAAAATAATTTTATAATACTTTTTCTAATAATTTCTTGGTCAAATTTGATAATTTATTTATGTACAGTGTGACAAATATGTGTTGATACAAAAACAAAGAAGGTTTCTTCAATAAAGCTTAATTTTATTTTAAGAAATATGAACGCAAAAATATTAAATAAAGTTTAAATATTTGATTTATATGACAATTACTCGATGGCCAGACCTCTATTTGTCACAACTCGCCGAAGTCTGGAATCAAAATTGTTACAAACAGCACGCACCACTTCCATCGGTATTTTGTTCAATACATCAATAATAGCGGTCTTAAAATCCATCAAGCTATTGTACTTATATTCCTTAAGTCGCTGTACTATTTATCCCCATACGAAAAAGTCCAAGGAATTGCAGTCTGGTGAGCTAGGAGGTCATTCATCTTTAAGTATAAAATCTGTTAAGATTTGCTCACACCAGTCTTGAACCATTTTAGCGGTGTAGGCAGGTGCGCCACTTGCTGGAAGCGAAAATATTCGGTTCCATACATGGCCTCTACGGTAGGCTTCAGATTTTTCTGCAGGAATTTTAGGTAATACTGAGCGTTTATTTTTACGCCTTTGTCAAATGAAGACTAGCGGCAATTTACCTTTTCTGGATATTGCACCCCAGACCATAATGGATGGCGAGTTTTGGTATCTTGGCACATGCTTTTTGTCATTTTGGTTGTCCTGGTATGATATTGCTCATAATCTGTCATGTTGCGTGTAGTGCGGTGCCTCCAGAACGAAAAGTTTTTCGTCAGAAATAACGATATCATCGCCAGCGTGCCAAGAAAGGATAAGTTTCGTTCTTTGCAATCGTGGTCAACCGTGATTAATGGCTTGACAACCGTTAGTAAGGCCATGCATTTTCTTCTTTTTAAAGGCTTTCATATTGAGGTCGGAACGCAAAAGGAGCCTTAAAGATTCTCGGTTCATTCCTATATTTTTGGCCGTCTTTTGTGCAGAACGGCCACAATTTCTTCGAATTCGCTCTCACTATTTTAATCGCATTTGCGATAAGGACGTTCCATTTTCTCCCACTTTTCCTTCGGGCTTGTATGGAGCAAGTATCCAGAAATTGCTTAATCGTAAAATATATTTAATTTCTCTTTACTCCTAAATGTGACAAATTGTCAGGCTTTGTAGTCTAGTGGAGAGTCCACTAGACTATCAACTCAGAGGCCCCTGGTTCGAATCTGGGTTTGGGCATGGTTCTTTTTACTATCTTTGTTCTTTCCTACATAAAAGAATTATGGAAAAACTAAAAATTCACAACTAAATTTTGGAAAATGTGGAATTAAAGGACAGGAACAACTAAAGGCTGGGAGTGCTTGCCGAGGATAAGGCATAACACTCGCCTCGGTTTAAAGCAATTCAAATTGTCTTTCAGGGTTGTTTCGCCAGATCAATAATTCACGTATGGTTCCAATCAATTCCTCTAAATAAATCTATCCCTTTCCTTTCAGTTCAAAGACCAATCCTTGTTTGTATAAGGTGCATGTATTGGTTCTTTGATCTTTTAAACAAAACAAAAAAAAAATCACGTAAGATTACTCCGCAATTTAAAAAACTTTTGTTTTTTTTTGCATTAAGAAGCGTATATCAACCATACCGAATAACTTTTTACTGTCGCGACTTAAACAATTTAAATGTAATTTTGTATATAACTGAGACTCTAACGAATATTTTGTTAATTATTATTATAATTATTATTAATAAAGTTTTTTCTAAATGACCTTGTTATTTATTATGTTGATTTTATATGATTTCATTACATATTCTAAATGTTTGATAGTTAAAATCATACTTGATTTTAAATACAAATTCTAGTTGTTTGATAGTTTGAAATCGTTTATTGAGCTTTAGGTCAAAGTTAGAACAATTAATTGTTCTAACGAATCTTTCCAAAAATTGCACAACAACAACGTTTTTTCAATATGAAAAGGAAGAAATCACTAGCTGATTTTATTGCAATTTCGGTCCTGCTAAAGGCTTCATCAGAAATCTTTGTGATACGCCATCATAAAATTAGCATAAAGACTAAAGTAATAGCCGATACATATTGACTGCGACTAGCGACGAACGCCAATTGTCAAAAAATAGAACGCATGTTTTCTCATGAAGATGTATTTTTTGGAGACGGCACGACAAAGAGAGAACACGACCACAATTGTTGCTGCCGCAGACTTCAATCTATTTCTAATTTGATAGACGGCAAGAGCGAACATAGCAGAGTTTGTTTATGTTTTGTATGAAATACAGATTGTCGCTGTTGCGTTCATTATAATCAAGCCGTCGAGAATACTGCGACATTTCTCTCTGACGGCAAGTTTTCGTTTTGTCGGTGGACGACTGTTGCAGTCAATGTGTATCGGCTATAAAGCAAAAATACAACAACAAATGTGAATATATGAAATGGGAGAAAAACTGAGAAATTGACACTTTAAATCTCATCGCCTCTGAGGTGCAGTGCGCTAGTGCGCGCTTGCATGGCATATCGCAAAGATTTCGGATGAAGCCTTTAGCAGGGCCGAAATTGCAATAAAATCAGCTTTGACCTCAAGGCTCAATAAACGATTTTAAACTATCAAACAACTAAAATTTGTATTTAAAATTAAGTATGATTTAAACTAGCAAACATTTAGAATTTGTATTTAAATCATATAAAATCAACAATTATTATTATTATTATTATAATAATACTACCGTTTTTAAATGATACAGCGCTACAAAGTTTTGTATAAACACATATTTGTCACACTGCATATTACTAGAATTAAAGCCCTTCGCACACTTCTCTTTTGGAGCCATTTGACGAAAGCATTTCTTTGTTTTTAAAGCTTGATTTTTTATTTACTTGATTTTTACAAAATACAATAATACCACTTTAAATAACACTTTAAGTATAGAAGCAGTGTTGAAAAACTAGTTCTAGTGTAAAAGTGCAAAAAGTCGAGTTTGGCAACGATCATATTTATACACAACTTTACAAACTGACTTTGCAACCATCATACACGTAGCAACTCAGGTGTCATTTCGCGGCTGAAACAATTATATTTTTTGGTACAATCAATCGAAAAATTTTCATTAAATTCGTCATAACTTATTTATTAAAGTATGTAAAAAAAAGAAGTAGTTAGATCAAAAATCTAACTAAAAATTCTAAATGAATTTTCTGTGCATACTTTCAGGCTGAAAATTTTTGAGGACAGTATGTGTTGTAGAAGCACTGTAATAATGTTTACGGCGTACAAAAAATTATAACAGTTTAGTCGATACTGTGCGCGAAGCAGCATGCTTGCCTTTTATGCATTCAGATGTTTATATATACTTCAACGAATTGGAATTGCAGTGAAATTAATTCAAATGAGCTTCCGATTTATTCGCAAAGGGTATATGAATTTTCGTCAATAACAAAAGTTCTGAGAAGAAATTGACTCCACACAATTTGTGTATAAACGAGTTATAGTCTTTAAACTTTAAGGTAAATTTATTATAAAGTACCTTAAAATGGTACTTTATATATAAACTATAGATAAATTCGAGCTAGGCTCATTTCTCTTTAGCGATTTTAAAAACAAAAAGGAAGTACAATAAAATGTCGCCTAAGATCCCTTTGATTTTATTTTGAATGTTTATTTGATGCGAACCACATCTTAAAGCTGTGTTTAGTTTATAGTTTAACTCAATTAGAAAAAGCAAAACTTAGTGTGTTTCAAAATTTTGTTCAAAAGTCAATGAGAAAAGTAAACTTTTCAATTAAACATTACTTTGATGATTAATTACTTTGAGGTTTCGATTTAAAACATTTCCATTAAAGCCTAGTACTCTGTTCGTTTGCGTGAAATTTCGCTGGCAACATCTATTTATTTGTTGCGTGAAATTTCTGACTTAAAGTTTGTTGCGTGGAGTTCCTATGGCAACGTTTCTCAGAGAGATTCAGAGAATATGTTGGGAAATTTCATATGAACTCTCTCTTTTCACTTCAAAATAAATAGGCAGCACAATTAAATTGTCGTGAAAAAATGTTGCTTAGAAACATGTTGCGATAATTTCACGCAGCGGAACAGAGTACTGCTCTGACGAAAATGTTGTGAAAATTTACATGCTTGTTTCGCAGCTGTCATATTTCGTATGTATATTTGAGTGGAATTTCACATGAAACTGAACAAAGTACTATGCTTAACAATTCAGTTCAAAAATATTTAAGAAAACACCTCATTGTACAGATATTATTCTTTCTGGATCCTTCTAAGTACACTTGATTGTGTGAATTGGGACATCTAGTGGCTTCTTAGTAAGTTCAAAAATTAAATATGAAAGTTTAATGAAATAGTCTACTAAAATTAAAGTAGCTCATTAAATCTTCAGTTTGAAATGTCACAGCCATGATAAGTTTTATGACCAGATTCTTAGAAAATTTCATATGGTCTTTATTGAGGGCAAGAGGATGTATAATTCATTCCATTGACTGATAATATTTCGAATCTAATTTTAATCTTAAACTATAAACTATTTTTCTTTTTACATACATTCTCTGTAAAAAAAATTGGCATTGAATCATTATGAAATGGTGTCCATGTTAGCTCAATTTCGCTAAATTGTCTTGGAAAATCAATCAATTTTGTAAAATTTTTTACAGTACTTTAAGTGTTTCAAAAATTTTGCTGTTGGTCAAAATGACTAATATAGATATTTTCTTTTTTGGAGAGAAAGAACATACAGTGGAATTCACTTATAACGACCTCGGTTATAACAACATTTCTGCTATAACGTCGTATTCTTGAAGTCCGCATTTTCTAATTTCTCATTCCTTAAGAACTGCGTTCGCTTTTAACGTCGGTGGATATAACGACGAGTTCGCATATAACGACGCAGTTTTCATAAAATATAATAAATATTTTCACATATAGCGACGACGAAAGCAAGTTGAGACTAGATTTGCTTACTTATGAATTTTTTTTATTTATATGTGAACAAACAATATTCACTGAACATATTTGCAATTTTTGCTTTGTTGAAAGGGAAATAACCGTATAAAATTCATTGACAACAAAACTGCATAGCTTCATTTGCGCATGCGATTTTGCTCAGTATACATTTGTTCCTTCGAATGCATGATTGATTTTTTACTGTGTTCAAAATGCCTCCACAAACTAAACGTAACGCGTTCATCATTAAAGAAAAATCTGCAATAATCTGGCGGCTTGAAAACGGCGAGGAATTTCTTGCGTCATATTCGTCAATATCCATCATATGGAAATATAGGAAAAATATAAGGATCACACCTCCTCAAAATGTAGAAAATCCAAAAATCGCGATATATACTTCTCTCTAACCGATCATATTTTACAAGAAAAAGCCAATGATTTAGTTAAAATTTTAGGTAAAACAAATTTTTCTTGTTTAGAAAGTTTGATTTACCATTTTCGATAGCGACACTGCATTGTTAACTGCAAGGTTTCAGGTGAAGCGGGTGATGTATCCCAAGGTGACTACAGAATTTTCCACAAAACTTCGAGATGGCTATTAGGACTCAGAAAAAATTTTTAATGCTGATGAAACAAGGTTCTTCTTTAAACTCATGCCCGATAGAATTTGAAAATTTTAAGGTAAGAAATGTATAGGAGGAAAAGTTTTGACGGTACGTGTTACAGTTTTGGTTGCTGCAAACATGGATGGAAGTTTGAAAAGGAAAATATTTTTTATCAGAAAGTCAAAGAAACAAAAAACTTATAGTATTTATTTACCCTAAGTTTTATGTTATTATTTTTACTATTGATAATACTTTTTTTTTCTTTATAATAAATGAATTAAGTTAAGAATGAACAAAAAAAAAATTATGTATGCATATAACGACATTCGGTTGAAACGACGAAATATTCCGGTCCCTTCAGGGTCGTTATAACCGAATTCCACTGTATTCAGAAAATATTGTATTATAAGCCTCTATGACTTCTTTTAAGGGTATGTTTTTAACTTATTTTGCGAAATGTTTAAAATGACCAATAAAAAGGGGCACTAGAGGGTCAAAATATTCTACAAAAACATTTTCCACAAAATTTGATGATAGGTCTAAAAACAACAAAATTTTGTCAAAAGCATACATTTAGAATTTATCTTACTCTTTATGTTAGTAAATTACTAAATTTAGTATGCATTGTTAAACCTATATTAAATATTACTAATTTTAAGATTTAAGATTTTTCTAGTCTTTTCTATCAGAATCTGTTAACAGTAGTCTGTAATTTTGGCAAAAAATTGGACAGTGTTTCCTTGGCTTTTCTTACTATTCTGTTATTGGGTAAAGTTAGCGTATGCACTATATCAAAAATAGTAGATCATTATTATTTCATTATTTTCATCTGTCCAATATACCTTCCATCAAATAGTTTCTCAAAGGAAACATAAATCATAATAAACAAGACGTATGCGTGACTTCCAACCATTTTTTGGACTAGAATTTATTATTCATCATACACACCAATGTAATCGATCTGAAAGAAAAAATGCTAGCCATAACCTAGGCACACATTCTTGAAAGTGTTTTGCATAAATAAACAATTGCCAAGCAAAACGACTATTTGTATACTCTTGGCAATTTTTCGCAAAATTTGCTCAAGTAACCAACCCGAATACGTGGCAGCATACCAAGTAAAAGGAAGAGAAAACAAGCAAAATAGCAACGAACTACATAACGCTTCACTTGAGCGCAGCATTTAAACGAACGAATGATGGCAAATTAGCCAAAATTTTAAGGCATTGCCAAAGTCTATTGAATGGCAAAAACAATAAATGTAAAAATGCCAAATGAATGAAAATTAAATTTGGCAAGTGGCCAGAAAATAAAAATGATGTACTTGAATTTAAGGTGATTCACAAATGTTTAATTGCCTCAAAAATGTAGAGAAAAATAAACGAAAATTTGTAAAACAGCAGGCAAGCAGTTTTTGACATTTTCCGCAGTCTGGGCAGCCTGGCTGTCAGTCAAATGAGGCGGTTAATGGGTCATATGAAAAAAAAGCAATGTGAAAAATTGGAAGTAGAAAAAAATCTATTGGCAACAGTGGCTGGTCAATATGATATAGTTGTGGTCAAGGTTTGTTTTTTTTTTTGGTTAATTAAAGCAGCAGCCAGCAGCTTTTAATCGGTGTGTGTTTGATGGGTATAGATTTCAATATTATTTTATCGCTCAAAGGAAACGGCAGCATATCCGACGTACGTTTGGCACTCTGTTGGATTTGCAAATGTCGCTGGCATATGTAGCGCTTGCTATTTCCGCCGGAACAAGCTAGCTTGAATAGCATGAATGCCATCGTGAGCACGTGTGTCGGAATTGTTTAGCCATGTTAGAGAACAAAGTGATCAAGTGAACAAGTGTGCTTTTAGAGTGCCTGCCAACAATTTCATGTATGCATGTGTGTAAATTTATTTTTTTTTTGTGCCAATATCAATGTTTTATTACAAGTGTTTTTCTTAGTGATGGCTTTTAAATTTTCCAACCCCAACCTCACTTCTGGTGGGTAGTGAAAAAAAAACATGCCAGAGAACATGTGCCAACACGTATTTTTATTACTTTAAAGCATCAATTTTTTATTGCCACTAAACGTGTTAAAAAAGCTTTTAGAGTAAAAAAAAGTTAATATTATATGTGGTGAAATGTTGCGCTTGAAAACCTTGCAAACTTAGTTTTTTTTCCTATGACTGCTGAGCCAATGATTTATGATATATCCCACTGAACCATGTGCGAGCGTTTTGCCTAAAGTGATAGTTTTGAGTACGTTTACGGACAGAAATTTTTTTTGTGATTTTTTTTTTTTTAATGATCAATAATGTTCTTGCTAGAGAAGATTAAATTCGTGAATATTTATTCCATAAAAAAAATTTAATTATTAATAAGTGCGTTTCTATAGTTCGTTTTTTAATTGTTTTCGAACAAAACAAGGTTCGTTTTTGCGAGGCAATTCAGTTTGGTGAATGAGTTAAAAATGGTTCATTTATGAATGCCGAAAATAAATTTTCAATAGCTTTTAAAACGAGTTGAAGATTCCGAACAAAAAGAAATTGATCATTCTTTTTTAACTCTTTCTGAAGAAAAAAGTTCGCTTTTGAGAGGCATTTTAGTCCAACGAATGAGTTTAAAAGGGGTCATTTATGAATGCTGAAAATGAATTTTTCTACCCAAAAAAGTTAACAAATGAATTCAAAGAAGATAGTACTGGTTCACTGGGATGTTTAAAGGTGGTGGTAGTGGTGCGAAATGGCCACATTATTGTAAATTCAATGGAAAGTGAAGTGAATTGAGTGGATGAAGCAATAAATAACGAGTAGGATTAAATTTTATAATCACAAAAAATTCCTATATAATAAAATAAAAAGCATAAAGACCAATTCTTAGTAATTGAATTTATCATTCAATGAATTTAATGAAAGTAGTTAAGAGTTGAAGTGTGATGCACTTGAGCAGAAACATTTTAACATTCTGCAATAAGTGCGGCGTAATCGATAAGCTTTTATAAGGCACAAATAATTCTGTTTTGATTAAACAGAAGTTGAGCGTATAAGCTTATCAGAGGGGATGGGCTGCAGAAACCACAGAAGACTACTGAAGAGTTGATGTAGCGATTAACAAAACAGTCTGTCTACTCTGCTTAGGTGAATGAATTAATTGTCATTAAGCTCATATATAATTCTAAAAAGTTATATATTTTTTTTAAAAGTATAAAAACAATATATCAAGGAAATTACATTTCTACAATCAAAGAAATTATTCTAGTTTGCAGTAAATTGTTTTCTTGAATCAAGCAAATTTTTCTCAATTCAAGAAAAATAAATAACTCAAATCAGGCAAATTATTCTAATTTTTATCAAATTGCTTGCATGAATCAAGCAAATTTTTTCTCACTTCAAGCAAATATCAAACTTGAATCAAGAACAAATATTATAGAGTTTTAAGCAAATGTTTCTTGAATTAAACTTTTTTTCTTAACGTCATGTGTCTTAGATTTGCTAGTTCTACAAAAATAATGCTTGAAATGAGAAATTTATTATTCAGTGTAAACCAGAGATCTGCATCGAATCATATTTTTGAATCAATGAACCACTTGCTCAAAAATGAGTATGAATAAGTATAAGTAGTTTCCAAAGTAGAACTCATATGTGATTGATTCGAAAAAATGTTAATCATATTTTTGAATCATGAGCCACTTACTCAAAAATGAGTATGAATAAGTATAAGTAGTTTCCAAAGTAGTACTCATATGCTATTGATTCGAAAAAAAGTGAACCAAATAAGTATAGAATGAGTTAAATATAAATATTCATATGATTTAGAGTTGTTTGAGGTCAAGCTCATTAATATTAATAAAATAATTAAGTACTTAGAGTATTCGACACACATTTTCGAATTTTAAAAAATTTTTGATATTGAGGGTGGACCCTTTGGTGTACTACTTTGGAAGCTACGTATACTTATTCATACTCTTTTTTGAGTAAGTGGCTCATGATTCAAAAATATGATTAAGTTTTTTTGGAATTAATCACATATCAGTACTACTTTGGAAACTACTTTTACTTATTCATACTCATTTTTGAGTAAGTGGCTAATGGTTAAAAAATTTTATTCATTTTTTTTTTGAATCAATCACATATGAGTACTACTTCGGAAACTACTTATACTTTTATACTCATTCATACTCATTTTTGAGTAAATAAGTGGCTCATGATTCATAAATATGATTCACTTTTCTTCGAATCAATCACATTTGAGTACTACTCTGGAAACTACTTATACTTATTCATACTCGTTTTTGAGTAAGTGGCTCATGATTCAAAGCTGTGATTCACTTTTTTTGGAATCAATCACATATGAGTACTACTCTGGAAACTACTTATACTTATTCATACTCATTTTTAGGTAAGTGGCTCATGATTCAAAAATGTGATTCGTTGCATATCTCTAATTCAAATCACTGAGTTGTAAACGAATAGTAGTCGAGTACAGGGTTGCCCATATTCGACGGACCCATCTGGCAACGCCATAACTTTTGACAGAGATGTCAGATCGCTTAATGACATACCGCGTTTGAAGCGTCAGTCCAAGCAGATTTTTACCATGGAACAATACACGCCACGCGAGCGCTCTGAAATAGTTGAAATTTACATTCAACAGAAGAAGTCAATTGTGAAAACTCTTCATGACGAAAAAGTCACAGTTTGGTGCGGCGTTAGTGCGAAAACGGTCATTGGGCCGTTTTTCTTCCAAAATGAAAATGGCCATGCTGTTACCATCAACCAGGAGCGTTATCGCGACATGATGACCAATTTTGTGATGCCAATTATTCGTCGAAAGCGTATGAGGCAGTTCTGGTATCAACAAGACGGCGCTCCACCGCACACAAGTCGCATAACAATCGATTTTCTGAAGAATTTGTTTCCGGGCCGTTTGATGTCGAAAAGTGGTGATTTGGACTGTCCACCGCGTTCGCCCGATTTGACGCCGCCTGACTTCTTCTTGTGGGGATATTTGAAGTCAAAGGTTTCCGTTAACAAGCCAAGGACCGTAGAAGAGCTCAAGGACAACATTCGTGAAGAAATAGCCGCTATTCCGGCCGAAATGTTGGCGAAAACGATGGAAAATGCTGCAAAAAGGGCACAATAAGCCATCAACGCCAGAGGCGGCCATTTGAGAGATATCATATTCAAAAATTGATGTAAACAAATCTACTTGGAACAAATTAAATGATTAAGATTGCCAACCGCCAAATTTTTATTTTTTTCTTTGATTTTTTTAAAAAAAACATGGGTCCGTCGAATATGGGCAACCCTGTACTACTTATTTTTAAGTATTCGTTGCAGATCTCTGGTGTAAATGATAGCCTATTTGCTTGATTCAAGCATAGAAAACTTGATTTTTCTCGAAGTGTAGGATATTTTGGTTTTACAAAATCTTAGTTATTTTCAATATATATTTATAAAAGAATTCCTTTTTGGTGCAGCACAAGTTCACAAAACTTATTTTCACAAAATCACAACTATGACAAAACTAAAAGATTACGTTAAAATGTAAATTTTAGAAAAGCCCAAATGATTTTTTTGTTAATAGACTTTCAAAATATTAGACTCAATAAACAAGAGAATGTATTTAATTTGGAAAATTTGTGCAACATGGGCATTGCTTTAAATAAAATATATAAGTAAGAAAGATCTGTGTGGGTCGTAATTGGCAGCTTAATTTATTGAAAAAAAAACTTCGTCGAGAAGTTGCAAAAATATGTTATACTGAAAAAAACTCTATAACAAAGAACATTTAAGAAAACAAAAAAAAAAAAATTGTTTTTCGAATTCAAATATTTTTCTCTATACAACAATTAAAAAACAAACTGAAATATAATCAGTGTAAGCTTTAAAACCGTACCAAAGGACGCATAACAATAATAATTTAAACGTTAAAAAGGTTCTGTAAATAACATTTTATCCAAGCCATCAACCATGTTTATATTAAAATAAAATATTCTAATATAGGCTCCTTTCATTGCCTTACATTCAGTTATTTACCTGTGCTATTTCCTTTTTGGTGCAGCAGAAGTTCACAAAATTCATATTCACAAAATCAGAACCATGACAAATCGTAACAGTTTTCTCCTCCAGTGTGTCTTGTGAGCCCAATGTAACAATTTGCCGTAATTTAGCATCCTGAAATTGAGAGGGAGAGACCAAAAATATTAATCATAATAAAACAAAATTACAAAATAGCATACAAATTTTTAGAGTATGTGTGCTTTTTAGGGATAAAGTAGAAATAATGGCACATTTCCTATACATGAGCTAGCTAATCATAAAACAGTATAAACAATAGTTTATTGCATACATTAAGCGAAAGTGCCACTAAATTCCCAGTAACCACAACAACAACAACAATAAACAACAATCGTTTGTGGCACTATGCGAAAAACAGTGTGAGGACACAAAAAATAGAAAAAAAAAACAAAAGCCGACGGAAGTGAACAAATAACAAACCTCGATAAGAAAATATACAATGATGCGTCGTGTAGCAGAGAGCGACCTGAACAGTACTTCCAGCAATAAATTGCAACAATAAATAATATTGTGGCACAAATAATCGAAATACCAACATTGTACAAGGTCCAACAAAACAACAGCAGCAGCAAGAACAAAAAAGTGTTTTAAAAGAATGTCCTTATAACTTGTTATACAGAGCTATGCTTTAATTGTGTCGGCTACTAAATAAATGCAGAGATAAAATAATTATAAATGCGTCATAAAATTTTATTTATACTTGATTACCAATGATTGAGCAAATTCTTCTTATTGCTTATTAGGACAAAAGTCGGAAGCAAAAAGCAGCAACGGAAATGAAAGAAAAAAAAAACTTTATGAAAGTTAAATGCACCAATAAACCAAAAACATTGTTAGTTATGAAATATTGGAAATAAAATTTGCTATTGAGCGAACGAAATCTTGCTTAAAATCGATGGCAGCAGCAAAATGAATGCTGCACAAAAAGGACACTTCCGAGTAAGTAGCTTTGTTGGTACTTAAAATTGAGTTAATGGATTTCGGCTAGGCACTCATGGATAGCGAATTTTCCAAAGGCAAAAAGTTCGATTGTGAATGTCAACAAAGAAGGTAGAAGGAAGAAAAACAGAATATTTTGGCGATTGCTGTTGTGAAATGAATTTTGCTTAATTCATTTTGGAAATTAATCAAGCGTATAGAGCGATTGTATTGCAGCGTAAAAAAGGCAGTCAGTCGCAGAGGACAGTGAAATGTCGTTGCTACCACAAAAAAAGAGAAGTAGGAAGATTTAAGGTGCTTTTATGTTGGCAGTAAAAAACGTTATAAATTGTGGTTGTACATAAAAAATGTTTATGGCTAAAAAATATTTGTTTGTATGAGAGGTAGACGTGGTTTTCATTCGATTTTTACAAATTTCATACTTTTAGTGTATATTAAGGGTTAAAGTTTATGTGCAAAATTTTAAATAATTAAATTAGTTTTTGTGGAGGTAGGCGTGGTTTTCATCCAAATTCGCTCTTTTTCGAACTTGATTTTTTTGGAACGAAGTTTCTTTACGCGTCTTGCGGGTGGTGTGGTTTGGTAGAAATCGTCACGTAACAGTGAGTGCGTCAAAATACCTTCCATGATCGCTGTATTGATGAGTGCTTTTTTAAGGCCTATCTTTTGAAAGTTTTGAGTCTTTTCATATTATATTATCTAATAAAATTTTTAAAAAAATTTAGAAAAAATTATAAGCGATCAGAACAATTTTATCCCCCCGTCAAACACATATTCTGAAACCTTCGAACAAACACATATGCCTGGCCAGACTCTATACGTTTTTATGCATTTGTATGGCAAAAAGGGTACCGTAACTTTGAATTTCTAAGCTCGTTTATTATTTTTGTCTTTAGACTTTTTTTTTGATTTGTTGATATATGTAGCTACCGAAATGTAAAAAAATTTTATTCATTTTGTGGAATGCATGAAAAACAAGTAAAATCAACTTTAGAATGTTGTTGGCACACAGAATTAGTGCATTTGATACAGTAAAAACGTGTCTTCCTACGCAGCTTTTCGTCTTGCGTGGCACAATTTCTGCAATCTTTTCTGGAATTCAGTGTACTAGGGCATGTTGCTGGGAATATTCAACGGCATTCCAAAGAAAGATTCAATGGCCAAACGGGTTGAATATTGTCCCAAAATATGGTTGTTGTTCATGCGATTTTCAGTATTAGCAAGTACCAATTGTTTACTCAGCGTGTTCAAGAACATTCGTCGCTTCTCTTTTCTGGTTCCTTCTGTATTTTCATTGCATATGATGTAAGCGGCTAATCCCATGACGTCTATTATGTTGCAAAAAATGCTAATGGCCAACGTCTGGTTGACTGTTTTGTGGAGTAATGCGTTACCATTTGGTCCATTGGCTGGCGGAATCTCACTGTAGCGGGTTCAGCTGTACTCCACTTGGTACCATCTTTTCCAAGCAAAAAACCGTCTGCAGCTTGAGTTGGTGCATTTTCACTTTCTTCTTCGGATTCTTCATCGCTTTCGAATATTTCATATGCTTCAATTTTCAATTCATATTGAATGTCCGAGGCGTCATCTTCGGGCACAAAATCTGTGTTTTCACCGCTTTGTTCTTCAAATAAATCTAGTTCTTCGTCTGCTTCTGTGTGAAGTGCGAAATCACGCTGTAACGCTGATGATAGTTGTTGTTGGAAATTACCAGTAAGGCAAGCGCGTATTGTACACAAATAACAATAGTAATAATTTCACTTTAGTTTCCGCACAAAAAATTTATATTTCGGACTGTCGATGTTGTATGTTCAGCATTCAATAATAAACTAACTGAACTCAAAACCAAAATCACAAACGAAAGAAAGAAATAAGAGAAAAATGAACACAAAAACTACCTGGAAGCAAACATCTGCATTGAATTCACATAAAAACAACCCAAAATATAGAAAAATACCTGAAAACAACAATCTGCATTGTATTTGCAGAAATATAACCCAAAATGTGTATCTGGGTCTGGCCAGGCATATGTATTTGTTCGAGGGGGGACTTTTTTTGCAGTTTTCTTCGTGTTAAAACGATATTTTAGAATTTTTTTAAAAAAATAGAAAGCCAACAATATTTTAGGCGGCTACAGGGAAATACGGGCATCTACCGAAACTAGAAATATGTTTAATTAACGCTCAAAAATGATATATGTTTGGCCAGAACCATGTGTTTGTCCAAGGGTTAAGGTATCATTACAGTTTCGGATAGAGAAAAAGTAAACAATTTTCTAAAGTTAATAACTTGGGCCCTTTATTAAATATTAAAATATATTTTTTTAAATTATATGTAAGTTGTTTTTTGTTATTCGAATTGTTATTTTTTTAAATTTGTACACCCTTGAAGATTTAAAAAAATAATTTTCATCATCTGTATGACTTATAGATGGCTCCAAAGTGAAGTACTCAAAAATCCGGTGTTCATATGGCGAACAGTTAATCTCTTGAATGGGACGTCTGAAACAAAAATGATTCTTAAAGAGGGATGCCTTCCGCCCGGCAATCTGCCATAATATTTAAAAAATTGAAGAAGAAAATAATATGGCAATATTTAAACAAACCGACTTAATTTTTTAATTAATTTTTTTAAGATTTTATCGTAAATTGCTTAAGAGAATACGTTGGTAAAGAAAATAAAACAAGGTTTTTCAAAATCGGCCCAGCCAATCTTGAGTTTAACTGTCCGCCAGTTGAAAAAAATGTTGTTTCGAGAAAAACGCATTTTAAGTTTTTTATTATTATAAAAATTATTTTTTTTTCATTCTTCAAAAAATTTATGTTACTATCTAATAAAGGGCCCAAGTTATTAACAATAGAAAGTTGCTTACGTTTTTCCTATCTGAAACTTTAATGATAACTTAAAAAAATCTAAATTTAAAAAAAGATTTCTTTTTGTCTGAGCTGGGTCTCGAACCCAGGTCTTCGAATTCTAACACATTACATTTTACAAAAAAAAATTTTCTTTTGTCCATGCTGGGTCTTGAACCCGAGCTCCTGAAAGCTTACTTTCATTTATAATGATGCAAAATAAGATAAAGTTTGTTAACAACTGCGGTAGACGAGTGGATAAGGTGTCGAACCGCCACATGATAGGGCGTTGGTTCAAATCTGGAAATTGTCAATAGTTTTTTATTTCTAATTGATATTTATATTGCTTTTCTTTTTAACGTGAATACTCAAAAAGGGCTTCTAGCAGGTCTCTTTAGAGTCAAGAGAGCGTAAGGCCTAGAAAATTTTGTCGTTTCATATAAAAAAGTTAATGAGATTATATATAAGTGCGGAAGGGCTAAAAAATCCATATGACGACCTTCTAGAAGCGCTTCGAAGCCCTGCTTTTGCACACTGGGTAGCACGCGAGTGCTCTGCATGTGTGCGTGTGAGTATTGAGATTCGAGCAGAGTAACACATGAGTAGGCGAATGCGAAACTCTCTCTTTCTCTCTCTGTGCGTCTCTGTTTCTGAAACTTGTTATTTTCATTTGTGTGTGTCTAATCCTAGGCAAGAATCTTTATTGCAATTAATTTTTAAGAAATGAAAAGTACAGAAAATGTGTTTAATACAGTGTAATCTGATTTTTGGCACTAGGGTGGACCCTAAATAAGTGTTTTTTTGTTTTATACTCTTTGTAGATGCGCTGATTGCTGATTTCGAATCTGTTGTGAGAATTTAATTATTATTTTTAACACTAGGGTGGACCCTAAAAATGTGTTTTTTATATTCTCTGTAGATGCGCGATCGTAGATTTCAAATCTTATTTTAGTGTTTTAAAAAAATTTTTATACTAGGGTGAGCCCTTAAAATGTGTTTTGTTGTTTTATACTCAGTATATTTGTGCTAGCAGTCTTAGGGGTCGCTGATATCGAATCTGATGCTTAAATTCAAAAAGTTTTTTTGAGACTAGGGTGGACATTGAAAATATGTGTTTTGTTTTATACTCTTTGTATATGTGCTGGCAGTTATAAGGCGTCACTGATTGGGCACCAAATGCAAGATTTTCAAAAAGTTTTTGACACTTAGGTGGATCCTAGAAGATGTGTTTTTTTGATTTATACTCTTTGTTGATGATCTGTTCGCTGATTTCGAATCAAATGTTAGAATTTAAAAAATTTTTTGACATTAGAGTGGACCCTAAAAATGTGTTTTTACTCTTTTTAGATCGCCCGTCGCTGATTTCGAATTTTATGTTGAATTTCAAAAAGTTTTTGACATTATGGCGGACCTTAAAATGTGTTTTTTGTGCCTTGCACTCTTTCTGTAAGTGCTGGCAGTATTAAGGGGTCACTAATTTCGAATCTTATGTTAGAATTTAAATTTTTTTGTCACTAGGGTGGACGCTAAAAATGTGTTTTTTTTTACTCTTTGAAGATGCGCTGATCGTTGATTTCGAATCTTATGTTAGTATTTTAAAAAATTTTGTACATTAGGGTGGACCCTTAGATGTGGTTTTTTGCTTTATATTCGTTGTATATGTGCTGGCAGTATTCGAATCTTTTGTTAGAATTTGATAAATTTTTTAACACTAGGGTGGACCCTAAAAATGTGTTTTTTATATTCTTTGTAGAAACACTGGTCGCTGATTTCGAATCTGATGTAAATATTTTAAAAAAGTTTTTGAAACTAGGATGGACATAAAATGTATTTTTTTTATACTCTTAAGTCCAATTTGCAATCACAATTTTCAATCAATTCAAGCTCCATACGAAGAACATGATGAATATTCAATGCTCTATGCGTCATGAAAAAACATCACATAACTACATATTTTCATCTCTCAGAAGCATTTAACACCTTAATTTTTAAAAAAAAATATAACATATTAAATTAAATTTTTTGATAAAATAATTTACATAATGCCTTGAAAAAATTATACAAAATAAAAAAAAAAATATGAAAATTTTATTTAAAATTACAATTGAAGAAAAAGCGTAAGAATCTTCGTTACTGACGGGGGTCTCCCGATGGCACCACATTTTTTTCTTTTATTGTAATATTAAGCTTATATATTGAATTTCATAACGATAGCTCTAAAATTACGGCAGTTATCGTGATCACAGATAGACAGACGGACATGACTAAATTGACTCAGGAGGTGATACTGATATAGAAAAAAATTACTTTTTTATATCTGTCACGCCCACCTTTTGGCGCTACAAACGGAGTAACAAAGTTAATATACTTTTTACGCATTTTAATATACGTAGGCGTATAAAAGTTTCTAGACGCACCGGGTATATGAGATAGTGATTTATTAGAATTTATTTATTTGCGAATGTTTTTACTTTCTTAATTTAATCTACAAGCTCTTAAAGTAAAATAAAAAAAAAATACATTCCATTCAAAATTTCTTATCAGATTTCGACCTTGAACATAAAAAGTTCAATATCAACCAAACCATACTTCATATGGCCTTTGATTACCTCATTGTGTCCATCACTAAACTGCATTGACAGCAGGTCCTGCTGTTTTTGCTAAGTTTCCAAGCACAAAAACAAGTATAACAAAAAAAAAAACAACCTAAAAACTGAACAAACATAACAAAGTCAAGGATCAGCAACAAGGTGAACAAGTCACCTTATCTTCGTATTAATGCTCAGTTTTACTGCTTTGCAATATGAATTTGAACTAGGCATTGAACCATAGTGTGTTTGTGTGTGATGTGGGTTGAAATGACACGAACGAACGTCAACTTGTCTGAAAGGTGGCGAAAGACTTTGGACTGGAATCATTTGGCGTTGCATCTAAATTCAATGACATAATTTGCCAACAGTCAAAACAATAACAAAAACAACTTAAACAACAACGGCAAAATATCAACAAAAACCAAGGCAAAGCCATTTGTCGCTCTTTGGTCCCTAACGTAGACTGTGTTATTTGGATGCATGACATGAGCTAGCTTTGAATTTTAAGCTGAATGCAGCGGGGGTGTGTGAGGGTATGGAAAAACTTTCGTTCAATGTGCACTATATGCGTATGACTAGCACAAATACATACACACTCACACACACCTTTGAGCATGCAGCTATAAACAGTTGCTTACAAAAATAGATGACGTTGGCAAGCGTGCAGGATGCACAGAGCATAACTAATTGCCATTTGCAATCAGTTTTTAGTATGAGTACCGGTTCCTTTTATGGTTCTTTCAGCTGTTGTTGTTTTTGTTATTCCTGTTTTTATTGCTCTTGCTGCCCGCAGCTGCTGCTGCAGCTCTACGAAATTAGCTGATAAGCTAAGCCTGAGAAGAGCGCTTTTGTTGCCTTAGCTATGTGTGTATGAATGTGTGTCGGCAGCAGCATGAAGTTGGCTGAGTCCCAGTAGGCATTGGCAGTGCTGCTAGCAGGCCTTCGTATGGATTTTAGAGTACTGCCGTACTCATATACAATTACACTTGCTTTTTTATATGAAATGGGAAAATTTTTCAGGCCTTCCGCTCTCCTTGCTCAAAAGAGACCTGAAAGAAGCACTCTTTCGAGAAGTCACGTTAGAAGGAAAAGCAATAAAAATATCTTCAAATAAAAATCAAATACCAATTTGAGATTTGAACCATGGACTTCGCAGTCGGCGGTCCGACATTTTACCTTCTCGACTACCGTGGTTGTTAAGAGTCACTTGCTTATTTTGCATGAATACAAATGAAAGTACGCTTTTGGGAGCCCGGGTTCGATACCCAACTCGGACAAAAAAAAAATTTTTTTGTTATTTTTTTAAAATCTACATTCTTTTACAAACTGTTCTGTGTATTCAAAATTTTTTTTTGAATTTTTTTATAAATTTTCTTCATACAAAAATATAAGAAAAGACTTAGAGTTTTTCATATAAATCTTTTCATATAATATAATATGTAATGTGTTAGTTTTCGGGAGCCCAGGTTCGAGACCCAACTCGGACCAAAAAAAAATAATTTTTTTTTGTTTTTTTTTAAATCTACATTTTTTTACAAACTGTTCTGTGTATTTAAAAATTTTTTGGGAATTTTTTTTGTAAATTTTTTCATATAAAATAACATGAAAAGAATAAGGACCTTCAAAAGGTAGGCCTTACAGAAGTACTCATTAATGCAGCGATCATGGAAGGTGTATTGACGCCAATAATAGCACTGCTAGCATGCCTTTTTTTGCGTAGCACTCGCTAAAATGCCCACTGGGGTGTTCGCGAGCGCGCGCTCGTGTGTGTGTGTGTGTGTGTGTGTGTGTTAGTCAAAATGTATAGTTTGAAATGCGTTTTAATGTTCATTTATGTTTGGGTGAGTTTGCGTGTGTGTGTGTGTGACCGTGCGTCTTTTAATGCTTCTGTGGAGGTTTCGTTTATTATCTGCACATCGTAAGGACCTGAACGTTGATTGCAATTTTAATGAATTTGCCTCGTTCGCATGTTGAAAGGACGTTTATGAAAGCCTGCCGCGTGGTTATTGACAAATCAAAGAGTTTAGAGTATTTGGAGCTGAATACATAACAAAAAAAAATGTTATGTTTATAAAGACCTTAAATTCGCAGGCAGGAAGTAAATTTAAACATTTTTATTACAAAATAGCAAAATGACGGAAAAATGCATTTTTGTGTTGTTGAAAATCGAGTTAAAATATAGGAAAAAATTATTGAAAACAAACAATACTACACTGAGAGAAATAAGAAATATTTAAGTTATTCACGCTCGTGCATAAATTCAATTTAAATACTAACGTGGTTTTTGTGTATTTAAATATAAGTTGATTTTCTAATATCGAATTTCACTTTGAAACGAACTTTATAAGAAAGATAAAAAATTAAAAGGAAAAACGTGCATAATTTAAACAGAAAACGTGCTTGAATTAATTTGAAATGTTTACGTATTTGTTTTATGCAGATGCGTTGTTAGTTCAAAAACAACCACGTTTTTTGATAAATTAAATACGTTTATGCATAAATCTAATACTTTTTCCTTTAGTGTACTAATTGCTAGTTACGCTACACACAGCAGACGTTTAAATATCTTTTGTTTTCCTGTTATTCTTACATGCTTCATATCTACGTAGTGGTTTGTTGGCCTGGTAAGAAACTTACTATTACCATTAAAATTAACATTAACATTAGCATTAGCATTAGCATCAGCATTAGCATTAGCATTAACATTAACATCAACATTAACATTTAAATTAGCATTAACATAATTATTTGCATTTATACCAACATTAAAATTAACAACATTATTAACGATAACATAAACATTTACACTAATGTGAACATCAGAATTCACATTAACATTACCATTAACATTACTATTAATATTAACGATAGCATTAACATTAACATCAACATTAACATTTAAATTAGCGTTAACTTAAATAATTAGCATCATTATTTATATTAACATTAAAATTAACATTATTATTAACATTAATATTTACATAAACATATACATTAACATAAACATTAACATAAACACAAACATTAGCATTTAAATCAGCGTTAACTTAAATAATTACCATCATTATTTATATTAACATTAACATTAAAATTAACACTATTATTAACATTAACATTACCATTAACATAAACATAAACATAAACATTAACATTAACATTACCACTACCATTAACATTTACCTTAATATTATCATTAACATTTTCTTTAACATTAACATTTACACTACCCTTTAAATAAGCATTAGCATTAATATTTACATTAACATAATTATTTACATTTATATTAACATTAACATTAAAAATAATATTATTATTAACATTAACATTCCCATAAACATTAACATTATTATGAACATTCACAAAAACATCAACATTAACATTAACATTATCATTAACATTAACATTATCATTATCATTATCATTGTCATTATCATTAATATTAATATTTAAAGCATTTACATTAGCATTAACATTAATATCAACATGAATATTTAAATTAGCGTTAACTTAAATAATAAGAATCATTATTTATATTAACATTAACATTAAAATTAACTTTATTATTAACATTAACATAAACATAAATATAAACATTAACATTAACATAAACATTAGCATTAACATTAACATTAAACATAAACATAAACATTAACATTAACATAAACATTAACATTAATTTTAACATTAACATTAGCAATAACATTAACATCAACATTAGCAATAACATTAATATCAACATTAGCAATAACATTAACATCAACATTAATATTTAAATTAGCGTTAGTATAAATAATTATCAACATTATTTATTTTAACACTAACATTAAAATTAATATTATTATTAAAATTAACATTAACATTACCATTAACATTAACATAAACATAAAAATAAACAAAAACATAAACATAAACATAAACATAAACATTAACATAAACGTAAACATAAACATTAAAATTACTATTACCGTTACCATTACCATTAACATTTACCTTAATATTACCATTAACAATAACATTTTCCTTAACATAACCATTTACATTAACATTTAAATTAGCATTAGCATTAATATTTGCATAAACATAATCATTTACATTTATATTAACATTAACATTAAAATTAACATTAGCATTAATATTAGCATTCACATAAGTATTAACATTAAAATTAATGCCATTATTAACATAAACATTCACATTAAGATTAACATTTTCATTTTCATTTTCATTTCCATTTTCATTTTCACTTTCATTTTCATTAACATTTTCATTTTCATTTTAATTTTCATTTGCATTAAAATAAACATTAACATAAGCATTAACAATATATTCACATAAACATTAACATTAAAATTAACATTATTATTAACATTTACATTCACATAAACATTGACATTAACATTTACATTAACATTAACATCAACATCAACATCAACATTGACATTGACATTGACATTGACATTGACATTAACATTAACATTAACATTAACATTAACATTAACATTAACATTAACATTAACATTAACATTAACATTAACATTAACATTTACATTAACATCAACATTTGCATGAACATTTTCATTTTAATTTTAATTTTAATTTTCATTAACATTAACATTATCATAAGCATTTACATTAAAATTAATATTTACATCAACATTAACATTGAAATTAGCATTAATATTAATATTTACATTAACATTATTATTAAGATAATTATTTACATTTATATTAACATTAACATTAAAATTAACATTATTATTAACATTAACATTAACAATAACATCAACATTAACATTAACTTTTTGCTTGCAATATAGATTGCTTATTAAAGTTTTATGTCATATTGAATATTTGACAAATATAAATAGAGAATTTGGATTTTTGTCATAACCTTTTTTGCATATTTAACACTTATTTATAAATATATGCATAAATTGACCTTTTCGGGTTTTTTTCGAGCTTAGTGCATGCATGTCTAGGCACTTTTTCGTGCATGACTATCCGAGATCTAGATATAACATTTTTATAATTTATACACATATTCACAGACTGATTAAATAATTGTCTTTCCAAGAATTAATTTATATTGCAATGACGCAGTGTAATTGTTTTAGAGGCGTCTGGCTAGAGCAAATAGAGTAGCCCGTAACCCAACCTGTGGTTGATAAGTAAATATTTCTTATATATTGTATATTTCGACCGCTTTTCCTATAAGTATAAAAAAATATTCCAGGCTTTTAAGCAAGTATTTTAGTAATGAACTTAAAAACACTAATTATTTTTACGACCATGCTTAATAGTAATTTTTTTATATATATTCTAGCCTCAAGAATGATCTCTACTCTAAGAAAAATTGATGGTAGAGAAATCAAAAAATTGTCTCTGAGCACAAAATATTTCAAAAAGAGCTGGATCCAAAAAGTTGCAAAATTTTTTAAACACGAAATTTGTGTAATAGAAACTTGTATCTTTTCGAATGGTTTATTATCATTGTCGCTCTCTTCTGCCAGTTGCTCTAAGGGAACGGTATCTTTTTTGTATCAATATATTTTTCTAGTATTTGCCATATGCTTTTTACGACAGAAGCTCCTATTTTTCTTCAAAGGATTTTAATAATAAATTTTTGTGAAGGATACATAAACGCACACAAAAGTGCATAAAACACAATACAAGCGCACAACTACTCCAGTGCATATACACATAAACACACACAACTACAAATGAAAATAAGCTGCTGCAAATAATTCTCTAAGGATGTGGCTGCGGTTGTGATATCTTCTGTTTAAAGCTTAATTAAGCTTATATCTATGAGAACGTGATGCACGTAAACAGATGTGAATATGTAGATATGTGAATTCAAAATGAGAATATCGTATTGATACTCAGCAAAAGCAGCTTGTAGACAAATATCAATGCCGTTTTGATCTCTGTTTGTTATGATGGCGAATTATACCAGGATTAAGCTTGAGTAAAAGATAACAATAAGGCTTGAATGCATGACTTATGTCAAATGAATGGAATCCCAAAGGACTCCCAGCAAACTTTAGCTAACATAAAAAAACGCATATCAAAAGCTAAAAAAATTACTGCATCAAATCCCTCGACTTAACTCTTAATGAACTTCCTTTAAAGTAGTAGGGGAAGAGAATGACGTAGCATTTTGTTGTAGCATTTGTGTAGAAGTTAAAAGTTTGAGTGTGCATTTAAAGCACTGCGGTACGTTTTTGCTATTACCATTCTGCTACCATGGCTCAAATGCATAAACCAAACGAAAAACTATAGAAAAAGTTGAATGGCAAAAAAAAAACACTGGATTAACAGAAAACAAGGACAAAAAAAACCCCATGCTTAATCGCAAGGACAATTATTTGAAACGTGCTACGATTTGGAATACACGCTGCTTTCATTTAGCTCTAGTTTATTTTGGCCAAAGAAAGCTTTTGACTAGCTTAAAAAGAAGAAAAACTAAAGAAAGAAGCTCTTAGCTGCGCTGTGGTTGGCCCAAAATTGGTTTCGGCTACAACTTAGGCAACACACAAAAAACTTCAGTGATGGCAGCTCATCCAGTTAACAATTGAAAATGGCTAAGTGGCACCATGGGTTTTTTAATAACTTATTTCGTTAGTGAAAAGCTAACGTTAGTAAGACGTTGCAATAAAAATATATGTTTGTACTCAAAGGAAAACCACCAGCAAAAACAAACAGCTGAGTAAAACCTATAAAAAACTGTTTTTACAATTTGTGCTGTAAATATTACTTTTGCACCATGCTGTATTTGTGTAACCAGATGTGGCGCATACATTGCGTACAGTTTATGCAGCACATGTGCAGTATAAAAAAATTATACAAAACTTTTTTTAGCTACCTTTCTTTTCACCAGTCATCAGCGTAAAAAAATATTAATGAACAATTTGGCCATATATCAAACTTGTTTCATAAAGTTTATATTGATTAAACAATGCGAGTAAACAGTTGGATATACAAGTGTGAGTTTATAATATTTGAGAATAATATAAATTAATGGATATGAATGCATACATCAAATTTTGCTCATGCAAATTTTAATGCGTTTTTTATGTTTTATTTATAAAAAGTTTGAATTTCATCAACTGAAACTACAGAAGATGAATAAAAATATTCATTAACTAGCAGCCCGCAGTTGTATGCGTTTTTTATCAATCTCCAAAAGACAATACATGTCAAACGAAGTTAGAAACATTCCACTTTCCTTTAAAAATGCAAATTTTAAGGGCTTGTTTTCGATACATAATTCAGTATTTTGATCCCTGTGCTCACAAAAAAAAAAAAAAAAAAAATTTAACTTCGTTTTTTTTTTGGTTGGCCTAATAAAAACGGGTTGTGTAAAAATTGAGACTGATTTTGAAACTTAAATTGAAACAGAATGTTTTTAAGAAATCTTAATCACCGACTTTGAAAACACAGGTTTGGGAAAACACGTTACAAGTTTTAAAAGATTTTTACACATAGTGAATTTTTACATAGCGAATATGCATGCAACTAACAGTACTTATCATAGAGATACTTAACTAAATATGCTAAATATAATGTATCTATAGTAATAAAACTCATTTTCTGTTTGTTTGTTTGTTTGTTTGGCCTTTATACAAATCTAAATGGCTTTCGCTTAAACTAAGTATACATATTAAGTGCATACAAACTTAAAATGTTACATATTCAGTTTTTGCCACACCTCCTCCGAAATTTTTCAACTAACGGTAATTTTGTTGTTATAATCCTTTTTACCATCCGAGTTTTTTGTGTATTAAATTCTACAAAATTTCTGTTATTTTGAAATCAAAAACACTCACATATATTTAAAATTGTAGAAATTTTCAGTACAACGACTTTTTTATAAAACATCGTTACCTAAGAATGAGGAAAAAACTACATGAAAATCAAAGTTTGGTTTTTTGATGCAAATATCTCCACGGTGCATTAATATATTTCATTCAATTTTTTTTTGTTCAAAAGTCCACTAAAATCACTTTACAAAAAAAAAAAGTTGAGCTGTACCGTTAAGTCAGTGTATAAATGTTTTATGATTATGTCAAAAAAGGTCCAAACTATTGACTTTTTACTCGAAAAATGCCTCAAAAATTGTTTTTGTTGTAAAAATTAAATCAATTAAAAATTACACATCTGGCTACCTTTCATATTACATAGCATTTATTTGCAAAAATTTTTTCAGCTAAGCGCAAAAATTATTTTACTGTTTTTGTCATCAAAATCAAGGAGTCATCAAAATTTATTTTTTCCAAAATGTTGTTTTTATATTTTTTACAAAAAAGTCAAGTCTCAAAAATAGTTTATGTGAAAAAATTATCCCAATATCTCTTTCCAATAAAAATTTGTTGCTAAAAATCTATTTTTTCATACCAGACTATTAATAAAACTGAGTTTTGTTTTAAAATTCTCATTTAATTCCATTCATTTCAATTTCATTTTATTGAGTCTTTATAATATTGGATTGTTACAATGCATTTTATCAATAACGTTAACATTAACATTCACATTAACATAAACATAAAAATTAATATTAACATTTAAATTAACATTACTATAACCATTAACATTAGCATAAACATTAACATCAACATTAACATTAACATTTAAATTAGCATTAACATTAATATTCACATTGAAATTATCATAATTATTTACATTTATATTAATATTAAAATGAACATTATTATGAATATTAACATTAACATAAACATTAATATTAACATTAACATTACCATTACCATTGCCGTTGCCATTGCCATTAATATTTAAATTAACATTAACATTAACATAAACATTAACATTTATATTTACATTTGCATTAACTTTAACAATAGCATTAACATTAACATAAAAATTAACATTAATATTTATATTTACATTTGCATTAACATTAACAATAGCATTAACATTAACATTAACATTTACATTTACATTTACATTAACATTAACATTAACATTAACATTAACATTAACATTAACATTAACATTAACATTAACATTAACATTAACATTAACAATAGCATTAACATTTACATTAACATTTACATTAACATTAACATTAAAATTAACATTAATATTAACATTAATATTAACTTTAACATTAACATTAACATTAACGTTAACATTAACATTAACAAACAACGAATTTTTCCTAACACATTGATAGCTAATAATGAGAAAAAATGTATATGAAAATTAAAGTTTTTACTTTTAATGCCAACATCTCTATAAAAATAAATATATTTCATTAAATTTTTTTTTTGTTAAAAAGTTCAATATATTTTTTAATATAAATCTTTGTTTATGTTAAAATGTCCATATCTCAAGGACGCCTTGAGTCCCACCATAATTTTTATATTGTTGAAAGGGTAATTTTGCTAGCTTTAAGATTAAGTTAATATAAAAATTATTTTTAATTTTAAAAATATGTTTTTCGTACCCCTTCTTTGAATTCAATTAGCTCACCGCAAGAGATGGAACCACCAACAACACAAATTTTTCAAAACTTTTTGGATTAGAGTTAGTTCAATTACCTTTCTAACGGTAGCTTAAAAATAAAGTTCAACAAGTTTTTCATTATTCCGGAATTCAAAAAACATTAAATCGAGAAGTGTATATTAAAATGTTTATATAAATGACGCTCGAGTACCACCGCGTATATCAGCTAGTAATAAATATATACTAACATACTCAAGCATATGAAAATAACAAAAATGAAATAAAAATAAAAATCTTATCTTTATTTATACCACTTATTCAAAATAAAAGATCAAGTATTTTAAAAATCCCTTAATAATAATTAATTAAATAAATCCTTAAAAATGCCCATTTTAACCGTCATCAGATGCACAACTTTACCCTGAGCCAACCCAAAACATTTTTCCAAGAGTTATTACAAAACCTCCAACATTCAGTAGAGTTCTTTTAATAATAATTGTGTAATATGATACCACTCTGTGCACTTTGGTGTGCATTCATGTGTATCGAGATATCGTTTTACCGACTCTTAATTTGTACCGCTTTCTGCCTGACAAAATAAATGGTTGCACACAAAACGGTAATTCGCCCAAATGAATTGATGCAGAATTTCCACAAAAGTGATATCAGTTTATTACTGAAATGAAAATGAAATTGAGCCAGGGAAACCTTTGAGGAAGTGTCCTTTTTTAATTCTTAACCACAACACAAGCAATTTATCTTCATGCTTTAATTGGTCGCTTTTTTGTTTGGCAGAATATTCTCATCGTTTCTATCATCTGGCATAAACAAGCTGCTGACTTCATGCTTAAAATTTCATAAAATAATTATCCTGCTTAGTTTTATTATCTTAATTACTCGCACTAACCGGTGATTTGCAGCGTAGGCTGCTGTTTTGAAGCGAGTTGGTGATATAGGCTTCACCTTCAAAGCTGCGCGCCATAAATATGCTATTTAAATTTATAATCACCGTCATGTTTGCAGCAGTAGAACCATCAAAACAACGACAACAATCCAGCAAAATCCTTGAGCTGCTTTTAAGCCTTTACCTAAATCACTTTTGACAATTTTTTCTATTGCTTCATCTCGGCGTACTTTTAAATTAGCGCCAACACCTTTTGCATGCGCGATTTTATTTCGAAAACATTTTGCCAACGATTTCCGTTTCCGCTTACATCATGGTACGTGAGTTTGTAGGGGAGTGAGTGTTTCATGTTTGCTGGCTGGTTGCATGAATTGCTTAAAAACAGCTCTGCAACAAAACCTAAACGCTTTCCAGCTAGTGCTACAAAGGAGTTGGAGAGGTGGTCGCTGTTGTTGTTTTCATAGCTGTTTCAGCTAGCTAGCTCTGTTTTTAAACATTTAAGCTAACTTCTTAATTGCCATATTTTATAAATGGCTGCAATTTGCACCATTAATTTTCTATTGCAGCCTTTTAGGCGTGCCAGCCAGCATAGAATTTCTGCTCGTTGTTAAAATTTTTAATTGCACCTTGTGGCTACCTGCGCTTGAAATGTTCCTAATTTAAGCAACATTTTTAATGATAGCTGTTGCTTAGCATTAGACCCGTAGCCAGGCGGGTGTTTTTTTGGGAATTACACTCCCCCTTAGGGTCCGAAGGTATACTTATATAATATTCAAATTAAAGCTTACAAGTCGAGAGATTATTAAACATTTAAAAAAAATCATTCTAGTGTTTAAAAATTATTCAAATAAAAAATAAAAATTTTAAAAAAAAATTAAAACCAATAATAAGTAATAAATTTATTTTTATCACCTAGAGTTTGCTATTTCTAGCACTGAACTCGATTGAGCCAGAAAAACACTTTATTTCTGATTATTTGAAATCGAAACTGAATTTCAATAAAATATGTTTTTGATTGATGTTGATTTTACTTAAGAAATATCTAGTATAAATTTATTTGCTAGATATTTCGATATTTAAGTTATACAAACTTAATTCGAAAAAAAAGATAATAAATATAAAATTGAGGGTCATTGGAAAAATCTTAAAAAATTTAAATGGTTTTCGTAGCCTTTGGTCCATATAACATATTCTACAAGAGGTTTCGCTGGATTAGCTCAGATAAGCGACTACTTCAAGGTCAAAAATTATAATTTATGTAAGGTATTTTTTTCTCTCAACTGCTAAGCTAAGTTAACTTTGATTCAAGACCTTCAGCAAAATTAATGCAGATTTATTGACCATTAAAATTAAGAATATTATTGCATGTTCCAGTTCTGTGACTTCTAAGAAAAAAAAACAATACATCTTATTATTTATATAAAACTAGCTAAAACCCGGCGCGTTGCTGCCACTCTCTCTTGTCAAAGGCCCATAAAATGTTATCAGTTAAACAGCATGTCTAAATTGAGGTCGAATACTGAATTCCGGCGTTGTGCGATCTATAACTCTAAAGCTATTTGAAAGCACAAAGTAAGGGAAGTGCCACTCCCCTTTGCCCTACCCATAAATTGGGTTATATAGGAGTGCCACGCCCTCTTCATCACCGCTAATAGAATGTAATCAATTAAACTGGATGTGTACATGGAGGTCGAATACCGAATTCCAAAACTGTGCGACATATAACTCCAAAACTATTCGATAGCACAAACTTGGGTTGTATGGGAGGTGCCACTCTCCTTTTTCCTACGCCCATAAAATTTTATATACTGAATACCAATACTGAATTCAAAAACTGTGCGACCTATGACTTCAATGATATTCCATATCGCAAATTTACGTTAAATGGGAGGTGCCACGCCCCTCTTACCAATGAACATAAAATTAAATCAATGAAACTGCATGTGTACATTGAGGTCGAATACTGAATTCCGGCGTTGTGCGACCTATAACTCTAAAGCTATTTGAAAGCACAAAGTTGGGTTGTAAGGGAAGTGCCACTCCCCTTTGCCCTACCCATAAAATGTAAGTAATGAAAGTGCATGTATAAATTTAGGTCAAATACGGAATTCTTAATCTGTCAACCTATAACTTCAAAGAAATTCGATATCGCAAATTTGGGTTGTAAGGTAGATTGTCACGCCTCCCTGTCCAACGCCCATAAAATAAAATCATTGAAACTGCAGGTGTAAATTGAGGCCAAAAACTGAATTCCAAAGCTGAATTCCTGTAACTTCAAAGATATTCGATAACACAAATTTTGTTGTATGGGAGATCCAACTCCCCCTTGACCAACTCCCATAAAATTTCATCACTGAAATGGTACGATTAGATTGTGGTCGAATACCAAATTTCTAAGCTGTGCGACCCATAACTATAAAGCTATTTGATAACACAAATTTTTTATTTATTTGTAGGACGTAAAAGGGGGTGTGGCATTTCTTCTTAAACCATCTCGTACTCAAAGCAAAGCCACTTTCAAAATTTCAGCTCAATCTGACCAATAGTTTCGAAGTTTTTGATATTTTTTTTAAAGTAGGCGTAGAATAAGAGTGACCACGCCCGTTTTTATTAAAGTAAATGACAGTTATCATACGAACTTATATACTAAATTTTAATTTAATACGACCAAAACCGTCTTAAATATACCATTTTTATTGATTTGTGGGTGATAAAAGGGGTGTGGCATTATTTTTTCGTAAACCTTTGCGTAGCAGTTACGAACAAACGCGTAGAAGGAAGTATCCAATTTTGTCCAGTCATTTTCAAGTATTCAGCATCCGAACAAATCACGATTCATTTTTATGTAGACAGATATTGATTTGTGGGCGCTAAAAGTGGGAGTGAAAACATTTATGTATCGTGACTGCCTCTTGGTGCACCTACACAGCAAGTTTCACTATAAAAATGTGTAGAACTCTGGAATTACCATGATTTCGAAAAAGTGGGCGTATATATATTGCGACCAGGCCCATTTTTTGTACAGTTACTGACAGTAACCATCTGAACAAAATGACTAAATCTTAGTTTTTACGATTGAACCCGTCTGGTATATATCCCTTATTTGGTTTGTGGTCGATAGCGCAAATTTGGCTTGTATGGGAGGTACCACGCCCCCTCGTCCAAACGTTACCAAACCTCACAGGAACACTCACTCTTCTCGGCAGACGTTGTTCTGCCACAGACCGCCTTACTGCCATATACGAACATGTCAAGAAATGCCAAATATATTCACCATTTTCAGTATAGCTGCCGAAAGTAGCCATGCACTAAATAACCAAATTTAGTCTATACGATCAAAACCATGCGCAATATAAGCCTATTTTTTAGGTACACTTGCCGAAAGTAACCATATGTACTGATTTACAAAATTTTTGTCTAACGACCCAAACCGTTGAAATAAAAAGTTTCATTGGTTTGTGGGCGGTAAAAGGGGGCGTGGAAACCAATTTTTAGTACAGTTGCTGACAGTAACCGTACAAACTAAGCCAACATTTTAGCTCAATCGACCCAGTAGTCAATTTTCATGATTTCTCCAAAAGTGGGTGTGGCTATATAGCGATGACGCCCTTTTTTAGTACAGTTGCCGAAAGTAAACAAACAAACATTGGTATCAAATGTAAGTCTCATACGGCCAAAACTGCTTGAAATATAGCATTTTCACTGATTTGTGGGCGCAAAAAGGGGGCGTGGAAACCAATTTTTCGTACAGTTACTGTCAGTATTTACACAAACCAAAGTACCAAATTTAAGTCTTATACGACCAAAACCGTCTGAAATAAACCATTTTCATTTATTTGTGGGCGGTAAAAGGGGGCGTGGAAACCCATTTTTAGTACAGTTGTCAAAAGTAACCGTACATACTAAATTACAAAATTTTAGCCTTATACGACCCAAACCGACTGAAAGATAGCATTATTATTGATTTCGGGGCGGTTACAGGGGGTGTGGCAATTTTTTTCCTCAACCATCTCGTACCTGCAACAAATCGACTGCCAAAATTTCAAATCAATCGGTTCAGTAGTTTTGGAGTCTATAGACATCACACATCCAGACACACATCGTTTTGCTTTTTATGTATATAGATATTGATTTGCGGGCGGTAAAAGTGGGCGTGAAAACATTTATATATAGTGACCGCCTCTTGGAGCACCTACACAGCAAGTTTCACTGTAAAAATGTGTAGAACTCCGGAATTGTCATGATTTCGAAAAAGGAGGCGTATTTATATTACGACCACGCCCATTTTCTGTACAGTTACCGACAATAACCATCTGAACAAAATTACCAAATCTTAGTTTTTTACGATTGAAACCGTCTGATATATATCCTTTTATTGGTTTGTGATCGATAGCGCAAATTTGGCTTGCATGGGAGGTACCACGCCCCCTCGTCCAATCGTTACCAACCCTCACAGGATCACTCTCAAGATGTGGCTTCAGTTTCTCTGAAAATTTCATAAAGATCGGTTCAGCGGTTTTGGAGTCTATACGTGATATAGCCACATACTCACATACCCACATATCCACATACCCACATACCCACATACATACATCCATTTTTATATATATAGATTCTTCTGTACATGACTTTGTCACTGAACTCCTCCTAAACAGTTGGACCTATTTTGATGAAATTTGGTCTGTGTGTGCGGCTGGGTGCCTGTAGATGATTTAGGTTTAGTGTTTGACCCGATAGGTGGCGCTGTTGTTGCTGTGGCAGTGTTTAAAAGGGGTATTTGAGAGTATAACTCAGAAACAAATTGAGAAATTGTCATGATTTTTTCACTACACTGTACATAACAAAAATCTTACATTTTTATGATGTTAGTCTTGATTTTTCGATCGTATAAAATGTTTTTAAATTTTTATGATAGAAACTTTAAATCAACCTAACCTATTTATGCATACCACATGTGTAACGAACCCTTTTGCTCGTTACTGATTTTTGCTAAGGTAGGCTCAGTGAGTAAACCAGGGGTTCTTACAAAATAATTTATTTACCAATGATTCCGTTGTTTTAAATAAGAAAGCCAGCGTTTTAGTTTTAAACTGTAGAGTAGGTCTTTATTATTTTTTCATTTGCTTTATTTATTACTTAACGAGTACGTTACTTAATTATTATTAATTATTAAGCATTATATAAATTAAATTGATATAATTAATCTTTGCTTATTCATATTTATGCCGTTACTAGCTATGATTTCCTTCGCTGTGAGTGACTATGATAGAACTTAGATTAAAACTACGTTCGAAGGGTGGAGTTACCTTCGCTTAAGATAACTGCGTTTTGATCTTAGAGTAAACAACGTTCGAAGAGTGAGGACACCTTCGCCTAAGATAACTACGCCTGAGCTTAGAGTAAACTATGTTCGAAGGGTGAGTACACCTTCGCTTAAGATAACTACGTTTTGAACTTATAGTAAACAAAGTTCGCATGTTGAGTACACCTTCGCTTACGATAACTACGCCTGAGCTTAGAGTAAACAACGTTCGAAGGGTGAGTACACCTTCGCTTAAGATAACTACGCCTGACTTAGAGTAAACAACGTTCGAAGGGTGAGTACACCTTCGCTTAAGATAACTACGCCTGACTTAGAGTAAACAACGTTCGAAGGGTGAATACACCTTCGCTTAAGATAACTACGCCTGACTTAGAGTAAACAATGTTCGAAGGGTGAGTACACCTTCGCTTAAGATAACTACGCCTGACTTAGAGTAAGCAACGTTCGAAGGGTGAGTACACCTTCGCTTAAGACAACTATGCCTGACTTAGAGTAAACAACGTCGAAGTGTGAGGACACCTTCGCTTAAGATAACTACGATTGAACTAACTACTCAGTCTCAAAGCATGTGCATGCTACTGCGCCTGAGACAAGACTGCCTGTCCTTAGCAAACGCGACTGCTTTATACTCTCCCGTTTCTGTTCCGTTTCACTTGTTTTGTTTTCCCTGCCTGGGTGTTTTTTTAGAGGTATAGAACTTCGAATTGAAATAAAACACAAGAAAATCGTTTTAATGTCCATCAATTTGGCTTTATTGGAAGGATAATTTTATGCCATTAATGTTTAAATATGATTTCGGGCATGTGGCCGCCACGGCTGGCTCGAATAAAGCCAATTCTACAGGTCCAATTTTCAACCACTTTTTCGAGCATATGGGGCCGTTTGTCGGCAATAACGCCACGAATGTTGGCTTCCAAGTCCCCTAACGTTTCTGGTTTGTTGGCGTAGACGATCGACTCCACATATCCCCAAAGAAAATAATCCAATGGTGTCAAATCACACGATCTTGGTGGCCAATTGACAGGTCCATTCCGCGAAATTATGCGCTCATCGAATGTTTCCTTCAATAAATCGATTGTGACGTGCGCTGTGTGGCATGTAGCGCCGTCTTGTTGGAACCACTACTCATCCACATTCATGCCATCCAATTCGGGAACAAAATAGTCGGTTATCATGGCTCTATACCGGTCTCCATTAACGGTAACTGACTCTCCAGCATTATTTCGGAAGAAGTATGGCCCAATAACTCCACCAGCCCATAGAGCACACCAAACAGTCAGTTTTTGTGGATGTAATGGCGTCTCAAGGGTCTCGTGGATTCTCTTCACTCCAAATGCGGCAATTTTGCTTATTGACGTAGCCATTCAACCAAAAATGAGCCTCATCACTGAACAAAATTTTGCGATGAAAATCAGCATCGAGATCAATCTCATTTTCGGCCCATACACCAAAATCACGACGCATTGCATGGTCTCGCGGCTTTAATTCTTGCACAAGCTGGATCTTGTAAGGTCGCAAGCCAAGATCTTTGCGCAAAATCTTCCATAAAGTTGATGGACAAAGCTCCAATTGCTGTGCACGGTGGCGAATCGATTCATTCGGGTCCTCTTCAACATTTTGATCTACAACGGCAATTGTTTCTTCGGTGCGCACTGTTCGACGTCTCTGCGGATGCGTATTATCACATAGAGTAAACGTAGTGTGAAAACGACCCATGGTTAACCGAATTAATTGCTCTGATGGACGATTATGTCGACCATAAAATGGACGGAGCTTGCGGTAAACTTCGCGAACTGAACCATTATTTTCGAAATAAATTTGCACAATTTGCAAGCGTTGTTCTTTTATCAACCTGTTCATGATAAAATGGCAAACCAAACTAAACATAAATGACATTAGAGTTGCCAGATTTGACCACAAAATGCCAGTTTTATCTCTATTCGAAAAACAAACCTCTAAAAAAAACACCCTTATAATATAATGATTTATATACATCTTATTCATAATATATAATAAATTTTTAAATTTAATTAAGATAGTTTAATTTACATTTCATGTTTTGGTTGTTTACATTTTCCATATTTTAAATTCAGTTAACAATTCACTTATATACTTTGTGAGACCCAAATTGTGTAAAAATTTGAGTCCTCACCAGGGGTTGAAAATAAACTGTACGAAAAAACAAACTCTTCATCTGCTAAATCTGCGAAAGCAAACAGTTTCACTATCTGCTTAGGTTTGGATCTTTGCTACAAACAGAAATGCGTACCAAAGCGAACAGAAAATTAAGAGAGAAAGAAAACTATTGTTTTGTGTTCTAAGAAAACAACAAGTATTTCGTTTTTTAGATTTTGTTGTCACGATCACAACCACAACAAGTAACAAATGTTGTGTTCGTTTTGCTACGGAAATTCAAAAAGAATTTCGTCATGTTTTAAGCAGCATTTTTTTTTGGAAGCTAAGATTTTTTAAGTCTCGTTCTGTTGATTTGCTTGCATGAAAATTTCAATAACCGATAGATTTGTACGACATGGTTTTAGTGACATGATTGTTTGTATGCGGACACCCAGAAGGGTGGCAGGTAGAATGTAGGTGTTTTCAGAAGAATTTTTGAGGGGGAAAAATTAATATGACCAGCTCATAAATTTCACTCTCCTAGTTATCGAATTTTTGATATCTTTCTTATACTTTTAAACGAGCAATATTTATTTGTTTGCTTATTTGTTTATATGTTTGTTTGTAAACGGCCCAAACGATTTTGATGAAACTTTCAGTATAGGGATTTACAGGGGCGAAAAAGCGATCTACCTTGGTCTCGTTTCTGAGAAAATTCGTTTAGCAGCGCACGTAGGGGTATATGACCGATTTAGGCAGCCAAAATTTATTTATTCGGTAAAAATTTTCTATTCAAGTCTGTTATTTGATTTTAACCCTGCACGACCATTGGGACATATGCAACACTATTCAACATTGCAAACAAATTTGTTAAGCAGTAAACATTGGGGTATTTGACCGATTTAGGTAGCCAAAATTAATTTATACGGTTATTAGTTTCAATTCTAGTCTCCTTTTTGATTTTAACCCTGTACGACCATTGGGACATGTTAAAGCAAATGTTCCCTTAGGCGGGAGACAGCTAAAAATTAAATTTTTTTTTAACGCTAAGAAATGAAGCAGAACATTGATTTTGTGCTGTTAACATACATAATCTATTAAGCGAATAGGCAGCTAAGCGATTTAAACTGCATATATGTACATTTATTAGACGATGTGTTTGTTTGAAAAACAATGTTCGAAGTGAGAAAATAACAAACATACATTAAAATTCTGCTAATAAACTACTATTAATAAAAGTTAAAAAATTTGCTTATAGTAAGAAATCTATACTTTGCAGTGCTTAGCCATAATCAGCCTCATAGCGTAAAAACTGTGGCTTTTACGATAAAACTGTTAATGGTATTTTTGAAGATAACTATCTGATTTTTGGCGAATGACCGACTTCGGTGAACTTTGAGCACAAATATCTTTAACTGCGTACATGGTAACAAATTGAAGTAATTATGTAGTAAGAGGTTTTCATTCACAAAAACCCTCGGGCAAAGTCAAAAGTTTCGTCACTGAAAAATACCAAGGATGCAGAAAAACTGGTTTTGACGAGTAGTTTTCGAAAATATATTAAGCCGGTGAGGTTAAAAATTCGTTCCACTCTAATGCACTTACTAAAATCATACTTTTTTATTCAAATAAAATAAGTTGAACAATTTTGTCTTTTCGTTTTTAATAAAGAACTAGGTATGTGACGGATGTCATTTTGCGGATGCGGATCTGTAAAGGGCCTTCTTAGAGGATGCGGATGCGGACAATTGAATCTAAGAACCGCGGTGGCGTATGCGGATGCTCTCAGTTAAATTTTAAATATTGATTTTTACATAATTTAAAAACATATTCTAAATGTTTGGTAGTTTAAATCATACTTTAGTAAATATTTTTTTATTATTGCTAATATTTATTTTTTTATGTAAACCTTTTTAAGGAATAAAATAACAAACTCATTAATTGCAAAAAAAAAATATAAATATTAAATTTAAAAGCCTTTTATAGTTATTTAGCTCAACTAGACAAACTTAAAGCAGAACTTTAATTATTAAAATTATTTTAAAAATTATGTTAATACAGTACCTCAGAAGTTAGAAGCTGTTTTTAAGTCGGGATTTTCTAATTTCTGAAATCTTATTATTTCGAAGTTAAAATTTGTAAAGTTGAATTTATAATAATATTGCTCAAGCAATAATTTAAAGATATAGTTACTGGATAAAAATAACACACTTTAAATAAATAACACTATTAAAAAAATTTAATACAAAATAAAGTATTACTTGAATATTGCAGTTTATAATAAATAATTGAAGTTTGCTAAAATAATAAATGAGACTATTTTTTTTTTATTTTTTATTGCTAAAGTATTCCCTACTTTATATCTTCCGTACACACTCAAAATAGTATGCACCTACAATGTACATTTTTATAGAACTACAAAGCAGTCTTTTTGTTTTTTTAAAGGTTTAGTATTATAAAAATGGAAATATTTTGTTTTCTTTTCCTTTATTCCACACACACAAAATTCGTTCGTAAGTTTAATTAACAATTTTGGCTTCAGTACCTATAAAACTTTAATATTAATTACAAAAGGTATGATAAAATCGAAAATGATAATATCGAACGCATTAAATTAACCAAAATATTTTGCGTTGACACGATAAATCAAATAATAGACTAATTCATAATTTTTGATTAGTACAATGCGTTGTAAATATTTTTATTAAACCAAACATATGTATTTGAATTAAATAACTGATGCAAGAAATTTTTACCAAAACTACCTCAATATGGCCTCAATATATCAGAATAGCCAAAACAAACAAAAAGGGCCGAAACTGGCCGTAACCGAAACCGAAACCGAATATTCTACACTATAATAAGGTCACAAGCTTCATTTTAAATTTTTCGTAGAAAACGCTGCACTGTTAAATATAAATTGCACAAACAATTACCTCGGAAATTAAAATACAATCTTCTAATTTCCGAAGCTTTAATGTTTTCAAAATTCAACTTCTAATTTCTAGATGATTATAATTTTATTAGCTTCTTATTTCTGAGGTTTTACTGTATTTAATTTTTTATAAAGGGTAAATTGTATTTTATAAAAAGTAAAGTATATACTTGATGGCTTCTTAGTTTTTTAACTTCTTCTTTTTTTGTTGATAATAAAATACAGATCTTAGATGCGGATGCGGAGGCGGATATCAAAAAATTAATAATGCAAAAAGTGCATATTATTCATAAATATAATAATAATTTCATTTTTAAACACTCCTTACTCGCAAAAAATTAGGATAGAAATTAAAAATGTCATTTCTAATATCTAGACCATTCCTTAAATGTGAAATAACCTATCTTTCCCGTTGTGCACTGTCCAATCGCCGAGACATTGTATTTTTCACGAACAAAACGTTACCTCATATACATATGCACAAAAGCACAACGCATCTATATAAAACAACAAATTCAATAAAAGCAACAAAACAAAGAAAAATTCCAACGCAATAACTTTTTCAACACAAAAAAAAGTCGCATCATAAATGAAACGAACAAACATTGCAGACCTCTCTTCGTATTTTGGTGCTTCCATCAACCTACAAGAGATCGCTAAAGATACTTTACTTCAGTGATGGGCACACACATATTACCATGTTCTTTGCTTGTGTGTGAAGTAGAGAAAAACGAAGAGCAACTTGGCGTTCGTCAGTTTTAAGCTGGAAGTTCATCGATGCAGATGTGTTTTGCGTCCGTCTACTCGGTGGCGCAATTTTATTAAATATGTGAAAGCTAATGGGAGCGAATTTAATGCTTGTCAACTTCTCTTGCGTAAATTGCGTTTTTGACAGCATGTTACAAATACAAATCATTTTCTTCAGGCATAATTTTTATTTGTGCATTTGTAAAATTGCTCAGCCAGACCTAACTACAGCAAGTGCTCAACATCAACTGACTTGATTTGCTTAGCAAAAATCGAAACAAAGCAACAGCCGAACGCACACGATTGAAAGCCACACGAAGTAGCTTATAGTGTACATGTGTCGACGTCGCTCAAGCAGCATTTTGTTTCCAAACACGTGTGTTTGGGAAATTAAAATGTGCCCGACACTGCTTTACTTTGATTGTTTTTGTGCCCGCTATTCAAAAGCATAACACCGAGAGGAAGTTTTTTCTATTCGAAAAAAGAAACATTTCATTTTGCTTTTCTCTCTCATCTCTGCTTGCTTCGGTTTGTGCTACTTTTTGAATCGGAGAGAGAAAACTAAACAAACCAAAATACTTGTAGTGATCTTAAGAAGAAACAAACAGAACAGAAAAATACTTTTCTTTAGAGTTTGTTTGCGAGCCCTGGTCCTCACACATGAAAGAACATTAAAAAAGCCATTTTTGGTTTTGAATATTTTTTCAACAACAAATATTTTTGCCAAAATTTTTTGCGAAAATTAAAAAGATTGAAACACGATTGGACGGTCAATTATCACAATTTCAAAAAAAAAAAAAAAAAATAATAAATGTAATCTTTCATTCACTTCAAAGCCAGCACTTTTATTTTTGATTGATTTTTTTTTCTATTTCACCAAAAAATAAAATTAGTACTAACAACTTTTGTGTGTTTCAAGTACGAAAGTTTTTGTGCTGTCAACTTCTTGGAAATTTTAAGCAACTTGCATGTTCCTATAGAAAACGAAATTTTTCTAATAAAAGACATCCGAACCAGGAATGTTACTTACCACAAAGGTATGCAATGAACAAATTGAAATAATATAACATTTCAGGAAGTTATTAAACCCACACCAAATAAGGTTTTCACATTGAAAAGGGGGCGTGGCACTTCCCACACAGCCGAAGTATTTGATATGGAATGGCTTTGGAATTATAGGTAGCACTGCTTCGGAATTCGGTATTCGGACACAATTTACACGTGCCGTTTCACTGATAGCATTTTAAGGGCTTTGAACAAAGGGGTGTGTCACCTCCAATTCAACCGAAATTTGCAATATCGAATTGCTTTGGAGTTTGGAATTCGGTATTCGCTAACAATTTACACGTGCCGTTTCACTGATGACATTTTATGGGTCTTGGGTGTTGGACAAGGGTCGTGGCATCAACGCGACGGGTTTTAACTAGTAACTATATATAGGTAGTATTATTACAAAAACAAATACTTTTACAAAAAAGTCGTTATTAAAATTTTTCACCTAGCATATGTTCCAAAACTTTTCACCAAGCATTTCGAATTCTCCAGCTGTTTTCTGCAGGCATATCTTCGCGATATTTAGAAAATTGATTGAATTGGGAATGATCGTTATCTACATAAATGATATAATAATACTATCAACATATGAAGAAGAGGGCTTACAAAAGTTTAAGAGAGTGCTTGAAGTGGCCGAGCGATATGGACTTCGCATTAAGTGGAAAAAATGTCAATTTCTGAAAAGAAAAGTCAACTTCTTAGGTTATCGAAAATTCTTCAATAAAGCCTTCAATTGAGAAAATTAAAGCCGTAAGTGAGTTTCCAGTTCTGAAAGATAAGAAAACGCTTCAATGTTACTTAGGACTGACATCGTATTTAAGACGTTTTATATCGGATTTTGCGCTTGTAGCTAAGCTATTATCTGATTTAATAATTAAAAATGGTGAGTTTAAAATGAAAGAAGAATAGCTTGCAGAATGTCAGCATCTGAAAGTTGCACTGATTAGTACTGATAGGATCCAAATTTAAGATCATAACTGATTGCAATGCGTTTGCCAAGATGATGCCGCAAGCAGATGTACCGCTGAGAGTGTCGAGATGGGCGATGTTTTTACAACAATTCGACTATAAGATTGAGCATTAGTGTGGGTCTAAGAAGAAGCATGTAGATGCTTTCAGCAGAGTTTCGTGCCTGATCATGGAAGATTCTTTGGGACACAAAATCAAAGAAGTGCAGCTGCAAGATGTCTGGATCAAGGCTGTAAGAAAAGTACTCGAGAAGGAGAGCTACGAAGACTATTTTTGAAAGTTCGACGTTCTTTACAGGGATCGTGTCACAGGACTTATAGTTACACCAACTGCAATGGAACAGCAGATTATTAAGATGGCACATCGTCAAGGCCATTTTGTCTCTTAGAAAATCCAAGATTTGGTAGAAAAATATTTTATATTCCGAGCCTAACGCCAAAAGTTTGGAGCATGGTAAAAATTTGCGTGGAGTGCCTAGTGGCAGAAGCAAATACGGGTAAAAAGAAAGGATTCTTGATACCGATAATCAAGGAAGACCGACCCTTGGCTACGTATCATATCGATCATGTAAAGGGCTGCCAGGTTTTTTTAAAAAAAAAATCGGAATTTTACAAAAAATAAAAAAAGATGTATGCATGTTGCTCCGTTTTTTTCAATAACGTCACAACTCAAAAAATGCAATATCTTAGTTAAGTATATAGAAATACTTGTCATTGATCAATTTTAATTGTGTGAACGATTACGATATCTTATTTACCTTTCGCGATAGAGGAAAATGTGGCGCTCAATAGTTCAGTACCACAGCAAAAATTTTGATGCAAATGTGACATGAATTGTTACGGACACTGCTTCCAGAAGACATTCTATATATCAAACTGTGCTTCTCTTTAGCCTTATAAAGAAGTTCTTTCAAGTGGCATTTTTCTAAAATCCTTCTGGAAGACATTCAAATGGCATTTCAATACAATTAAAGTACAAAAATTATATATAATTATAATATATGTATTGGATATTTTCCTTGGAATTTTTTAAGCCCCCAATGAAACCCAAAAACTCACTACTTACAACACCAAAATGCTTTGAAAATCGGGAAAAAGGATATTTTACGTGTAGTTTTTTTAAACCCCCACAAAACCCAAACACTTTTCATTTCCAACACCAAAATCACTAGTCTAGAATGTCAAGAAAAGGGATATTTTCCCAGGGATTTTTCAACCCCCAAACCACAAAAACCATTCCAGTCCATTTAATGCCTTCTTAAAGTTCTCCTGAAAACACCTACTAGAATCCTTTGATTGAAGGGCTGAAAGAAATCTTCCATTAAAAAAGTCCTAGAAGCACTTCTAGAGAAGACTAAGGAAAGCATTCCTCCCAATGACATGCATATGTTACAAGAATGCCTTCTGGGTATGAAAGTGGAAAAGGGATGAAATTCAAGGATGGACTTTCCCTTCCTCTTTAGCTTCTCTTGGAAGCACTTTTTTTGCTGGGACGCTGAGAATAAAAAAACTTAAAATACGTTTTTAAAATAAAAAAAAAATCAAATTGTATTTCGGAAAATCGGGACATTTGGCGTCCCGCTTAAGGTCTTCGCGAGACGCACATTTTTAGGCTGAAAATCGGGACAACCAGCACGGAAATCGTGACATGCAGCCCTAATCATGTAGGACCGTTAGAGCAAACAAGTAAACGCTACAACCACATACTTGTAATCGATGCCTTCTTCAACGAAGAGTACATGCTCAGGTGAGGTAATCGAAAAACTTGAAAAACAGTCAGCAATTTTTGGGAGTCCACAAACAATCATTTCGGATAGAGGAACTGCCTTTACATTGTATCTGTATACTAAAATACCAGATTTGAATCGAGTGAAGTTATCACTACTACCCCAACAAAAATCAGTTCGTATGCCTGAACTTTTTTAATATTAACACTTAATATAATGAAAGAATAAAAATTAATAATAATATGAACATTTTTAAATTATTTTTGACTAAAATTGCATTTTTTCTCCTCGTAATACATGGCTATCTTCATACCAAAGACTTAATAACTGTTATTTATAAAATTGTTGCTCTCACTAACAAATCGCCAGAAACAAAACATGGTTTCAAAACTTTAAATGGGCATAACTTCGGTAAAAAAAAGATGAATTAACGTTTTATTTTTTACTTAGGATTAAATGTTGTTTAAAACTGTGTACTAAGATTTGATATTAAGAGCAATACTGTGGAGAACATTAAAGTTAAAAACAAAACAGCGAAATTAAAAAAAAATCCTTTTTTTATCTTCCTGTCCATAAAAACACCCAGAACCCCCAGTTGGAACAGTTGGAATCCCTCTTTAAAACCCACGAAAATAAAATTTGAACATTTTTCTTTCCAAATAAGATGATTGGAACATTGCATTTTTCAGTTAGGCACAAATTCTGGGTAGAAAGCACAGGTATTATTTTGAAAAACAAAACTATTTTTTTAAAAAAAACGACCTTGAGTGACCTCTAAGCCTTTTACAAAAAATTGTGAAAATTTTTTTAATATGTTGACTTTATATGATTTAAATACAAATTCTAAATGTTTGATAGTTTAAATCATACTTGATTTTAAATACAAATTCTAGTTGTTTGACAGTTTAAAATCGTTTATCGAGCTTAAGGTCAAAGTTAGAAACAATTAATTGTTCTAACGAATTTTTCTAAAGAAACAACAACAACAACAAAGTTTTTTCAATATGAAAGGAAAAAAACCACTAGCAAATTGATTTTATTGTACAATTTCTGCGTGCTAAACGCGTCATCAGAAATCTTTGTGATTGCCCGTGCAAGCGCGTAGACGCACTGCACCATCGGGGCGATGAGATTTTGAAGCTTCAATTTCTCATTTTTTCCTTTAATTTCATAATGCCACATTTGTTGTTGTATTTCTGTTTTACTTTAGTTTCTATGCCTATATTATATGTAGTCCAACAGCCTGCTGGAATTCTGCACTAACAAAGCATGTTTACTGAAGTTGTTTTTAGAATTTTTGCTGATTTTGTTTTTCAGCTGTTTCCGTTTGGTCGAGCTCTACCATTTGATTAAAGTTTTTTCCTAAATGACCTCTATGTTTATTATGTTGACTTTATATGATTTAAATACAAATTCTAAATGTTTGATAGTTTAAATCATACTTGATTTTAAATACAAATTCTAGTTGTTTGACAGTTTAAAATCGTTTATCGAGCTTAAGGTCAAAGTTAGAAACAATTAATTGTTCTAACGAATTTTTCTAAAGAAACAACAACAACAACAAAGTTTTTTCAATATGAAAGGAAAAAAACCACTAGCAAATTGATTTTATTGTACAATTTCTGCGTGCTAAACGCGTCATCAGAAATCTTTGTGATTGCCCGTGCAAGCGCGTAGACGCACTGCACCATAAAATCAATTTGCTAGTGGTTTTTTTCCTTTCATATTGAAAAAACTTTGTTGTTGTTGTTGTTTCTTTAGAAAAATTCGTTAGAACAATTAATTGTTTCTAACTTTGACCTTAAGCTCGATAAACGATTTTAAACTGTCAAACAACTAGAATTTGTATTTAAAATCAAGTATGATTTAAACTATCAAACATTTAGAATTTGTATTTAAATCATATAAAGTCAACATAATAAACATAGAGGTCATTTAGGAAAAAACTTTAATCAAATGGTAGAGCTCGACCAAACGGAAACAGCTGAAAAACAAAATCAGCAAAAATTCTAAAAACAACTTCAGTAAACATGCTTTGTTAGTGCAGAATTCCAGCAGGCTGTTGGACTACATATAATATAGGCATAGAAACTAAAGTAAAACAGAAATACAACAACAAATGTGGCATTATGAAATTAAGGGAAAAAATGAGAAATTGAAGCTTCAAAATCTCATCGCCCCGATGGTGCAGTGCGTCTACGCGCTTGCACGGGCAATCACAAAGATTTCTGATGACGCGTTTAGCACGCAGAAATTGTACAATAAAATCAATTTGCTAGTGGTTTTTTTTCCTTTCATATTGAAAAAACTTTGTTGTTGTTGTTGTTTCTTTAGAAAAATTCGTTAGAACAATTAATTGTTTCTAACTTTGACCTTAAGCTCGATAAACGATTTTAAACTGTCAAACAACTAGAATTTGTATTTAAAATCAAGTATGATTTAAACTATCAAACATTTAGAATTTGTATTTAAATCATATAAAGTCAACATAATAAACATAGAGGTCATTTAGGAAAAAACTTTAATTTTTTTAATAGTCTTAATATATACCTTTCTCCGTGCCCAATATCGTTCAAACTGTTCTCAGAAATGTTAAGCCTGAAAGTATGCACATCTTAATACATCTTAAGGCAAGCACACAGTATTTCTAAAACTGTAATAATTTTTTGACAGTACAGTACTGTTACAAGCCATAGGTACTATTCTCAAAAATGTTCAGCCTGAAAGTATGTACAGAAAATTAATTTGGTATTTATCAGTGACAAGATAGGGTTTTTAGCAGGGCTGTGGAGTCGTCAAAAAATAGTTGCGACTCCGACTCCGACTCCAACTGCCGAAATTTTTAAAGTACGACTCCGACTCCGACTCCGACACCGACTACGACCAAAGACAAAAATAAAAACCTCCTAAATTTAGTCAATTTAAAAAAGAAATTCTCTAGAGCAGAATTTTATTTGAATTATTAATTTAATATACACATGTTAATGAAATTTCCATTCTATATAATGTATTACTCAACTCATTTTTTACAAAGTTAAACACTGAAAATTCACTTTCAACCAGAGCCAGTAACGAGGAGCTAATTTGCTTATTTTAGGAAATTTAAGTGAAAATTTATAATTGTTCTGGAGTTCTATTATAAAAAAAAAAAAAAATAAACTGGCCATTTCAGCCCTTGGAAGGACTTTGACCTAGCTTCTATTGATCAATTGTGTTGTGCGTGTTATTAAATGTTTGATCACAAATGACCGAGAACTGGACCTACGTGTTTTATGCCGACTCCGAACGGCTTATGTTCTCCAGAAGCTTTACATGGCAATTTTTACTCTCTGAGGTTTGCCATTGTCTGCAGAGAGGTGACGACCGAACAGAAAAATTATTTCAATTGAAAAAAACTTTCTGTCTGAGCTGGAATTGAACCCGGGCTACCGCGGTTCTTTAGCTTAGGAGCCACGCACTCTACCCACTAGGCTACGGCCGCCACTATTATAGTGATAACAAATATTTACCCCTAAAATGTACCCTAAATAAAAAAAAAATTAACCTAAATCTAGGGCAAAATCTCCTAAACTGGCAGCACTGGTTTCCTTTCATGAAAGAATGAATGCAATGATTTTATCAATACACATTTCTAATGAAAGAGTGTACATACTATGTACATACATAGAAAGTATTCACACGATAGAGAAAATATGCAAACAGTAATTGCATTTAAAATGAACATGACGACGCTTGCAGCGAAGTATTTTATTTTTTGCAGTGTCTTATCAAAATTGCTTTTACTTGAGAAAGAACGTTAATTCTTTTGTTTGCTTTATTTTCTTCTTAATCATGAGAAAATGAAAGCACAAGTTTATGAGTGAAAATCAGGGTGACTGTTGAAAATTTTGAAAAAGGAAGAAAAAAGCCGTTTTTTCAAAAACGAAAAGTCGCACAAAAGTCGCACATTTTCAACGTTTTTATTCAATCAAAAACACAACAAAAATCAACAAAATAAATTATTCAAATCAAATAAACTAAAAAATAATTCAATACAAAAGATTTAGTCAAATTCTGTAAAAAAGGCAAATATTTGAAAATTTAAAATATTGAAAAAAAAAAATTTGAAAGAATTTTTATTTTGGAAAATATTTGAAAAATTCTTTTTCAAAACACCGCGACTCCGACTCTACGACTCCGACTCCACGACTCCGACTCCACAGCCTTGGATTTTAGTAAGGCTGATAATTTCGCTCACTTTATGAGCGAAAGTGAGCGCGCTCAAAATATGAGCTCGCTCAACTTTACAAAATAAATGAGCGCGCTCACTTTCTGAGCACGCTCACTTTTTGAGAGCGCTCATTTTTTGAGCGCGCTCACTTTTGATGAAATTCTTTTTAAACCAAATAAAATATAATACTTTAATAGAGGTAATGAAAACAAAAGTTCTCAGTCTTTGTTTTTTTACAAAACTTTTACCTTTTTATTTATTATTTTTACATAAAAACTGCATCTCAAAATTTTTGTCGAGCATGCTGCAACGTTAGTTTTGCTGAAAATCGTAATTTTTGGAATGAAAATGAAAAATCGTCACGTCATAATTAGTGCCAAAAATAGTCAAAATGACGATAAATCGTCAATGCTCACAACACTGTTTACTTTCAAAAGTGAGCGCGCTCAAAAAGTGAGCCACTCAGAATGTGAGCGCGCTCAATTTTTGTATAAAAGTGAGGGCGCTCAAAAAGTGAGCGCGCTCAAAAAATGAGCCGCTCAAAATGTGAGCGCGCTCAAAATATGAGCCGCTCACTTTTTGTGAAAAATTAACAGCCTTGGTTTTTAGTCCTTTACTGCTTTATTTTGTATAGCAAAAATGCACACCAAGGAAAAGAGCAAGGCACGAGAAGCAATAGAATTGCGTGCTTGTTGTGGTGTGCTGCTTCCCAGTAGGCATTGGCAGCGGTGCTAGCAGGCCTTCGTATGGATTTTAGAGTACTGCCGCACTCATATACAATTACACTTACTTTTTTATATGAAATGGGAAAATTTGTCAGGCCTTCCGCTAACCTTGCTCAGAAGAGAAGCACTCTTTCGAGAAGTCACTCTTTCGAGAAGTCACTCTTTCGAGAAGTCACTCTTTCGAGAAGGAAAAGCAATAAAAATATCAACTTCAAATAAAAAACGCCTAACAGTTTTAGATTTGAACCATGGTTCTCTCAGTCGGCGGTCCGACATCTTACCCACTCGTCTTCCGTGCTTGTTAAGAATCGCTTGCTTATTTTGCATCAATACAAATGAAAGTAAGCTTTTGGGAGCTCGGATTCGAGACCCAACTCGGACAAAAAAAATTGTTTTCTGTTTTTTTTTAAAATCTACATTTTTTTACAAAGTGTTCTGTGTATTTAAAAAATTTGTTGGAATTTTTTTTTCTAAATTTTTTCATATAAAATAATATGAAAAGAATAAGAACCTTTAAGAGGTAGGTCTAACAGAAGTACTCATCAATGCAGTGATCTTGGAAGGTGTATTGACGCCAATAATAGCAGTGCTAGCATGCCTTTATTTTTAGCGGAGCACTCGCTAAAATGCCCACTGGGTTCGCAGTTAGTTTTTACAATATTACGTTTTTGATCTAACTACTTCATTTATAAATAAGTTATAACGAATTTAATGAAATTCTTTTGATGGATTGTACCAAAAGATATAATTGCATCAGCCACGAAACAACACCTGAGCTGCTACGCATATAAATATGATTATTACCCAGTGACGGATCCAGCGAGAAATTTTTTAAAAATACTTTTTCGTATTCTTTCTTTACAGTAAAATAATATTTATCAATATTTTTTACATGCATTCACACATGTAATTATTTCAAAACTTAAAATTAAGGCTGTGTTTTTTTTTATAATACTACAAATTTTACGGCGTGTTATTCCATTCAAAGTGAAATTCTATAGTTTCCTATTTTTGAAAATTTTTCGACCACATACTTTGGTTTCCAAGAATATGAAGTAACACCAAACCGGCAGGAAGAAAATCATACTTTTCCTCAGAAAGAAAACGCAGAACTTTTTTTCTAATCAGTTGCAAATACGTGAGAACATAGGCAGCTATGTCAACATTTTTGACGTTGCTCTCTGTGCGCTTTTTATTTTCTGTCTTTAGTCCTTAGCAGATGGCATTAGATTGATGTAAGATATGTATATGGTTGCTGTACATTAAGCTACTGCGAATTTCAAAAGTGCATAGTATCAATTTGGGTTAGGGCTCATTCAAAATATATGGTAACATACATGTAAACTACAGTTTTTGTTTTGATCTGATTACATCTGTCTTCTTCAGTATTTCCTTAAAAACCGGATATTTTTAAACAAATTATTTCATGAAAAATCTTAAGGGCTGATTCGGTTAGCATAAAGATGAATGTCATCTTTTTATGATCACATCTTCCTGCTTTAAAATGTCCTCAAAGATGACATAAATTATTCAGAAGAATTATATTGCAAAGTCTATTAGCTACAGGGCCAGATCCTTATTCATAACACTTCAAAATTGTAATATCTTTTAAAGTATGAGCCAAATCATCTGATTATTGGATATTCTTGATGCTTACGTGAAAATCACATACGAATTTATGTAAAATGGCAAAAATATTCATAAAAAGAGAGATCAAATATTTTGAAAAGTATAGGAGAAATCTTTATTAAATAAATTAGAATAGTAAACTTAAAAATGTCATTTTGAAATATGAGAATTTTAACGTAATCCAACTTTTTTTAACAATTGTTAAAATTTTTAAAACCTAAAGACTCGACTTTTTTGTATCTCAACATCAAATAAAGATATAATCAGTTGAAAGTCGGAATCAGCGATCATAAATATATTGAAATCGACTACAGTATTTAATCAAAATAAAGGACATGAAGTTAAAGGACATTTTGAATTAGAAAGATGTTGACATATCGAGACCAAATTTTTTATGGTTGATTTCTAACGTTATATTTATTGACTTTTCTGATTACACTGTTCTACAAAAAATTTTTTTTTTCATTTTTCTGAGTATTTGAATTGTGATTCTTATGGCTATTAATATCATGATTTCAAATATGTTTTTAGATTTTGTTCATCAGGCACAGTTTTTTAGTAATTTGGAATTAAATTTTTTCACCTTTCTTTATGTTGCATTAAAAAACATTCTGCATAAATGTAATGTAAACTTTATTTAATTCCACAGAAGCTTTTCTAAATATAATACCCGATATTAGTAGATCTTAAAACATGAAAAATAAGAACAAGAAATATGTATTTTCCATTAGTTATTTCTTTCTTTTATTTATGGCAACATCTTTGCACTCTCGTACAATATTCCAGCAGTAGTCAGCGAGCATAGTAAGCATCTATTTTCCTTCGTATCGCTTTTCTAAAGTTAGAATGTCTTTGTGGAACCTTTCACCATGTTCATCAGAAACGTCGCTGCAGCATTCATGGAAGAAATCCAAATGAGAGTGCAAAAAATGCACCTTCAAGGACATGTTGCATCCCAGATTTTTGTATGCAACAAGCATATCATCAACTAATTCTTTGTTGTTGGGAGCTCTCCGTTTTCCTAGAAAGTTTCTTGTGACGTTCTTAAAACACGTCCATGCTTGTTTTTCTTCTGGCGTCAGACATGCTTCGAAATGTGGGTCCTTTTGAAGTTGCCTAATCTGGGGGCCAACAAACACACCTTTCTTAATTTTTGCTGGTGAAAGACGATTGAATTTGCTTGACAGGTGCATAAATCCTCTTCCACTTTTATCCATTGCCTTCACAAATTGCTTCATGAGGCCTAATTTGATATGAAGTGGTGGAAGGAGCACATCTTCACTAGCTAAAAGTTTTGGACGCTATAAATTTTTTTCGCCTAGCTTCCATTTTTGTTGAGGCCAATCTTTTTTCTTATAATGGGAACTTCTGTCACGACTATCCCATTCACATATAAAACACCCATATTTGGTGTAGCCCAGCTGCATTCCTAATATCATGGCAATGATTTTCAGATCACCACAAATCTTCCATTTATAGTCATTGTATTTGATACATGCGAGCATATTCTCCAAAATTTCATATGATTCTTTAGCCATACTAGCATAGGCAATTGGGACGGAAATCATTACTTTTCCAATGTGGAGTAGGACTGCCTTTAAACTAATTTTGGAGGCGTCTATAAAAAGTTCCATTCACGGTGATCGTATTCAAAATCTAGAGCTCTCATTAAGCCACACACATCGTTGCAGAACGTAAGAGTTTTATCATTTGTAAAAAAAGGAAGAAAAGTACTTTCTCTATGCCTGAAAAGAGTAACATTTGTATCTTCATGGAGCAGATTACATTCCTGTAACCTAGATCCTAGCAGTTCTGACTTTTGTTTACTTAAGCCTAAGTCGCGAACTAAATCATTTAGATATGCCTGAGTTAAAAAGAATCGGTTTGGTATATTTGTACTCTGATACGTGGGATCATTTTCAGGAGAAGAAGATGGCAATTCCTGGCCAACACTTCCATCTTCACTATATGTAACATTTTCAATTGTTGATCTTGAGGGCACTGGATCACTGGGAGAGTGTGGCAGTGGTCTGGCTGCAAACAGCAAATTTGGATAAACGATGTATCTCTTTGATTTCCTGCTTGTAAAGCCTGTAACATTAGTGAGACAGAAATAACAATCTGTTATGTGGTCTTTTTGCTCCCTCCAAGACATTGGAGCTGCAAACAAAATGGAAGATTTACCATTCCGCCAGTTTGTTAATTTCACGTAACAAGTAGCACAACAAATATGTGACGCCCAGTCCTTGTCCTGATCTCCAAGCTCCATTCCAAAGTAATTTTTGTAAGCCTTCTTTATAACGGGAGAAATTTTCTTTTTATGTCTTGCAAACGTGAATTCTCCGCAGATGTAGCAAAAACTGTCTGGATTATTCCGACAAGCTCGGCGACGAGACATTTTCTAGAGAAAAGTTTGATTTCATTAATGTTTGAATTGCTGTGGAAAGAGGAATATGCACTTACATACACACAAAAATATTTTATTCAGTCCAACAAAGAATCAGTTCTATATTGCTATAATCACTTGGAGGTTATCAGAACAAAGTGGTATATAGCTTATCTGAACAACGTGGTATATATATACAATGACTAAAGGCTCCATTAGACTACTGACAACTTGTCCAAATGTGTAAACATCACCAAAAATGTGTAAACACCACCACCACCCTAGTCGCTACTAAATTTTTCAGCAATCGCCCCCATTCAATATATTAACGGAAAATAAAACACTTATTTTCAAATAACCAAAAAACTATGCCTGATACGAAAATTCTGATTTCGTATTTGAGTTTCCCATGTCAAAACCCCTTAGAAACACATAATGCCGCATAAGAAAAAAAAAACCCTTGTCGAACAGTGTTATTATTGTGATGAAATTAATTTTCAAAAATATGTTGTCTTATATCATCTTCCGCAGTTGGATAGTTTGAACAAATCGTGATGAAAGTTTTTATTATACATCATTGCACTGACGCTTTTCTATTCTATGCATTACAGTTTTTTTTTTAAATCCTTCTATTCTATGCATTACAGTTTGTTTTTTTTTAAATCCTCTAATAAATATCGTGTTTTTTGCTCTATTTACGCAAAATTTTGGTGCTTTAAAGTAAGGCATTATATCTTTTGATCCCTTCTGAGCCAGTTTAGTACAAGGCTACTTTTTCCATATAAAATCGCTCCGGCCTTCTGTACATACTTAATTAGCTTAATTTATGCAATTTATACTAGAATCCTTGTTACAAAATTCTTATTTTTTCGTTCAATTGGACGAAAAAGCAATATTTTTCAATGTTCGAAAAATAAAGAGCAAAGGGGAGAGTGATTGTTCAACGTAATGAAGGCAGCGCCATATCATGTCAACAAGCTAGGAACTCTACTAGAAATTATTAAAGCGATTGCGCAAGGCTAGATTAAACCTAGAACGTTCTAGTTGATTTATGTTTATATTAGAAAAATATGTATATTAAAATTACATTTTTTAAGAAATTTGAGATCTTGGGGGGGGCATTTCTCTCTTTTGATCCCCGTGGATCTACGCCTGTTGTTGCCAAAACCGACTTTTTGCACTTTTACACTTAAACTTATTTTTCAACACTGCTTCAATACTAAAAGTGTTATTTAAGTAGTATATTTGTATTTTGCGAAAATCGGGCATTTATACAAGTGTACATCAAAAATATTAAGGGTTCTCATCTAAGCAAGTAAACATGTAAACATGTATAGCATTTAAACTTTTGATGAGCGATAAAGTGTAAATAGCGTAAATGTCGACAAAATGGCGGCTGCTGCTGCGACAACATTATGAGTTTTTTAAATTTTAAACCTTTTAAAAACCTTCGTTAACATAGAAAAATAAATAAAACGTGTTCATATTTACTTCAACTACTTTAAATATGTAATGATTAGCGCCAAAGACAACCCTTATTCACACACGTAGATTTACATGCTAGTTTACACTACAAAATAGGCTCGGAAATGATGTAAACTCACGCCCATACAAATTTTGACAGATAGTTTACGCGCATGTAAGTTCACAAGGTTTACAATGTTTACGGGTCAGTTACATGCTTAGATGAGAAGCCTTATTAATTTTGATATTTTTTACCTAAATTTATTTTAAAATTCTTTTTGGTTTTTGTCTTTATTTGAAGAACGTTGTGGTTCTTTGAAAGATTTTGAATATCTTAATGTGGCTCCTTATTGGTTTAAGTTTTTTATTTCTGTCAGAGATGCTTCATGTAAAATTTCACCAAAATCGGAGAAGGCCGATACGTTCAAAATGAAATTGCTGTACGTTTTGCTAGAATTGTTTATGTAATTAATAAGCAGAACAAGTTTAGAAAGCGTTGCTTTTCCTTTTAAATGTAAACTGTTTTGAAAAGAATAATAACGTTTTTTAAAAATTTTACTCCTTTTGTATGACAATTTTGTTTAAGTCATATATTTAAATTTTACGAAATTTTTTAACTATGTTTAAAAGATAGTTTTAATAAGAAATAAATTAAGTTTACAAAATAGCAAAATAATAAATTGTAATTTTAACAACTACCTAATAATTAATCATAAAAGCAAAAATGCTAATAATTCAATTTAAGTAAAATATCTGAAATTTTAATTTTTTTTTAAAAAATAACTTTAAAATAATTTTCAAAATTATTTATATATTTTCCTAAAGACAAAAAAAAAAATTTCTCATTTAACCGAAAAAACTATAGGAAAAAATAAGAACTTACTTAAAAAAAATAAATTTTTTTAAAACACATTAATTCCAATATTAAAAAATGTGACACCATCGCATTAAAAAGAATGAAATCAATTATATTGTAATCAATTTTATAATAAAAAAATATTTTAAATTGACTTAGTTTGGAATAAAAAAAATCATTTTTTCCTTCTTGGTACTAAGAAATTTCCCCTAAGTAGAAAAAACCTGGCTACGGACCTGCCTGACATGTGTTTTGTTGAGTTTTGATAATTCGTAGCATATGTTGGAGGAAAATTGACTAGTTTGCTTAGCTGGCAAGACTGTTTAAAATTTTTTAAATCTTTGTCTGCAAAAAAATATTTTCAAGTGGTTTTATTGGCTCTTTTTGTCCATTTCACTGGGTGAAAGTGTAAAAAGTTCAAGAAAAGCTTATTAAATATTATAACAATTTTGATAATTGAAAAGTTTTTATGGAAATGTGACAAAAAATAGTTTTATCCATAAGGCACAATTATAGTAATAATTGAGATACTTTAAATGACAAAACTTTAGAGACATTCCAAACAAGCTTGCTTGTATTAGAAAAATTTGTTTCAGACATTGCAAGAGTTTGGTATTTGAATGTTGACCGCACACTTGGCCACACATACAATAGCTTAAGAGTGTCGCACTAAAAGTTTCTTTTAACATTCCATTAATAAGTGAATTTGAAATTTTCAATTTAATTTTGGGCATTTGAAAAATGCATCTTTTCAACAGTCAACACCTTGAAGTAGCAGCAACAGCAAGCACAGGAAATAACAACGAATGAACAAAATTTTGCGAGCACAACATTTCTTCTTGTACTCAACAGGAAATGCATGCTAGCAGCATTTTACTCACAGAAACATGCACTCACAAACGCAAAAATACATCACATATTCACAAGCGTTTAATATCCTTGAGTTTGTTTATCTAAGCCACAAGCTTCAACTTGGAAGCAGAAACGACAACAAGAAATGTTGCTGCTGTAGCTGGCGCGCCTAAGGAATTATTTGCAATTTCCATAAGATAGGGATATAAATGTTGGTGGTGGGGCAGAAAGTGGGTTCTTTGGCGAGAAGTAGAAAAATATTACCTACACAAAGAAGTATGATTTTTGCGAAATGAAAAACATTTAAGTTCATTTTGCAGCAATGAGGTCACCACAACCAAGGAATATACACAAACTTTGCTAAGGCCTTTAAAGTAGAGAGCAAAAAAAAAAACTTTGAAAATGTAGATAAAGTTAGTGACTGCCGTAAATGGGTGTGGCATTGTTGCATGGTTGCAGGAAATTTAAATAGAATTAAATGCATTAGCTCTTCTCTGTGTGTCTGTGTGAGGGGGTGGAGAAGGTGCAGTTTTCTTGTCGTTTTGTAATATTTAGTTCAAGGTATTACAAGGTCGTCGTCATGTCAACAGATAAACACTAACACATACACATTTGTGCGTCTGTAGGGGGCAAAGTAGGTAAGGGGACAGTTGACCCCACAGACATCGACAACAGCAAAAATTCTTGAATTATTTTAAAAAAAGAAGGTTTAGTTGCCATAAAGACCTTTGGTTCCTTTGCCTCCCTCTACAGAATAACCTGCGGACGCCCTAGCATATACACATAAATATTACAAAGTCACATCATGTGCCTTTGAAGTAATCAACTCAGTATTTGGCACAGATCTTTTCGCCAAGAATAACAAAAATACCAACAATAAACTCATGCTTTTGACGAGTTTATTTTTGATGGTCATCAAGGACAAGTTTCTTTGCTGTTTGCAACAGTTAATGTTTTTTTTTGTTTTGCGGCTTGGCTGTTTATTTTTGACGTTTTATGCGAGTCATTCTTTTAATCATATTTTGTGGTATATGTTAACAAGATTTTCGTGTTGTTTCTGTGTTGTGTTATTAGTTTTCTTTGACATTTTCTTTGAAAATTTTCTGTTTTCCCGGAATTGCTGTAAATAATTCAATTTTAATTTGGAGCTTCTTATCTGCAGAACATCATGTGATGCAAGACAAATAAACTTCGGATTACGGACTTCAATAAGCTCCGAATCAATGTCAAGGCTTTTAAGGCTCATAAATTTTAAGACCAGCTTGTTTTGATTCTAAGTCTGAAAATATCAAAATGCAATATATATTTTAAACTTTTTATGCATATTTTTAATTTTTTTTGGGCCAAATCTAGTTCTGTGTATTGTATTGCATAAAAGACAATATAAATAATTTTAAAATTAAATAAAAAAGCAATAAATTGTAGCAACATAAAATGAAATAGGCGGCAACATTTACATTTATCGCAAATAAATAAATTGCAATAACAATTCTGTAAAAATTGCAAGACATCAAATAACGATACAGCAACACTTACACAAAAAACAAACGCACATTCACACATTTCCCAGTAATACCCCAAAGCCTCGTACACACATACCAAAACACATACACGCACTTGAATCCCCCAACCACTCATAACTATAGGCTACGTGGTTATTGTGTGTGCGAGTGTGACAACAAATAATAATAATTCAATATATAAAAGCAAACGTTTCTGTTTTTATTGAATACGAAATTTAACGAAATTATTACGGATGAAATAACGATGATGACGTGGGTGGAAAGAAAGCTTGGAGGATGTTTTTATTGCTGTACGGATGTCCTTATTTGGAATGTCGACAACTACGACGAGCAACAAACTGAGTATGAAATGAGAATGATGCGAAGGAGAGAAAATTGCATTTTAATATGAGTAGATAGGGGCGGAAGCAATATCCTTTGGTGTGGAGTGACGTCGAAACGCTTGAAACTGGGGTAGCATGGGATCTCTTTAGTGTTGGAATCACACCGTAAACGGCAAGAACAACAAATTGCATTCAGCAAAATAGTCAAATGAAAATGAAAATGAGTTTGAGTGAGTGAGGGAAAGAGCGAGACATGAGCTAACGAGTGTGTATTAATTTACAGAAATGAATATTAATGAATTAAAATATGTATGAATATTAATATGAATATGAGCACAAGAAATAATATAAATAAACTTAAACGAAGGTGAGGTTAAAATAATGACTATGTATGATGCTGCAAGAATTCAAAGAAAAATATGAGTACAAATGATTGAAATACACCAAATTTAATGCGATTTTTTTTTATTATAAAAAAAGAGTAAAATATTCAAACATAAAAATTTATTTTCTTGATTGGTAACGTTTATAAAGAAAACTAGCGATATTTAAGGAAAAACTTACAAAAAAATACTCTTAAAAAAATATACTCACGAAAGCAAACATTGGTAAGGACTCATACCTGAATAGGTAAACTAAAGATATGAAACCATGGTCACTTACTTACTAACTTACTTAGGAGCCATGAGATCTACGCTAAAGGCGGGTCTGGAAATGATGCTTAGTCTACTCCCCATAGAAGAGGCCCTTAAGTGTTCGGCAACCAAAAGCGCGATTCACCTCAACGAATCACAAGACTGGAGGAACAACACTTTCGGATATGTATCTATTCCAAATCTCTTTGGAACCGAGGAATCAAAAAGAGCAACCGACTATATCATACCCAGTGTGAGATTCGATACAGAATACACCACATGCATCCCCAGCAGACAAGAATGGGAAGAAATGGCTATAGAATTCTACACTCATAGAAAAATGCTTTAACCTGCTCCAGGTTTTTTTTACCTCATGTATTTGGTTAGGAGAGCCAACCACATCGTATTAACCCGATCAACGTTAGTTTCACGAATCTGGTTAACCGAAATACATGTAGAAAATTGCGGGAAAACCATGGTAGGATATTTGGTCTATAGCGGAAAAAACGACCTGGCAGCTGTCAAATTCTATTCTAGTGATGCAGAACTTGTAACAAACGGTACCTCGGGATAAGGTAGGTGAATGCCCCAACTTGAAATTTTCCATTTTATCTTATTTTGTAACACTTGGAATGAAAAAAAGGTGACCATAATGTATTTTCTCTCTTTCCTGACCCCATCTATCAAACAAAACCAATCACCATCCAACAAAAATCTCATCATTGAACCTGATTCAATTTGAATTAACCAGAAATACTGGTTGAGATAACAACATTTGTCAGTTTCATTAAACCACTAAAACTGGTTAAATTGACCTGAATGGCATGTGGCAATCTTAACCTGATGATTCAGGAAAGCAAATTTTAACCTGGAATTTAGTTAATGTTTTGTTAAATTATCCAGATTTTTTTTGGGTGTACGGCAGGCAATCTCCAATTTTATACTGATGGTTCCAAAATGGAAAACGGAACTGGATCGGGTGTATACTGTGAAACGCTGCAAATCAAAGAGTCCTACAAACTCCCTAACTACTGTTGCGTTTTTCAGGCAGAAATATATGTATGCTATTAATAAAGCTGCACACGTCATTCACAGAAAAAACCTTACCCCCACAAGGGTAGTAAATTTTGTGGATAGCCAAGCGGTCCTCAAAGCGCTGAATAGTAAAACAACGAAGGCTCGAAAGGTACAAAACTGTAAACTGGCACTGAACAGTATCTGCAATACCCACAACGTCACTCTTTGCTGGCGACACAGCGAATGAACTGGCTAGGCGTGGAGTAACCTCAAGTACAAACAGAGCGGATTTAGATGTGGACACTCCAATAGGCGTCGTCAAAAGCAGTATAGACCTTAAAGCCAGAGATAGTGGAACCACTAACTGGACTTCCAGAAGTGACTGCAACATATCTCGAAGGCTCTGGCTGGAGCTAAATGAGAAGAGAACTAAAAGCCTTCTGTCTTGTTAATGTTAATGTTGTGTGGTGGAGATGCGTACTGCGACCTAAATGAGATCTATTGTACCTCCTTCTCAAAGCTCCGCTGGATTTGCGGATTACAGAATTTCATCCAGCCCTATTTCTCTAATGAATTTAAGAATATTCCTAGGTTCAAGGGATGAAACCTGCTCTAGACTCAGCTCATAATTCCCCAGTGCTAGTTTACGTCTGCGAGCCACGGCGTCGCTGTTTGTAAGTAGGTGTATTGGAGTCTCCTCTGCTTCTTCACAGAAACGGCAGTTACTATCGGTCTCTGTGCCCAATTTCATCAGGTGGTATTTGAGTTTACAGTTTCCTGTAAGGAACCCTGTTAGAATCCTAAGATTCGGTTTGCCTAAGCTTATGCACAATTTTGCTCTCCGAGTGTTAAAATCTCTGAGGAGCAATTTGGATTGTCTTAGCTTTGGGAGGCTTTTCCAAAGGTTTGAACGTTTATGCCTCTCCTCCCTTCTTAGTTCTTCTTTTATAGAATGTGTGCCCAATCCGCAGAATGGTTCTGGTCCTATAAATTTTGTGGCTGCACCCTGTCGCGCTAGACCATCGGCTTCTTCGTTACCCTGTATTCCTTTGTGCCCTGGGACCCAAAGTATAGTAACAGTGTTATTCTTGCCTAGTTCGTTGAGTTTTGTTAGGCATTCCCATGTTATTGTCGATGATATCTCGCAGGAAACGAATGCTTTGATTGCTGCTTGGCTGTCTGACATCACAACTATATCCTGACCTTTGTATTTACGGTCCAGATTGAATTGTGCACAAAGTGCTTGGTTCTTGGCCCGTACACCCCTGCGCCTATACCTTCCAATGTCTTGGACCCATCTGTATACCATGCTATACTGTGTGGTTTCTTGACTTGCGATATCATCTCGCTGTCCCACTCTTTCTTGGTACTAAGCTTAATTCCGAAGTGTTTTTCGAAGTTATACCTTTTTACTATATCGTCTCTTGGTAGATCGATGTAGGGAGTGTGCTTTGCAATATCCTCCTTCTCTCTACTGCTGATAGTTTTACCTAAACCTGTCCCCTCTTTTGCAATGCACAACAGGGTTCGCTTGGCTGGGTGTAAGGGTGTTAGGTCCAGAATTACTTCTAGTGCTGCTGTAGGGCATGTCCTCATGGCCCCTGTGATGCATACACAGGCCAGTCTCTGCACCTTTGTTAGCATATTCCTCTTTGTGGTTAGCTTGGTTCTCTCAGCCCATGCTATTGCACCATAGGTGAGGATGGGTCTCACCATCATGGTATACATCCAGCAGAGAATTGTTGGGTTACAACCCCAGCTTTTCCCCGCCAGGCTCCTACATACCATGAGTGCGCGCATTGCTTTGTTTATAGTTACCTCTGCATGTCTTCTCCAGAGAAGCTTTGAATCTAGTGTAAGTCCCAGATACTTTACTTCTCCTTTGAAGGGAATTTCAGTGCCATCCATTCTCATTGTTCGGAGGTTTGGCAGGCTTCTTTTGTTAGTAAAAGGTACTATGGTGGTTTTCGCTGGGTTAATACTTAATCCCACTGTGTTGCACCACTCCTTTGTTACTGACAGTCCTCTCTGTATCAGGTTACAGAGTGTATCCTCGAACTTTCCTCTCGCTATTAAGGCGATGTCATCTGCGTAACCTTGACATTTTATGCCATTCTTGGTTAGCATCGTTAATAATTCGTCCACAACAAGACTCCACAGCAGTGGAGAAAGGACTCCGCCTTGTGGGCAGCCTTTTGTTGTTTTGATTCTTATAGTGGTGTTGCCCACTTTTGTTTCTGCAGTTCTAGTGCTAAGCATTTGGCATATCCATCTGCTGAGCATATCATTTACTCCTTTTTTGTGTAAAGACTTCTTCACAGCCTCGTGAGAAGTATTATCAAAGGCTCCCTCTATGTCTAGAAAGGCACAGAGTACGGTTTCTTTGTTTTTGAAAGCTGACTGGATGTTGCTAGCCAACTGGTATAGAGCAGATTCTGTAGACCTGCCCGCCCTATACGCGTGTTGACAGGGGTGCATTGGTGCCTTCTCCAGAATCTCAGTTCTTATATAGTTATCTATTACCTTTTCCATTGTTTTAAGTACAAATGAGGTAAGGCTAATGGGTCTAAACGACTTTGGTAGCCTTCTGCCTTTGTCCAAACGAGAAATCCGAATTCTTGTTCGAGTTCTGACAGGCCCATTTGGCCAATGGCCAATAGAATGAACACAACAGCCCCAGACTTCTGTCGGAGCTGCAAGGATCCGGAAGGAACAGAAACCATAACTCACCTTCCATGCAAATGTCCAAATCTACAGAATCGTTAACTCCGATATATGAGGAACAGATTTTTCAAAGACTTGGAAGATTAGGCATACACCAGAGAACTGCACAAGCCTACTTGAAGTCCATTTCAGCTACTTGTTTAGAATACAAGTTCAAGCTTGCTTGAGCTTGATAATTTTCAATCAAGTATAACTTGAATATAAATAAGTCCACGACGGCTTGCGACTTGCAAGTATGCTAGCTTACAAGCGAACGCCACGAAGTACCAAGTAAAGGAAAACTTGATGCCTTCGGCAAAAAGGTTGAAATGCTTGAAATGGAAGGCAAGTATTCAAATTAAAGCAAGTATCCAAAAACTTCAATGAACTTGTGTTGAAAAAGCTTAAGCTTAATAGGACTTTTAAGGGTTCTGTGGGCCTCGTGGTTGGCAGTTTTAGGGGGTAGCTGATTTCGGAGTTGATGTCAGAATTTAAAATTCACGATGGCGGATAGAATTGCCACCTAAATTTTTCTGTATTTTTGCGAATATTTGTAATTTTGTAATTCTGACAACGGATTTGTTTTCGAATCTAATTTCATAGTTTTAAGGTTTAAGATGGAGGCAAGAGTGTCGTCGATGGTTAACTTTCCAGGTCTGAAGCCACACTGATAAGGTCCAATAAGTTGGCTTACAATGGGGCTTCACTCTTTCACGTCGAGCGTTTTATGTGAAAGATTGCAACATGGTTACTGCAATCAACAAATACACAGAACCAAAAACAATCTAATAAAATAGAACAAAATGAATAAGATTTCTTTATGGTTTTCATCCAAAAAAACGGCCTTATTAAAAACGTGAAGAAAATATTTTTAAAACTGTCATTTTTTATGAGTAAAACCTACATAGTTTTTAGAAGAATCTAATTGTTTTTATAATATAACTTTTTAAAACATTATTGAATTTTTTTAACATAGTTTTTTGTTGCAACTGATTTCTGAAAGGCAGAACCATAATCTGGATAAAATTCACAAGCGCCAGTATACTCTCCTTTTTTTTTTAAGGATCAAAGAACCAAAGCATGTACCTTATACAAACAAGGTTTGGTCTTTGACCTGAAAGCAAAGTGATAGATTACTTAGAGGAATTGATTGGAACCATACGTGAATTATTGTTTAGGCGAAACAAACGTGAAAGGCAATTTCAATTGCTTTTAACCGAGGCTAGTGTTATGCCTTAACCTTGGCAAGCATTTCCAGCCCTTAGTTGTTCCTGTCCTTTAATTTCACATTTTCCACAATTTAGGTGTGGTTTTTTCATAATTCTTAAATGTAGAAAAGAACAAAGAAAGTGAAAAGAACTATGCCCGAGCCCGGACTCGAACCTGGGACCTCTGGGTTGATAGTCTAGCACACTCTCCACTAGACTACACAGGCCGACATGGGAGGCTCTTTAAGGGAGTATTCCTAGTTGGCAAAAATTTTTGCATATTTTTATAGCTTGGATATTTGAAAACATCGTCCTAAAAGGATTTTTTGAAATTCGAAATACTTTAGGAGGTATGGCCTTTTTTGTCCAGCAATGTTTTCGCCAAAATGTGATTTGCTTAATTTGGCTACTTTTTGAATGCAACGGTTTGAAGCAACCACCGAGTTTCTTTCAACGAGTTATAAAGTAAAGTTTTGATAAAAAAAACAGGTAGCAATCGAAAAACTCTTCCATTGAAACGCCAGTTTCGTGGTAACCAACACGAAAGAGATGATAACACTGAATTCACATGTACATCGGCAAAAAAATTTAAAAATAATGAAAACGAAGACATAAGCATTGACAACAAAAACAAAACGGAGAATTGCATTTTGGAGTTTTATACAGTTTTCTCGGCGATTGCTAATCTGGTGATATGTGCCAAATGTGAAGAAAAAATCGAGTTTAAAAAAGCATCGCCGTATGGAATTGGCTTCAAAATTGGTGTTCACTGCGCTTGCCCGACCAATACATACATTTTTTCGTCGTATTTGGTTGGCAAATCATATTTGATGAACCGGTGCTTGATTTTTGCCATGAGGCTTTTAGGCATTGGGCCAAAAGGCATTAACACATTTTGTGGCCTCATGGATATCGGCAGAGGTGTGGGTAACTCGTTATACTATACTGCCCTGGAGAACTTTCATACAGCTGCAAGCTCGATCTATGGATTCACTCCTTCAAAAGCCGCGGAAGAAGAGAAAGATGCCATGTTACAGCCGATCCACAGTGCGACCCAACAATGTTTACCGTATCAGGGCTCTTGGAAAAAAGTGGCTTTCTTCACTATACGGCGCTACAACGTTGATTGGCAAATACAGTAAAAAAATAGTCGACTCTGTTGTAAAGTCCAGCGTATGCAAGAGTTGCAAGTATTGGGAAGCTAAGAAAGAAGAAGACCCACTAGCATATGAAATTTGGATTAAAGACCACTTTAATCTTGAAAGGAATGCCGTGCCAACCACCAAAGAAGCTCTGGGAAGATGGAAGTGGATGCGATAAAGGAAATGTTCGCCATATCAGTCCAAAAGCATGGCGTAAAATACTGCAAGTATATCGGCGATGGCGACTCAAAAACATTCAAAGCTATTATAGACGACGATCAGTCATCAGACAGCCAAGCAGCAATCAAAGCATTAGTTTCCTGTGAGATATCATCAAGAATAACATGGGAATGCCTAACAAAACTCAACGAACTAGGCAAGAATAACACTGTTACTATACTTTGGGTCCCAGGATAGAAAGAAATACAGGGTAACGAAGAAGCCGATGGTCTAGCGCGACAGGGTGCAACCACAAAATTTATAGTACCAGAACCATTTTGCGGATTGAGCACACATTCTATAAAAGAAGAACTAAAAAGGGAGGAGAGGCATAAACGTTCAAACCTTTGGAAAAGCCTCCCAAAGCTAAGACAATCCAAATTGCTCCTCAGAGATTTTAACACTCGAAGAGCAAAATTGTGCATAAGCTTAGGCAAACCGAATCTCAGGATTCTAATGGGGTTCCTTACAAGACACTGTAAACTCAAATACCACCTGATGAAATTGGGCATAGAGACCGATAGTAACTGCCGTTTCTGTGAAGAAGCAAAGGAGACTCCAATACACCTAATTACAAACTGCGACGCCGTGGCTCGCAGACGTAAACTAGCACTGGGGAACTATGAACTGAGTCTAGAGCAGGTTTCATCCCTTGAACCTAAGAATATTCTCAAATTAATTAGAGAAATAGGGCTGGATGAAATTCTGTAATCCATAATCCGCAAATCCAGCGGAGCTTTGAGAAGGAGGTACAAAAGATCTCATTTAGGTCGCAGTACGCATCTCCACCACACAACATTAACATTAACATTAGACGACGATCCGTACGATGGCGACGCAATAGTCGAAAAAAAGAATGTATATCGCACGTGAAAAAAGAATGGGCACCAGACTCCGCAAGGCCAAAAAAGAGAACAGAGGCATTGGCGGCAAGGGTGCAGGCAAATTCACAGATAAAGTCATCTCTGAACTAACAACATATTATGGCCTCGCTATTCGTTGTCATCCAGAGTCGGTTGCTAACATGAAGAAGGCTGTTTGGGCAACGTTTTTGCACAAAATCTCGACTGATGAAGCTCCACAGCACCAAAACTGTCCGACCGGTGCGTCGATCTGGTACGCTTGGCAAAAAGCGGTAGCAGAAGGGACAATCAACAGCTTCAAGCATACGTATGCACTACTAAATCAGAGAGTCCAGGAAACAATCAAACCTATTTATGAAACACTGTCAGCCGCTGATTTGTTGAACAGATGCCTTGGCTCCGAAACTCAAAACAGCATCGAATCTTTCAACGCAGTGATGTGGTCATTCGCACCGAAGCATATGCACACCGGCGCACGAGTTATGTTCCTTGCTTAGAGCAGTTTGATTGAAACACACTTTTCTTTTCTGCTGTAAACTTAGAACTGAACTTTATTACAACTCTTTCTTAAAATCTAACCAATTCGTTTTCGAAATGTAAATGTGTAAAAGTATGTAAAGATATAAATGGAAGAAATACAATTGTAAAATAGGAGAAATGTAATGTATGTAAAAGAAATACAATGTGGTTAATATGTAAAAGTTAATAGTCGCAAAGTGTTGCCTAATTTATAGTTGCAACATAATATCAAAAATGCAAGGGTTTCATTTTAATGTCTTGTGGTTAATATGTAGAATAAATAATCGTAAAATGTTGCCCAATTTATGGTTGCAACATAATATCAGAAATGCAAGAGTTTGATTTTAATGTTATACTTTAAAATTGAACCTATTTTAATAGTTGCGATTTATGAGGAAAAAAATAAAGAAAGAGTGTAAATAAAATTGGAACACTTAAAATATCTTATTGATTACGCTGCACTTTAAGTAGTGCAGTGGGGCTTATTATGTTGTTGTTTCTGGTGCTATTGTTGTGGGTGCCGAGATTTAATTGCCGTTTGTGCTGTTGTTGTAAATGTAGTAACGATGTCTTTGACTTGTTGGTTAATTTGGTATTGTTGTTGTGTTTGTTGTAATTGTTACTGTAAGTGTTGCAGCGGCGTATTGAGCCTCGATGGTTTGGGTGGTGGCTGAGAAGTATATGTATTTGTTGTTGTCGTTTGAGTGGGGGTCGTAACTCCTCCCCCCCCAGTATGAAGTGAGGGCCATAAAGATTGTGCAGTGGCCCTTACGAAATTGGTTTGCGGTGTATAAATTGATGCCATTATTTTCCTAGGGACGTAAATGAAGATCAGGACAAGGATTACAATTAACGTATATTGCAGTGCGTCTTGGGCATATGTAATTGTGCTGAGGTGTTTAACTGATGCGTAGCTTTCGATTTGATGGTCGCGAAGTTTTTCCAAGTTTAGGGCTTCGGTTACTGACAGGGCTTGTATTCCTGAGTGTGTTATTGGCAGGATATGTATCTCGTCCCAGAAAATTCCAACATTGCTCTTGTAGATGATACCTCTTATAGCGATGTCGCAGTTCTGGAAATGAATAGCACCGGTACCTTCAACTGTGTATTGTCTTTGACTGCAAGTAGAATTTATTAGTGTATAGGGTATATTAATATAGACGATAAAGTTGGCTTCTGGCTGGAAGATTGTTGTTATCTTTCCGAGGTCATACAGGTCGCAGTGTCCAGGTTGATTTTGCATGAGCTGCCCCAGGCATTTAGATTCTTGAGTGTTTTCTTTTTGGATTGGTTTTTGGCAAAAGTATATTTTAGATATTCTTTGGCATGTTTTGTCGAAAAACTGAATTGTTTTGTTATTGTAAGTTATGTATGATTTTGTTATTATTTGCTTTGTTATGTTTATAGGGGTAGGTATAATATGATATAGCTGATAATTTTCTGTATAAAGATTAGGTATTTGAACATTGAATATGACATTAGAATGATTATAATATGCTTGTAATTGTAATAGTTCGTATATTTCTTCATCTGTTTCAATTTTAATGGATTGATTAATCATATAATTTCTAATTTCTTGTAACTCTTTTTGGTTTAATATAAGCTTGGATATAATGTTTAGTTTGGCTAATAGTATGGCTTCTGCTATGTCTGTGATATGATTGAATAAAATATCTATATTGTAGTTAAGTTGGTTAAGATATTGCATTTCTTCTAGAATATTTTCATTTCTTTTAATTTTATTGGCTGTTTCTTTTGAATATTTGTTTACAAATTTTTCAATTGTGCTATGTTCATTATTCATGTGTTCAGTAATATTTTTAAATCTTGCGATCATTTGCATATTCAATTTGTTTTGATTGACCGATTCTTTTTGTAAGTTTTCTTCATTTTCTATTAATTTTGTTATTTCATTATTTAAATTTTGTGCATCAACCGCATCCATGTTTCCTGTAATAAACTTTACTACTGATCCTAGTCCATTCAAGATACCCCTTTTTTGTCTAGCAACAGGTGATAGTGTTTGAATTTTATTCTTTAGTTCGAAAAGTTTCATTTCAGTTACTTTTATAAGATTTGGTTGTATACCTTGTGCTTTAATTTCAGTAAAGGTAGTGGATAATTTGTTAATGTTTTCATGGTATTTGTCTAGGTCGATTATATGGATTAAATTGTTATACCCTTTTACTACTCGTGCCGGTCCGAGTCTGAGTGGAATTATACCTTGGTTATCTTTGACGTTATGAATCTCTATTAACTGTCCAATGACCAGTTGTACCCTAAAAAGTGAAAATATACAAATATAATGCAAGCTAAAAGTGCCTATTGGAAAAAAAAAATTCGAGGTATAATGTTAAAATTTATGGTTTATTTTGTTTTCTTAGTTTGGATTTGTGTAATTTTTGGTCTTTTATTGTGGTTAATGTGACTTTTTTATTGCGTTTTACTTTATGTTTTGTGAATCTAGGAGTCATTTTATTTCTTCTATTTTCTTTTCTAAATATGGTTTTGTTGCTGTCGAAATTTTCGGGTTCGTCTCTAGTTACATTGATTTTATCTATGTTAAGGCTTGTAATTTGTTTAAGCTGTTCACATATTTTTGGGTATAGAATCTCCTGATATTCTTTTAACTTTTGAAGGTATTCGTGTTCATTGTGAAATGAAATTATGTTATTGAATTTGTATGTTCTGCCAAAAAATAACTCGTAGGGAGTGTGTTTGGTGGCGGAGTGAATTGCGTTATTGTAAGTTATAAATGTTTCTGCTAAAATTTCGTCATGTTCAAGAGATAGATTGTTTTCTTTTCGAGTTGTAAGTAAAATTCTGTAAATTTCAGTTAAAGTGGAATGCATACGCTCTACTGGAGAATTACTACTCGATTGTTGGAATGACGTAAAATGCAGTTCTATTTGGTACTGACGACAGAAGTCCTTAAATATATTTGCCATAAATTCTTGACCTTGGTCACATACAATTTTTCGAGGTGTACCGTAAACACTGATGTATGTTTTTAATGCTTTTAGGATGGATACGCTATTTTTCGATTGTAGATTATAACCTGCTCCGAACTTAGAAAATTTGTCAATTATTGTTAAGATAGGGTGATTGTTAATTGTATATATATCGATGTGCAAAATATCGAGTGGCTTAATAGGTGTTTCTGGTTTTTCAAATTTTGTTTTAGGGGGATTCCTATCGTATTTTTGAGTTTTGCAGGTTTCGCAGTTATTAATTGTTTGTGTGATTTTATTTTTCATAAATGGAAAGTAGTACTTTCTTTTGAGATGCAAATGTGTTTCATTTATTCCTCTATGGTTATGTCGATTGTGATAATCCCTAATCAACTGTTCTTGTTCGTCGCTTTGTGTTATGTCCTGTAATATTTCCATGCAGCGTATTACACGGAATATTTGGGTATGTGAAAAATATTTGGAGTATACATCCTGGACTATTCTGAATGTATCGTCATCCGTATAGATGGCAGATAATTTATTAGGTGCCATATAGTTTTTTAAAATTTGAGTAATACTGTCTTCATTAAAATTAGTTTTTCGGATTATGCGTCTTTGTTTATTTCTAAATGGAATTTCGACTGTGATTTCAGGTGCTTGGCTTGATATTTGTAGAATTATTTGTAGATTAAAATCGTTTAGTGGTTTTTCGGAAATAGCTATTCCATCGTTGAGATTTTCTATAGCAGAGTGAATTGTGCTTCCGTTTGTAGCGTGATTAGATTCTGTATCGTTAATGTTTACGTCCACGTTAGTGTTTGGTTTATCCTGTATTATTCTGCTTAAAGCGTCGGCATTTGAATTAAGCTTTCCCTTTTTATAGACTATCTCGTAATCATACTCCTCTAATTTAAGGCGCCAGCGAATGAGTTTAGAGTTGGGTTCTTTCAAACTCATAAGCCAGGTTAGAGGTCTATGGTCAGTAACTATCTTGAATTTTCTACCATAAAGGTATGGCCGAAAGTACTTAGTCGCCCACATAATGGCGAGTAACTCTTTTTCTATAGTAGAATAATTTGTTTCCGAGTCGGAAAGCGTTCTACTCGCGTAGCAAACTGGCTTATCACTGCCTATAGTGCCTTGGGATAAGACTGCGCCTAGAGCATAATTACTAGCGTCTGTTGTGAGAATAAACGGTTTGGAGAAGTCTGGATACTGCAGTATTGGGTCATTTGTTAAAAGGTGTCTACATGTATTGAATGCCTGTATATATCGATCATTAATTACGATTTTCTTGTCTTTTTTTAGGCACTCAGTAAGAGGTTTTATAAGTTTTGATAGATCTTTAATGAATTTTCGGTAATAACCTAGTAACCCAAGAAAAGCTTTAATTTGTTTCCTAGTTTGCGGAATTGGATAATTTTGGATGGCTTCTATTTTGGAAGGATTTGGTTTGATACCATCTGTTGATACAATGTGTCCCAGGAACGCTACTTCTTTATGCAGGAACTCTGACTTGTCTAGTTGGATTTTGAAGTTTGCCGAACGTAATTTTTCAAAAACTTTTTCAAGACTTTCAAGATGTTCTTGAAGAGAAGTTGAGTAGATTATTATATCATCTAGGTAGACAAGACAAATTTTTCCTACTAATTCTCTAAGAACATTGTCCATCACTCTCTGAAACGTTGATGGAGCGTTCTTTAGACCGAATGGCATTCTTATGTATTCATAGTGACCACCTTCTACTGTGAACGCAGTTTTTTGTATATGTTTATGATGCATTTCTATTTGATGAAAACCGCTTGCTAAGTCAAGCGTAGAAAAATATACACATTTACCTAGTTTATCCAGAATTTCATTTATATTGGGGAGCGGGTACCTATCTGATATTGTTTTTTCATTAAGCTTCCGATAGTCTATGACGAGGCGCCACTTTTGTTTTCCACTGGAGTCCTTTTTCTTTGGAACGATCCAAACGGGAGAACTCCAAGGGGAATAGCTATGGCGGATTATTCCCTGTTGAAGCATTTTTGCGATTTGACATTGTACCTCGTCTTTGTGGACGTATGGATATCTGTACGATTTGGTGTAAATTGGAATGTCATCTGTTGTGGATATTTTGTGCTTAATTTCGTTGGAGAATGTTAATTGTTCTCCTTCTTTGTAGAATACGTCGTTATTTTTCTTACAGAGTTTCAATAACTTTTGTTTTTCTTCTGAATTCAGATGGTCTAATCTGAGAATTTCTGATAAGTCTACAAAGTGGTTTGGGTCACAAGTATTATCTGGGTTTATATTATTTAATTCGACAAAGTCAGAAGTGTTGTAAGGGTTTACTTTAAGAGGCTGTTCAAGAAAAAGGGATTGTTCATTTTCAGAAAAATTTATTACTTCCAGTGAAGCAACCCAGTTTTTTGATTCGTATATACCTTCTGATATAACTAAGTTAGGTTTAAGTTCTGTGTTTCTGAGATAAATTGATCCATTTTGAGTGTCTACTGGCAATTCAATAACTGTTTTAGATCTAGGTGCAATCAAGTATTTTTTTGATATTATATTTGGTTTAAATTGTAGATTAATAGTTGAGTTTTGTGTATTAAGTGATTTGCTAACAAGATTAACTGTTGCACCGAGTTGAGTAAGGGCATCAAGTCCGATTAGTCCATCGAAATAATTATGGAATTTGAAGAGAAGGAATATGAGATTACCGCGTTGATTGAATTCACGAAATATAGGTAATGATACTTGCTCATTAAGAGTATATTTTCCAAGTATAGTAGAGATTGAAGTTAATTTACATTTTTTAATATCGTCTTTATGTATGAATTCGGGATTAATAAATGAGGCTGACGCTCCCGTATCTATAAGAAATCTCAATGGTCTACCAAAAGGGGATGATATGTTAACATATGCTAGCTCAGATCCATGTCTATTTACGTCTATGTATCCTGTTGGTTCGGTGAGGCTGATCGGAAAAAATTTTGATCATCTTCAATGTTATTGATGTCTTCTATTGAGTCATCTGTATATTGATCTAATTGTTGTTGGTAAGAGGTATTGGGGCGTTGGGTCCTTGGATTTTTATTTATGTTATGAAATTCTTCTGTTCTTGGTCTTGTCATCCTGGAAAATTTAGAACGCATGCTTACATCGGAATTATTATTCCTTTGAGATACAGTGGAGTTTTTAGTGTTTGTAAAACCTGAACTTGTGTCCATTGGTTCTGGTTGTGGTTGTCTGGCAGAAAATGACGAATTGTTATTATTGTTGTGGTTATTTCTAAAAGGGTTATGATTAGGATTAAACCTATTGTATGTTGGTGGGTTATTAAATCGGGACTGGTTTGGGTTATATGTGTTTTGGTAGTAATTTGATGTGTTTGGATTATAGTTAGACGTATTTGGTGTAAAGTTACGTGGGTTTTGCATTCTTGCTGGATATTTATTGAACGTATTATATGGCTTATATTGTTTACTCTGATATGTGTTTCTTTCTGATATCATGTAATGAATATTTTGTTCTTTTATACAGTAGGCTAAAGCAGTGGCCAAGGATTCTGGCCTCATAGCCCTAATGTTTGAGCCAAGTGGCTCTCTAAGACCACTTAAAAATGAGTTTAGACACATTTCCGCAAATAGTTCTTTTTTTGCTGCTACAACATTTTGATCACTTTCGTGTATCAAAATATTGTTGCACAGTGTAGCCTGAATTTCTATTATTTCACTGAAAAAATTTTCTACAGTTTTGTTGTATTGTCGTAAGTTGTGTAAATCCCTAATAAGTGAAGTCTCCGATCTTTTGTCAGAGTAATGCAGAATTAAGTTAGTTTTTATGTTTTCCCAATTGAGTGACGTTCCGTACATATTTAGTACTTCGTTTGCCTGACCGACTATCTTATTTCGTATTGCCCTTAGTAGTATTTGTCCTTGAGGCGTATGACTAGCACCTCTTGTATGTAACAATATTTCCTCTACGTTATTTAGAAATTCGTATAGTAGTCGAGGATTGCCATCATATTGAGGCAAATCCTTTATTGCATCTGGAATGCGAAGTGACTGAAAAATATCCACATATACAGGGGCAGGGGTGGGAAGGGTTGGGATGGGGGCTGTATTTTCCATAGTAAATTCTCTACTTGGTTCTTCTAGAATTGAACTAAGGCTTCTGCTTTTAAAAAGATTACTGAGGGAAACTGAATAGGGCTGATTTTCTGCACGTTTTTTCTGGGTTTTTTTCCACATGAATTTTTTTCTTTGTTCTTTTTTTTTTATTGAATAAAATTGTTAACGTATTGAAATTTTTCTTTTCTTATCCCCTTTTATTGAAAAAATTTATTTGTTTTATTTTTAAGCTTTGTTTTATTTAATTATTTTTCAGTTTTCGACTTACATGCTTCCAACGATGATGATGATTAACTGCTTTAGCTGCATGATGCTTGTTGTTCGCTAGTCGTCCTTTCAGAGCGTTGAGTTCCAATGGCGATTAAAAGTTGATATAGTCGTCCTTTCAGAGCGTTGAGTTCCAACGGCGATTAAAAGTTGATACTTAACCGATCTTGTGAAAAAAAAAATGTGCTGATATTCAGTCAACACTTATTTCAGAATATTATGTATCGATATTCTCTCGATAATAACTTCTGATAATTACAATAATTTTAGTTCGATATTCTTTCGAACAATTATTTTATCACTTATTCTTCAAATAAGAAGGATACTGATTATTCACTATTCACAAGATGGTTCGCCAAGCCGTAGACTGCGCCAGTTATGTTCCTTGCTTAGAGCAGTTTGATTGAAACACACTTTTCTTTTCTGCTGTAAACTTAGAACTGAACTTTATTACAACTCTTTCTTAAAATCTAACCAATTCGTTTTCGAAATGTAAATGTGTAAAAGTATGTAAAGATATAAATGGAAGAAATACAATTGTAAAATAGGAGAAATGTAATGTATGTAAAAGAAATACAATGTGGTTAATATGTAAAAGTTAATAGTCGCAAAGTGTTGCCTAATTTATAGTTGCAACATAATATCAAAAATGCAAGGGTTTCATTTTAATGTCTTGTGGTTAATATGTAGAATAAATAATCGTAAAATGTTGCCCAATTTATGGTTGCAACATAATATCAGAAATGCAAGAGTTTGATTTTAATGTTATACTTTAAAATTGAACCTATTTTAATAGTTGCGATTTATGAGGAAAAAAATAAAGAAAGAGTGTAAATAAAATTGGAACACTTAAAATATCTTATTGATTACGCTGCACTTTAAGTAGTGCAGTGGGGCTTATTATGTTGTTGTTTCTGGTGCTATTGTTGTGGGTGCCGAGATTTAATTGCCGTTTGTGCTGTTGTTGTAAATGTAGTAACGATGTCTTTGACTTGTTGGTTAATTTGGTATTGTTGTTGTGTTTGTTGTAATTGTTACTGTAAGTGTTGCAGCGGCGTATTGAGCCTCGATGGTTTGGGTGGTGGCTGAGAAGTATATGTATTTGTTGTTGTCGTTTGAGTGGGGGTCGTAACTCACGCACTATTGAGATTGCCAATTATATTGCATCTGTCATATTTAACGAAGGTTTTTTGCCAATACTTCAAATAATGAACCTAATGGGCATCCCGATTGGCAACGTCACATATGATTTCGCCATGTCTCGGAACGAAGAACGTTTGAAAAGGTCCGAAGCCAGAGCTCTGACCGCATCAAAAGATGGTAGAACTGCCCGAGGAGTACAAAGAGCCGCTGAGTCGTCATTTTTTGAAGAAGAGGAAGGAGTTTTTTATGGCGCTGGCATTGCAGATTGATATATGTAAGTATTTCACAAAAGAAATTTTTTATTGCCTAAAATTTTCTTTGAGTTTTTTCAAAATCACGTTTTTAAATTTTGAAGTCACTTTTCTCCGGTTCTAATAAACCGATTTTGATGAAACCAAGTGAAATCAACGAATTGTCGAATTTCTAAAATTGAATGCTCAAATTTTTCATTTCTATTTTTTTTGATGCAAAAAAATAACTTCAAACTTAAACGCGTTTATCTCGAAACCACGTTCTTCGAGCTTGCGGCCCAGATTGCGCCCGTAGTTCTAAGCCGATTTTAATGAAACAAAGTGCAATTGGCGCAGAACTATCACCATTATAATCCCTACTTCAGTCACAGTTTTAAACAATTTTTCACTATTTTTTTTTTTACACTAAACTACAAAAAAAAAAGACCCACAAAAGGTTTTTCATTTTTCAATGACTGCCATTTTGTAAAAAATATTTGCAAAATTATGATTGCGATAGGGATCAGAATTACATCTGCACTAAATCTAACGCCGTTTACTTTTTCCATTTTAGATGATCCGAAGTCGAGTTATCCGGGCCGCAAGCAGCATACCTTTTTTCGACGCCCAACTTTGAAGGCCGACAACTTTTTGAACAGCCCTCGTACAAAGGAAAAAATACATTTTTATTTAATCTAATATGTTTTTACTACAATAAAAAAACAGAATTTAAATAACTTTTTGCATTTTAAAATGAGAAGTTTTTCAAAAAAGGTCCAAAAACAGCCTTCCAACCAGGAATACTCCCTTAAGCAATACCTCGTAGGCTTCGTTTAACTTTTTTTTGTGAATTACACAGTTTTTTGATTCCCGAGTAAGTTGGAGCTAATGAATTTCGTTTTGACATAAAAAAAATTTTTAGAAAATGTTAGGTAGGTAGGTAGTATATTGGATCAATTTTGGGACTGATTTTTTATATTGTAAAATCTTCTTATGTGGTGGTTACCATTTTTCTGCGTCATTTCCTCCCAATAATTATTTTATCATTAAAATAAAATGAGCTGTAGCCGTAATTTAGCCATAAGTGCATTTCGTTTCATATCTCTTATAAGATTCAAATCAGAAAACTTCCTTTCTGCTGCCGCACTGCTGCAATTGAAAAAAAATTAAGGATCCAATTAAACAACGAACTTCTGGAAACATGATATTACTAAATCCATTTTTTCGTTTAAAAACATTGGTCCAAAATTCTTGCAAGTTCAAATCGTTTGAAAAATTGTTTAAATTTAAAAGACTTCTCCATTCCTCATCGTACCGCATGAGTAAGGGTGACAACACAACGGGCTTAAGCATAAAAATGTATGATTTTTTTAGTAGTAGTAAATAGTAGGCAAATAGTAGTAAATATTAAGTTTTAGTAGTAAACTAGCACGGCTGAAGAATTAGTAGTATATGAACTACTATTGTAGTACGTTCGGCAGCACTAGTATGAGTTCGGTTACATTCGAACATTCGGTTACATTCGGTTTTATATTCGTTTGCCGCTCACATTGCGCTCTCTTCTGAGCGAGAGAACTGGTGGCTAATTTATTAGGAAAGTAAAAGTGCTGCCAAATATGCTTTGATGCCAATAATTCACGAAAGCATTAAGAGCTTTGGTATATATAATAAATAAACATTTATCTCAACCATATGCTTCAACTATATAATTTGTTTTTAATTAAAAAAAATTTATATCGCTTGCGTATAAGTATACCGTTCGTGAAATATATGCAAATCTAAATTGTTAGAAAGAAAAACTCTTCTCAGTGTAGTTTATTTCAAAACCTGGTGATTTGGTTTGCTTAAACTGATTTTATAACAGTATGAAAAACCAAGCCGGTCTTGACGTACTTTAAAAACCAAAACTTCATTTATATTAGAGCATCAATTTTAAAATAGTTTCTCAAATTTTATCAAAATTTTTCACCAGATGGTCCTAGGATGGTCTTCATGTCTTTAATAGAACCGGAAAAAAATGTACACAAAATTTCTGATTTTGTATGTAAAATGCACGCTGTACTAATCTCCTTAGTCTGTGGACAGAGTAAACGCTGATGCGAACAGGCAGGCAGGCGCAGGTACCTGCTCAGGTAAATAAGCCGTGCAGAGTGAATGCGAGCAGGTCAGATCAAATCAGTGGGAGAAAAAGTTTGTTATTTATTTTTTCCCCTATTGCTTTCTATTTGGCATCCTCCGCTAATAGCGTTTATGAAAAATTTTTATTTTCTATGCATAAATAGCACATTCTCTTCAAAAGACCTACAACTCAAAAAATTTAATTTTCATGAAGAGCAAAAAACAATTCTTTTCTTCAAAGAACTCCATACAAAAAAAGAGACAAAACGATTTTTTTTTTAATTAAGACTAAGAATATGTGTACGAAATTAAGATAGCCGATGTGATATGATCACTACAAATAGTCTTACACTAAAAAGTATATATGTAAAAATCTTGACTTGTGACTCTTCTGAAGAGGTTGTGCGATATGTTGTGCCACTAGGCCAGCCCAGAATTAAACTGCAAAATTCAAACTAAAATTAGCGTTTTTTCGGTTGCTAGAAATGTTCCAATGGCCGATAAGATAACTCTCCAGAAATTTTATCCAAATTGGACACCGATAATGTAAGGCTCATTGCAATTTAATCTCATTATATTGGTATAAAGGGCGAAAATTAGGTGTTTCGTCATTATAATGTGTATTTAAATTCTGTAAACTGATTAAATCATTCTATACTTTTAATCAATAGCAGATTCAAATACCTTTACAACATGTCATGTGTGAGAAAAATCGGATGAAAATTATTAGAGTTGTGATATTTTACTTTTCGAAAAAATTCTTTTTTCTTGTTGTAATAACAAAAATCGTAAAATCCAAATTTAAAAAAATTGCAATGAAATATTGTTAAAAAATTTTATGAAACAACACTTAATACAAGTACAAAAAATTGTGTCATTAATTTGAATAACTTTTTCGTTATGGAATTTTTTATTAGAAGTGTACCTTTTTGAAAATGTCGAGTTTGAGTACTTTTACGAAAAAAATTCTCAAAAATTAAAAAATGTAAAATGTTAACCAATAACAACAATAATGCTTAAAGCACAGTCTTGAGCTATTTTGTGCACAAAATTAAAAAAACCAAAATTCTAAAAAAAGTTATGGCTGGTGAAACTTGATTTTTTTTTTCAAAAATCTGCAAAGTGCCTGTTTCTGGCATTTCGAACACAAAAAAATCATAGAAAAATCATAAAAACGTTACATCCCATGTGAAATATTTTTAAATTTCGCATTTCAAAAATTTTGGAATTTGAGGGCTGCCAACATATTAGATACTGGTTTTACTGTTCAAAATATTAAAAAAAAAATGCAAAACGAAGCACTTTAAATTTTTATTGTTTTATTTGTTTTATATGTATTTCTTTTGTTTCTTACATGTCCAACAATTGCCCATTCTATCAATTTATCATATTTGCATGCACATCTTATCACCAACAACAACACAATCTTAATCGACGTTAACCAAATTTGTCAATACCAAGTCTGTTGTTGTTGTTTGTCTCGTTGTTGTTGAATGTTTTTGTTGTAATTGGTCTTGTATTCTAAAGATAATAAAAAATCGCAGTTTTCTTGAAAAATTACAAAAAACAACACAAAAAGAACAAATTCAGGCTGGCGCAGGTTTCGCGCAACAACCTGATCTGATCTGATCTGACCTGCCTTTTTCCACTCTGTAAACTTCGAGCAGGTTTATATGAAATCTTATTGAGCGATTTTTTTCGCACTGAGACAAGTAAGCAAACCTGCCTGCCTGCCTGCCTGCTTCAGCGTTTACGCCGAAGCAGGCAGGCAGGCAGACAGGCACAGGAAAACTATGTGAACAAGAGAGAAAAAAGATATTTCTATCTTGTTTCTTCGCAGGGCCTGTCTGCCTGTCTGCCTGCCTGCCTGCCTGCCTGCTTCGGTGCTTACTCTGCGGGCTGCCTTATACTTGCACTTAGCGCACATTCAATCAAGTCCAAACTCGTATGGGATTGCCTACAGCTGCTTATCAAGGTGTCTACTCATATGTGCTCTGTTCCTAACGAACTTAACGATTAAGGATGAACTATAACTGTCTGTTACAAAAGGCCCTTGAGGCCACAATAACTACGTGACTAGCTCCCTCCCTACTTTACTATCTATCTAAGCTCATTATAAAAATTTATTCAAAAGTGTGCTAATTCTCTGAACAAGACTGTATATTTTTGCTTGGTTGAACAAAATTTTTGATTTTTTTTTAACACTTTTTGTTTTCGGTCAATTCTATAAGAATTCCTTTTGAGTTTAGAAACATTATACTTCCACTTATCGTTTAGATTTATTATTTTCCTACAAATACAAGCAATAAATTTTCTTCTCATCCTTCTTTTTGTTATCTAAGGATATTATGAACAAAGAACTTTATTCATATATAGTATATAGCCATTTCTTATTTAAATCCTCATTTATTTCAACAATAACTTAAAAAATAATGTTGCTGTTATTACTGTTGTTATTACTGTTATTGTAGGAAACATCAAGCAATAACGTAATTTTCTGTACTTAACTCTTTGGTGATTTTTTACAGAAGTTTGCCGTCTGGGTAGAGCGTTTTTTTTTTCTCACAACAGCTTGTTTATTGAACAAATATTAACGTACAAAATGTCAGCTTTGACCTTTCTTGTTCTCACCATGCCATAGCCTCATCTACTGTCTCGTCCTTTTTTTTCTCTGTTCTCTTTGTCACAGAGTCGCCAAATCATGTCGCAGTTGTTGTTTATTTTAACATTTTAACCACAAAAGCAGGTTGTAATTCTTAGCGCATACATAAACACTTGAGAATATGATTACACAGTGACACACCCACGCACATGCCCACACACGAAAATAGCCACAAAAAGTCACTTGTTTACATAGTTGTTTGTGTGCGTGCTTTTGTTTTAAGTCCTTAACAGTGACTTTTGTTTCCAATTCAGTGCTGAATTTCTTGTTTTTCTCGCGTCATTTACGTCATGCTGCTTTCGTCCTTTTTAAATTGTTTTTTGGTTGCTTTTTTTCTTACAGTGTCTTAAATTTGTTTTTTTATTTATTTTTCTAAAGCTCGTCTCATTTTTCATTGACTTTTAAAAGTACTTTAGATATATATATGTATATAAATAAACATCATTTACAACTTTTTGTTGTTTCAACTGTACGTGCTAGCAACAAAAGCTTTAGAGAAAGAAAACATTTATTGTCACCCATTTATTTTTTATTTATTTGTTGTATTTTTGTTCTTTATTGTTTATTGTTTCTTGACTGCTTAAAAGGGTTTTGCTGTACATGTTGTCTGATATGTTTAACAATCTTAGTTTATTTGACTTTCTGGAGTAACTGACACACGCACAGAGACTGTCCCACTGTCAGATTGTCAACTAGATGTATTTAATGCATGCTTAGATAAGTAGGATTGACAAGTCTTTTAAATGTCTTTAAGAGAAATTTAAACATTTATTAGAGCATTATTGAAAGCTTGTCCAATAGTTCCTTAAGTAAATTATCATCTTGATCTTGAATGCCTTATGCATTAAATCTTTCAAAGCTGTTTCTCTGCATTTTGCTTAGAAAAATTTAATATGTTGTGTAAGTTATGTATCCTCTGACAAACCGAATTGAACCCTTTGATCCATGAATTATTTGTGGCAACGGTAAACACATTGGGCCTTAGTAATAAACATTTCAAAGTCGACTCTTAATTTAGTGTGAGCTTTCCTGAAATTATTTCTATAGAATTTGATGTCAAAAAACTCACACTAAATTTAGAGTTGACTTTAAAATGTTTGTTGCTAAGGTCCATTAGTTTAGTTTTTTTGGGGTTGATTGAAAAGTATAGGTGACAAAATTTTTTTACAGAGAGTAAAATTTTGTGGAAACTATCCAGTTGATAGTTTCGCTCTATTGACCGAGTCAGCGAAGATTTGGTCATCTCTTGGTATCTGACTGCAAGCTTGCAAGTCACATTAAACCATGATTGTTCTTTTGGTTTAATACTTCTCATCTTATTGGGAATGAAAAACGGCATATCTAATAAAATAATTTATTGTACCATCACAGCCGCTGCATTCACATTTCTATCAAGGAAACATAATTTCCAATTGAAATTGCGTTAAAAACTATTTAACGCACTCAAAAAATTATTTTTCATAAACCTCCGCCTCAAGCCCCGAAGAGGACTGATTTTCTATAAAATCATGTAGTCCTCTTCGGGTCCTTAGTCGTACAAGAACAGAAGATAGGATATGGAAAAACAGCGGAGATGGTACAATGGTCTATGTTAAAAGAGGTGCGTGAACCCTCACTTCATATTTTTCATGATGCGAAGTCAGAAAAAGCTCAAGGATATTATGGCTATGCATATCACTTTGAAGAGAAAAAGTGGGCTCTTTCACTAGTTGAATCAATTGGTTCAATTCAGGAAATAGTTACATTCTTAAGTGCAATATGGCAAATAGTTGCTCTGTCAAATTTTTATTCAAATTACATACACTTCAAGAAAAAACCTAAAAAGCTTAGTAAATTGTATTTATTTTATTTATTTATTTATTTATTATTTTAAGTAATCATAAATAAGTACAATAAGAGCTATACTCTTTTATAGTACAACATAAATGCATAAATATAATGAATTTACATTAAATCTAATTAAAATTAATATTAAAATTGAAATTAAAATGAAAATGAATAATTTTATATTAAAAATTTGAAATTAAAGTTAAAAACTAAAAATGAAGTATAATAACAACTATTTAAAACAGAATCAAAAATATTGACCTTAATTTTTGAACAATATTGGCTTTATGTTATTTTTTTATTTTAAGGAATATAAAAAATAAAAAGAATTAAAGTTAAGTTAAGATTGAAAAAAGTTTCTGATACACAGAATAGATAAAGAATAGATAACATAGAGAAGTAAGGAAGTGTAAAGCTATTGAGTAGAGAAAAATGAAAAGATAGATTGCCTAAAAGGACCTCTCCCAGCGACCTCCCTAAGCCATCTTGGCAAAGCATTCCACAACCTAATGGCGTTAATGAAAAACAGGTGGGAAGAGTTTAATGAGTTGTGCCTCGGAACTATCAGAACATGGCTTCTACTTGACATACAAAACTGAAGTTTTTCATGCAGATAGCAAGGAGTTTTCCCATGGATTAGTTTGTGCAGGTAAATACAGTTTCTAGCATTTAGGTAAGCAGTTATGTCCAAGTCCAAGTATTGCATTTCGGAAACGAGACAAACGATCGTATTTTCGGAGACCATACACATAGCGCGTGGCGTAATTGAATGCAATTTGAATTTTTAACTGGGAAGATGCGGCAAGTTTACTATATACTATGTCTGAATAAGAAATGATTGATAAAATTAGCTGTATGACTAATCTACGTTTAATTTCAGTAGGACTGACACTAGCAGACATTCTTTAGTTTCGTAGGATATAATAAACTTTTTGGACTATACTATTAACATGGTCTACACAGGACAAAGAAGAATTAATGTAGAAACCTAGGTTTACTACTTTCGACACCACAGTCAGTTTGCTATTGCCAATAAACAGATCAGGGACATCAACGACACAAGTTTTACTTTTACATATAGGAAGAACATACGATTTGGCAGCGTTTAGTTGAAGGCCATTACTTTTGGCCCACTCATTGATGCAACTAAGATCCTCATTTAACCTACAACACAGATCATCAAGAAGCCCAGTTCGTCGCGAAAGATAAAGCTGGATATCATCTGCATAAGCATGAACAGATGCATTTCGGCAAACAATAAAGATGTCGTTTATAAAAATTGAAAATAACAGAGGACCTAGTATAGAGCCTTGTGGAACACCACTTACTACTAATTTGTATGACGAGGATACCTGACCAACCTTAACTCTTTGCATTCTATGTCACAAATAACTAGACATTAGATTAACAGCACTATCACAGAACCCAAAAAGATACCTAAGCTTTTGACACAAATAATTATGATTGACTTTATCAAAGGCCTTGGAAAAATCAAGTAAGCAGAGTAAAGTCATAGAGCCGGCATCATATTCGGGTTGAATATCATCAAGAACCTTTACTACCGCTGAGGAACACCCATGCCCTTCCCTAAAACCAGACTGATAGCGTGATAGCAGTTTTTTCTCAGAAAGATATTTGCTAATTTGTTGAGCCATAAGTTTTTCACATACCTTTGACAATGGTGACAGTATACTTATAGGCCTATAATCATTCGCTCCAGATGGATTTTGCTTTTTAGCTATAGGTGTAACGATGGCAATTTTCCACATGTCGGGAAAGGAGGATGTTATAAAGCAATGATTTATAATGTGCGTAAGAGAAGTTATTATGTGAGGTAGTAAAAGTTTAAAGAATTTGATGGGAATGCCATCTTCTGCAACTGCATTTGATTTTATCTGCATAACACAGTTTCCAACATCAATTTCAAACTTAAAAGACTGTGGTATAGTCAGGTTGTCACTGGAAAGCGTAGAGGTGTCATTAGAGGTAGAAAAAATGTCAACAAAAAAAAATTATTTAGAATCTCAGGATCTGCATTGCATTCATTACGATTTTTATTACATAACCCAAGTCTTTTTATGTTGTTCCACAACGTTTTAGAATTAAGGGATACATCTAGTTTCTCAGAAAAAAATCGTGTTTTGGCCTGTCTAACTAACAGAACAGCTTCATTTCTAGCCAAGCTAAAAGATTCCCGGTTTTCAGGAGATGGTCTGATTTTCCATATTTTCTGTAATTTGTTTCTTTTTTTAATGCTATTAGACACGTATTGGGTGAACCAGGGACAAGAGACATTTTTCACGGTTGTCGTACGTAGCGGTACATGTTTGTCAAAAAGATATGTAATCGTTGCTAAAGATAAGACCTAAGCTTATCGTTTACGTTATGGTGAAGCCAACATTCATTGAAAGATAACATTGACACATCGAGGAACAGGGACTGATAGTTAATATTTTTGAAATCACGGAAAGAAAAATTATAAGAATTTGCATTACGAGACAAATAAACATTTAACGAACAAAAAATTAAATCGTGGTCAGATAGAAAATAGAGTTGATCGAATAGAGAAACAACTGAAAGATCAGAAACAATAAAATAATCAAGTAGACTAGGAGTGAAATTATTGCAGTACCGCGTGGGTACAGTATCATTTACAACTGATAGCCCTACTGTCGATAAATTATCATACAGTAAAAACTTACTAGTTTCATTGGAAATAATATTGATGTTGAAATCTCCACACAACATTATGAAACCATAATCAAGAATACTGCTTGTTAAAGCAGAAAACAGAGGATCAACAGAGAAACACTTATTAGGATTACACACGCATGACAAAAATATCTTAGTACTATTATCCCATACACACAAATTTAAAAATTCAATACCTGGTCCACTGGATTTACCTACAACTTTAGAGTTAAGGGTGGTTTTAAAGTAAATAGCAACTCCTCTGTCTTTTTTTCCAGTCCGATCGTTTCTGTACAATATATAATTATTAATGCTAAAGATAGAATCTCATACATCATTGCATAGCCACGTTTCCGAAATGCAAATAATGTCAACGAGCGAGTTTTCAAATATATATTTTATTTAGTCAATTTAGTCATGTTCAAACTACGGGCATTAAAATGAACTACATTAAGGCCAGTACGTTGCTTACATAAGACCTGTATTAAAATGTTTTGGTTTTCATCACCGCCAATAGGTGAATAGCTAGAGCCTGACATAAGAAAAACAACGAGGAGAGTGCGTTATAGGCAAATAAAAATATAATTAGATTAATAAGTTAGAGCAGGATAGAAGAAAATTAAGAAATAATAAAAAAACAAGAGTAATAAATATACGTATAAAAGATCAATATTTAACTGCAAGCTTCCATAGAATCCAATCAAGAATTTTAAAGATTGTTGAGTAGTTGTTCCACACTGCTGATGGGAATGCGTTCAGCTCCTTTTTCTTTTCTGATAAACACAGAGCTACGAAAGGAAAAAGCGTTGTAAATATCATTTTGGCGCTTACAAGCAATCGCAGCTTGCAAAAGTTTTCGGCTTTCTGCATTAAGGCTCTCATGAAGATAGATGTTGTTATTAAAGTCAAACATCTTTAATAACAAGTCAGTTGTTATTATCTACGATAAGCCCCAAATGCTTTGAGCACTCGATTTCTATCAAATGGTGAAAAATATTTGATAATCACAATCGAGTTTGGGTTGCCCTGATTTGATTTTACCCGAAAAATGTCTTTTATAACAGCCCAGTGTGCCAAACGGATCCGTTACGAATCCGTAACGAACTCACTTCTTCGTACATTTTGTCCGAAACGGATTGCGTTTCGCATCCGGAACGCATCCTTTTTCGTATGAAATTCCTCTCTCCGTTACGGACTTCAGTTACGAATCCGTTTCGGACTTTAGATACGAATCCGTTTCGGGCTTCAGATACGAATCCGTTTCGGACTTCAGATCCGAATCCATTTCGGACTTCACATACAAATCCGTTTCAGACTCTTTTTTTAAATAATGCGAACTCACAACGGACACGTTTTTTAAAAATAGTTCTTATTCAAAAAGGGACAATAATGTTTATGTATGTTCAACATTTTTTTATTTTTTTGCTAATTCAGTTCTTACATTCTACATATTACATTTTAAAGAAGGAAATTTAAAATTATATCAATGTATAATAAAAATAAAAATAGCAACAAAAATAAGTACACAATTGTATTTCGTATCCCTAATCTACTGAAAATAAAATAAGAAATTGTAAAACAAATATAAGACTGTCTTTTATGTGAACGTTGTGGAAATTTTTTTGAAGGATTCGTAACGGGTTCGTCGAAACATAAGATTCGTCTCAAAAATACGAATTGCTTTTTTCATTTTTTCGGATCCGCCTCGGACTCAGAATGGACTTCAGGAACGAATCCGTTTCGGACTTCAGATACGAATCCGTTTCGGACTTCATAAACGAATGCGTTTCAGACTCTTTTGGCGGATTCGTAACGGGTTCGTAACGGGTCCGTCGAAACATAAGAAAGCGCAGTGCGTACTGACGGACTCGTAACGGGTTCGTAACGGATCCGCATCCGTTTTTGTGCACATTGGGAGGTGGCTGAAAGTCGATGTAGTGGCAAATACGATTAAACGTGCTCTTTAAGTTTTCTTCATTAGAAACTGGGAGGCCAAACAAAACAGCATCCGAAGTAAAATCAGTGACTTTGTTGCTGCTTTGAGTGCTGTTTTTGCTGCTGATTAAATTTTCTCTTAGCCGCTCAAAATCATCACAGCGAGAATTTAAGGCACTTAGCTGGTTTTATAGCGAGATAATTTTTTCTCCAACTCGCTGTGCAGCGAATTGAGAGCGCTCACTTCAGTCTCGATTTTCAGAATTCGCTGAAAATATAGGATTTTGCTTTCAAGAGCGTACCAAGCTCAAAAGATATTGAGCTAATATGTACGCACTTGTAGGTATTTCAACATCCTCTTTTGCAATTTAGTACAAAATTTAACTCAATGTACTTAACATTTATGCAAAGATTGAAAAAACCAAATTGCAAAAATTTAGTAATCATCCCAGTTGTCCAATAAAAAATACAAAATTTATGTTTTAAAAAAAATACGATCAATTATGTTCGAGGCAAATTATGTTTGATATGCCTAGATGATAAAACCTTACTGCTTTGAGTTATGACCTGACCATTAAAAAAAAAAAGTCATAAAACAATAGCAAAGGCATCGCTTTAGTGAATATTTAATAGCCATAAAATACTTATCTAAAACATTCAACTGTACTTAAAATAAATGACCTTCAGCTGCTATCACAATACTTTTGACATAAAAATTAAAGGTTTTCCTCAGAGTGTCTTGGGCACTTTATCAACTTTGTTTATTACCAAAACAGCCTGGAAAGTAAAAATGTCTCTAGAGTTTTTTGTGCAGTTAGGCACTTTTGTTAGCACATGTTTTTACCTTCCTAATTTTTATTATAAATGCCTAAAGTTTGTCATTAAAAAGACCTGCTATCTTGGCTAGCAAAATATATGTATATATTCCAAAATAAGCACAACACCTACAACTTTTTCTACTTTTATGAAGAGAAAATGTATTTTTCTCCAACTATTTGTAAACAGCAATTCCTCTATAAAAACGACCAAATCGACAGACTGACAGACAAATAGCTAGACAGCCAAGAAAATATCATGTTCTTCAAAATAACGATGTAAATATAAATCTAAACTTTATTAATTGCTTTCATAATGTTTTTCAAAGAATTACAGGAACGATGAATAAAATGATTACAAGCAAATGCTAGAGATAAGTTTGAAATTACAAAAACTGTTTCATTAACTACAAAAATATATGCACACGGTACATGAAGACAGCAAAAATTGCTTATTTTCAACTGAAAACATAAACTAATAAGAAAATATTCAAATTTTTGCGTACACAAAAAAAAAATAAATTACTAAAACTTAAAAGCTCAATTAGTTATTCAATTAAAAAAAAAATGTAAACATTATTTTGGGCTTTGATGTCAATACAATTACACACACATGAATAATAACACTAACAACAATAGCAACAACAACAAAAACAACAACATTAATTTTTCACAAGTATTATCCAAAAATATTCCATAGCTGGCAACGCTTGTGTTTGAATAGTTTATTATTTTTGTTTGATGCTTAGCAAGTTGCTGTTCTTGTTGTTGTATTGGCCCCAGCAGAGGCTTAGTCCTTAAGTGCTAAGTGGCAGTTACACCTGAGTTTTAATTTTTGTAAGCAGCATTTGTTTTTTATTAAATTGTAGTTAGGTTAGAAATACTCTCGTGGTAATAAAGCAAAATTATTAACAGCAAGCAAGAAAATATTTAGCTTTATACATTGGATTCATGTGGAGTAATGCGAAAGAAAAATTTTTAAAATACAAATTAATGCATCAATTATATTCATTGCGTTAGAAAAATACCCTATTTGACTCGCACAATGACAACACTTGCATTTTAAAAAGGACAACAGAAGCTTACGGTTCACTTACTTACAATAACTCATCTAAAACTATCTCAACTCATACAACTCATTTCAACGCATAGCAACTTAACTTAACCCAACTCAACTCGAGATAAAAATTATCTTTATGAAATTCCTTTATGCAATTTATTTGATTTATTCTGTATATTATTATTATTATTATTAACAAAAGCATTAGTGCAGTAAGAACTAAGTTCTCTTATAGCACAACATAAATACATTCAATTGCGGATTGCATAGAATTTATATTAAATTTACTTGACGTTAAGGACGACATTTTATTGTTGGGCGATTTTAATTTGCCTGACTTAAAATGGCATTCTTCTGACGATGAAACACATTTTTGTGCATCTAATTCGAAGACACGCCAAGAACATATATTTGTTGACAATATATGTTCTGACTTACAACAAGTTAGTTGTATTTATAATAGTCTGGAAAGTGTAACTGTAATGTACTGTAGAAAATCAAATGATAAAAATCATTGTGTTTATTCTTACGACTGTATGCCAAAGACACACATGCACTGGTTAGATGTTTAGAGACTGAAGGAGTCGGGCGAGAGCCATTAAAGCCACTAGCTATCAGTCGTTGGGGGGTACGTGACGCCTTCAACCTACCAGAAAACCATACGTACATACATTTACTAATTATTTTAGACTCTCTTAAATATTCTAACTTTATAATGGACCGGAATGACCACTCACAAAACTAGTCCCCAAAGTGATCATTAAAATTCATGATGAAAGCAAAATGTATGGATCAACTATTATCACATTAAAATCTATCTTCAAGATGTATGTGAAGATACGTGCTCTATACCCACCCTACCTTTGGCCTTACTATGCACGATGTTTCTGCAAGACCCCGAAAGAACCATATTCTACCGTATCTTTCACATCACTCTACATTAGAAAAATTATTTTTATTTAGCCAATCATTTTATTTTAAGTTTTTATTTCATGAAGTATTTCATTTAAACATTCTCCAAAAACTACCTTAAGTTTAACACCAAACTGCATTTAATATTTATTTAAATCATAAAATTCGAATTCAATTGTAATTTTATTTCTGCTTGTCTATACACGTTTGGTTCAATATTAAGTATTATTTCATAATTAGTAGAAAAAATATATATCAAAATTAATTTAGTGTAGTTATAGTGTAGAAATTATTCATAAAAAAATAGTAGGCACCTTTGACCCAGTATTATATCTGTATCCATAATAATAACATTTTATAAGTTTTTAAATATTGGGGGTTGGAATTAGTTTTAAAGGTTTTCTAAGAGATGGCGTAACTATCAATAGATCGCATCGGGCACACCTGTGACTATATTCATTTCAAAGCACATTGTCTAAGCTTCATTTTTCAGTATGTGTCATTCCACTGAAGTGTAAACAACATATATTTTTTTCTCTGTGAACATGTCGACTTTCGTTCCAACAAAACGCAATTTGCGGGAAGGTTTACTTTTGTGCTTCCATTTGAAGAAAAAAGCGGTTGAAGCACAACGCACGCTTACTGAGGCTTACGGGAACTATGCTCCATCGATTTCTACTTGTGAGTACTGGTTCCGTCGGTTTAAAAGTGGTGATTTTGATACGGAAGACAAAGAGCGTCCGGGCCACCCGAAAAAGTTTGAAGATGAGGAATTGGAGGCTTTGCTCGATGAAGACCCGTGTCAAACCCTTCAAGAATTGTCAGAATAATTGGGAGTCGACTTATCAACGGTCGGCAAACGCTTGAAGGCCATGGGAATGATTCAAAAGCAAGGAAATTGGGTGCCGTACCAGTTGAAGCCGTTGAACGGCTTCGCACATGCAAAGACGTTGAACGGCGATTTTGCATGTGCGAACAACTGCTTCAACGGCATAAAAGGAAGAGTTTTTTGCATCGTATTGTCACTGGCGATGAAAAGTGAATCCATTACGATAATCCTAAGCAAAAAAAAATCGTGGGGACCACCCGGCCATGCATCAACATCGAGGGCCAAGCCGAATATTCATGGCGCCAAGCTTATGCTGTGTATTTGGTGGGATCAGAAGGGTGTCGTGTACTATGAGCTGCTAAAACCTAACGAAACCATCACTGGGGAACGCTACCAACAACAATTGATGCAATTGAGCCGAGCATTAAAGGTTAAACGGCCGGAATATGCCAAAAGACACGACAAAGTGGTTTTTCAACATGACAACGCACGGCCACATGTTGCAAGAACCGTCAAGGAAACGTTGGAGGCGCTGAATTGGGATGTGCTACCCCACCCGCCTTATAGCCCAGACATAGCCCCTTCCGACTACCACCTATTCAGATTGACGACGCATGGCTTGGCTGAGCAGCGCTTCACTTCTTACGAGGATACCAAAAAATGGGTCGATTCGTAGATTGCCTCAAAAGACGAATCGTTCTTCCGGCGCGGAATCCATATGCTGCCAGAAAGATGGGAAAATGTTGTAGCTAACGATGGACAATACTTTGAATAATATACATTGTAACGTTGTTTTTAAATAAATGCTCAAAAACCGAAAAAAAACCTTTAAAATTAATTCCAACCCCCAATAGAACTCAGTTTTTGATGCAGCTGCGTTTCACACATATTGCTCCATACACACACACAATCTGATGTGTACTTTTAGCCAAAGTTATAACAAAAGAAGAATTAAAGAATTTTTTAACATAATTTATATGTAGATTGAAATCTTTAGAGATTGAAATCTTAACATTGCAACAAGACTTAAGCTGTTAATGAAACATATATATAAATAGAGGCGTGTTAGGAAACATTATTTTGTAGAAATATTTGCCTTGATCTATAAGTTAAATTTAATTCAAATATTATTTTAAAATTTTCGCTTTAAGAAAATCATTCAAAAATTATGGATTCATAAAAGCAAGCTACTAACATTTTTGCACTCAACGCTGCCCGAAACAATAGTAAACATAAAGAGAGTGAGTGCGACACGATTAACACAGTACCTGTAACAAAAATACTGGTTCTTACAAAATGAGCAAATGAAAAGAGAATTTAATAATTTCTCTGCTGCATTTTGTTGCTGTTAATATTTATGTTGCTTTTTGTTTCGATCAACTTTTGATTAACTTTGTTGTTGTTGTCGTTGTAGTATTATTTTTTTTTTGTTTTAAATTGTAAATATTTTATAAATACATAAATATAGTAAATAATGGTTTTATATTTTTTTTGTTTGCTTCTACTTTAATTTGTTGCTTGTTGCAAGGTTTTCATTACAGATTTAATTTATTTTAAACTTTTGTAGAGAAAATAATTAAGAAGGTAGTGTTGTTGTTACTCACTTTTAATACTTTGTTGCTGACGTCCATCGCTGAAGGCCTTCGGTGATGTCGATCGATGCTTCGTTTTAAATTAAAATGTTAATATTAAATTTAGATATAAAAAGTTTTTCTGTTTTTTTTTTTTTTTTTTTTGGTTGTTGTTGTTAATCAAAACTCAATCAAAGTTTGTAGTAATATGTCGCTGTGTGTGTGGGCAAATGTGTGCGTGAGCAAGTATGTATGTGAATATGAACACTTTTAATTAACAGCTACATTAATTATTTTACTTACAATTATTTATATTTTGTACTTAAGTTTAAATTTATATTAACTTTAGCTTAACTTTTTCACTTTTACTAACTTTTGTATGTGCGAAATTTTTTCATCTTTATCACTTTAATCTAGATTTTGTTGTCTTTGCTTTTATACAGATTTAAGGCTTATTTTTTAGTAATTTAAGTAAAATTTAAGGCATTGTAACCAACGTAGCGATTATTAATTTTTTTTTTTTTTTTAAAGAAGGAAATTGCAACAATAAGAACACACTTTTCTGAACTATATTTAATCAAAATGAACTTTGGTCAAAATTCCTGAACTTTTTCAGCTTTTAACTTTTAATGGTTTTTTTTCAAAACTAAAATATTTCTGTTTATGCTTCTAAGTATGTTTTTTTTTTTTTTTTTTAACTTTATGCACTTTTTAGGACCGAAATTTTAGATGAAGCTGTTATTTTTGATAAATTTGTGTGTGCCGTTTACCACGAGGCGTAATCATAACTGGTTCGCATTTCGTTTGTGTCTTGCTACTGATGATCGCCCACGCTATTCTCTCTTGTTACCAAGCCATGAATTGATTATGTTCGGCGATCATTGAGTCTAGAAGAGATTATCGTAATGCTCAACAAAAACGACTGAGAAGATGCCGTTGAGTTTTTAATGATGCTACCCTTTATGATCGATTGATTTTTCTAAAATTTTAGAGACCATATTCACACTATATTTTAATTAGAAAATTAAAGAAAATTTACCTTTTTGTGGATATTTAAGACAATAGCAGATTCGCTTATAATTGTTTGACTAGCAATTAGTATTAAAGTTTTATAGAATTTTTCCTTTGGGCACTGTATTAGAATTCGGCGAATCTCTCAAAGTTCATCTAAGAACGCTTAAAAATATTTTTTTTTAAAAATATTGCGTTAAGCAATTGTAATTTCAAATTTTATATTAAAATTCAAATGAAAATGTTGGTTAAACTTATTGGATTTCACCAAACTTACCGGAGTTTTCGATTCAAAGATAAAAGTTAGGTAAGTTAAATTTGAAGAAACGTGTTGATGCTTTGGCAACTCAAAGGAAAAGGAAGTTAGTTCTCTATTCTCTGATAAAGTGAAGTTTGCTGAGACGAATAGGAACTGTTCAGAAGCTTGCTGAAATTAGCGAAATGTCAAAACACAAAAGTAGTGCCATTTATGCACTTAATTGGTTTTTGTACTTGCTTTCTAAAAATTTTGAAATTGGGATAATGAATAATCTTAAGTTGTTCGTTACAAAAGGCTGCTTGACCTAGTCTTAACTACAGACAGTAACAATGTCATTGTTCAGAAGGCACTTCATGCTTTGACTACTATTGATAATTACCATCCACCTTTGAGTGTTTGGTATAAATCCGATAGGGAGAATATGGTAAATTCAAGCTCTGTTGACACAGTTTATGAATTCAATTTCAAAAAAGCTGACTTTTTGGGGTTGAATCATTTACTTTATAGTAAATTAAATATAATTACAGAGTACATAAATAATAATAGTCTTAATAGTTCAATAAATTTTTTCTATACGAAGCTCTTTGCTATGTTTTCTCAGTCTGTACCATATAGTCTCAAATTTGCGAAAAATTCTGCGTACCCTTGGTACACAAAGGATTTAAAGACTCTTCGCAACAATAGGAATAGGGCATGGAAGAAATATGTTTGTAGTTTTGACTCAAATGACCTAGAAGCATACAAACGTTTGTTTCTGGAATTTGAGTATTGCTCAGCTGCATTATATAATGAGTATTTGGATAATATGAAGCTGAGTATTTTGTCTGATCCAAGAAAATTTTGGGGATTTATTAATGTTAAGAAGAAGACGGATGGATTTCCTTCTTCTTTCAAACTTCAGGATGGATTTACTGACGATTCCACCATTATTTGTGGCTTATTTGCCAATCTTTTTAAAGAATCATTTTGTTCAGATTCTTTTAATCCTGATTTAGCATATTTTGATTATATGAACAACGCATCCAGAGTTTCTTTGGGGCATATATCTTTTACCTCAGAGGATATTTTTAAGTATATTGAATCAATCGATGAGGATTTTAGCGCTGGACCAGATGGAATTCCTGCCGCAGTGTTAAAACAATGCGGCTCCATTTTATGTCAGCCACTTTCGTTACTTTTTAATAAATCAATTAATGAAAGTAATTTTCCTCTTTTTTGGAAGAAATCTTATATCAGTCCTATTTACAAAAAAGGTTGCAGGAATGACGTCACTAATTATAGGCCTATCGCTAAATTGTCTTCGATTCCTAAACTTTTTGAGCGAATAGTGTACGATCGAGTGAAAACTCACTATGGGCAAGTCATGACAACTCGTCAGCATGGTTTTGTTACTGGCAGATCCACTGTGTCTAATCTCCTTGATTTCACTACATTCTGCTTAAAATCTATTGATTCTGGTAGCCAAGTCGATTGTATTTACACTGACTTTAGCAAAGCATTTGATAAATTACCACATAATCTAATTTTATTAAAACTTAAATTAATGGGATTTCCACAATATTTTGTAAACTGGATCAAATCGTATTTGATGGAGCGATCTTATCAAATACGGTTCCGAGGCGTGTTATCTTCTGAATTTGTTGCAGAATCGGGTGTTCCTCAAGGAAGCCACCTGGGCCCACTTCTGTTTATTTTGGCAATTAATGATGTTACCCACGTCATTAAACACTCTCATTTGCTTATTTATGCAGATGATATGAAAATATGCAGAACAATTGATTCTAATGACAATTCAGACCTGCTCCAGTCAGACTTGAACTCCTTTGAGGTTTGGTGTTCTAAAAATAACATGTTTTTAAATCCAGATAAATGCCAAACTATTACCTTTTCGCGTAAAAGGAACAATTTTATTTTTGATTACAAAATTAAAGATACTGCTTTAAGTCGTGTAACTACCGTCAAAGACCTTGGTATATGCATGGATTCTAAATTGTCGTTAAACATGCATATTGACACAATTTGTAAAAAAGCGTCTTCTATGCTTGGTTTTATAAAACGGTGGGCCAAAGAGTTTGATAGCTTAATAACAACTACAACTCTGTATTATTCAATCGTGTGTCCTCACTTGGAATACGCAAGTCAAGTATGGTCCCACATTACAATGTGCATGTTGATCGTATAGAAAGAATTCAAAAACGTTTTGTTCGGTTTGCTCTAAGAGGCTTGAGTGGAACGGACACATTTAACCTTCCTCCATATGAGGATCGTTTGAAATTATTAAAAATGCAATCTTTAAGTGAGAGAAGAAAATCTGCTGATATCGTCTACTTACACCAACTCATAACTGGTGTATTCGACTCTCCAGAGCTTCTTTCTCTTATAAAATTTAACACTAACCGTAGAAGCAGTAGAAACTCTAACAACTTGATTTATTTACCATTTAGTAGAACAAATTATATGTTAACTGCTCCATTAAATCGCATGAGTACCTTTGTTAACAACTGTAGCGTGTTTGATGTTAACTTGTCGAAAGGTCAACTCAAAAGTAGATTGAAAACTAATGTATGATTAGATCTATGTAAACGCATGTTTAGTTGTTATGTCTTGTGTTGTCCCTGAGCCCAACCCATATTATGGTGGGTAAATTTTTCTCCCTTTTGGTTTTTTTTGGACCACTTCTATCGATATCTTTGAGATATTTCAATGATATTTGGGTTGGTTCTCAGAATGATCTATTGCGGAGAAAGTGTGAAAAAGCTGTAGTAGCTAAACTCTATTGTTATTGCATGTTAATATAAGTATAATAACAACTATTTAGTAATTTTACTTAACTAAAGATACAATATATGTTTAATATCAATTTTTAAATAGCAAATAAAAGTTCATTAAATTAAAAACAGAATATTTAATAAGAGATTGTGAATTTAAAAATAATTTTTCGATGTTTGGACAGAAAAAGAAAGCATGAACAATTTTAATATTCAATTTAATTAAACTTAACCTAAACGCAAAATCTTAATTCCTTTTTATATTCTAAATTCACATAGTTATCAGACAAATATTAATTATTCAATAAGTAAAAATTATAAAAATGTGATTCACCTCTATTGATGTACTACTAAAGACCAAGTCTTATTGTACAAATATTAATTAATTAAATAAATAAATAAATAAATAAATTATTGGAACATAAAGTTTTAGGGTTTATTCAAATCCGTAAGGGGCCTATTAAGGTAGGTTTTCTTGGCATTTTACAACCTTTTAGTGATGCAATTAAATTATTTACAAGGGAACAAGCTTACCCATTAGTGCCAAACTATTTATTCTATTATATTTCTCCTATTTTTTCTCTATTTATTTCCCTTTTTTTATGATTATGCGCACCAATTTTAATTAATCTGTATTCTTTTAATTTAGGGATCCTGTTTTTTATGTGCTGCACAACACTGGGGGTTTACACTGTAATATCTGCTGGATGATCTTCTAACTCAAATTATTTATTTTAATTTAATTTTATTTATTTAATTTAAATTTAGTCTACTGATCAAGATCTTACAGACTATTTCATAATTACAAAAATATTTCCACCAGTAATAAGAATAATAGATACAATACTATGATATAATACTAGTGATAATTATTTAAACATTTCAAAGACATTCCTTTTAAAAAGATTAAAATCATTACTAAAATCAATGTTATCCGCAATGAAGTTACAATACATCAAGCATCTAGATATTGGCTCATTCATGCCATAATTAGTTCTATGAAATGGAACGTAAAAAAAAGCACTCTCCCTTAATGGTCTTATCGGAGCATAGAACGGAATTAAAGTTAGTAGTTCCGGACAATTAATATTGCTATCTAAGATGCGCTTAATAAATAAAACGCTCTGTGCATGTCTTCTTTGCGACAAGTGTTGCAAGCCTAATAAATTGCAACGCTCATTGTAAGATGGCATATTATCGAGAGAAAACCTCCGGCGTAGAGCGAATCTTGTGAATTTTTTTTGAATTCGTTCAATACGACTGCTCTCACATTCATAAAAAGGGTCCCACACAATACTTGAGTATTCAAGTTGAGATCTTACTAAACTTACGTAAAGTGTTTTTGCTGTCAAAGGATCTAAAAATTCTTTCGAATTTCGTTTTAGAAATCCAAGTAGAGAACAGGCTTTAGATACTATGAACTCACGATGGTGGCTAAAAGAAAGCTTGGTATCAAAATATAAACCTAAATCTTTAACAATTTTGTCTCTCAAGAAGACGTTATTGTTTCCATAAGAATAATTATATAAAATTGGATAGTTCTTATGGGAGTAAGTCAGAGCTTTACATTTATAATAATTTAAATTCATTCCATTCCTATTGCACCATAAGAGAAATGATCTTATGTCTTCCAGTAAATTGAAGCAGTCAGAAATATGTCCAACTTTAATAAAGATTTTCAGGTCGTCCGCATATAACAAGCATTCGCTGAACTTAAAAATTTGTGGAATATCATTTATAAACAAGTTAAAAAGCAGGGGACCTAAGTGACTACCTTGAGGCACGCCTGAATTAACAACAATCGGGTTTGAATACTGGTTATCAATTCTAACAACTAATTGTCGATTCGATAAATAGGAAGAAATCCATTCCAAAAATACGGAATGAAGCCCCAATTTTTCAAGTTTTAGCAGTAGTATCGAATGAACCAAACTATCAAATGCTTTAACTAAGTCGGTATAGAGAACATCAACTTGCAAGCCATTTTCGACAGAATTGATACAAAAATTTGTAAAAATTGTAAGATTAGTGCACGTTGATCTACCCGCTAAAAAACCATGTTGTTGCGTTACAATATAATTTTTGATCTCAGAAAACAGTCTCATATTAACAATCTTGTCTAAAATCTTAGGAATAACTGATAGCTTAACAATCGGTCTATAGTTTTCTATTAAAAATTTTTGACCAGATTTAAAAATTGGAGATATAAATGCAGTTTTCCATTCATCTAAGAATATACCAGAAGAAAGTGATTTATTAAATATAAGCGCTAAAGCAACAAAAAGTGTCGAGGCGCATTTCTTAAAAAACACCGGAGGAAGCAAATCAAAACCAGCACCTTTGTTCGTGTCCAAACCTCGCAAAACTTCAAAGACTTCTTCGTATGAAATTGTCATACTTGACATATTTACAATTTGGGTAATGTTTGAGAAATCATCATGGTTATTTGGCAATGCAGCATTATTGAAAACAGACCCAAAGAAGTCTGCAAACAGTTCGCAAGATTCTTATGAACTATTCGAAGATTTGTTTTTGTACTCCATAGATTTCGGAAGTCCATGAGATTTACGTTTGGAATCAATAAATACCCAGAAAGATTTAGGATTTGATTTTATTCCAGATTCGATAGAATTCAAATACTTTTTAAATAAGAAGTTAGAAAGAAAGTCAAATTCCTTACGACGTAAAATAAAATTTGCTTTATCAACATCACCATTTGATCTCTTAAATTTTTTATGAGCTCTATTTCTTAAATTTTTTAGATGTAGTAATCGAGAATTATACCAGGGTAGGTTAAATTGCCGATGAAATTTTTTGATTGGTACATATAAATATAAACCTTCTTCGAGAACTTTTTTGAATGTGAAATACATCGCATATAAATCCATAGAATTGAAAACTATTATCCAATTTATAGAATCAAAATAATTATTAAGCGCAGGATAGTTAGCGTTCTTGAAATCATAAGATAAATTGGAAGAATTATCAAAAATATTATTTGGTTTATAAAAACTGAATTTCAGCTCGAGTGCCTTGTGATGAATTGACTCGCGAGTAAGCGGCATAAGACACATATTCATGAAGTATTTAAGATTATTTCTAATAAAAACTAAATCCAAAATTCGTTTCAATTCGTTTTCAAATTCATTGATCTGAAACATATCTAAGGAATAAAGGGAGTCACATAGTAACAACTCGACATCTTTTTTAACATTAAAAGGCATTAATATTTTGTCATCACTACTATATTTCCATTCAATGTTACTTAAATTGAAATCTCCTAAAACACAAGGAGTTTGCTGAGGGCTTAAAGACGACACAATATTAGAAATATTAAAAATATGGTCATTATATAAATTATAATCGCTATTTGGTGGAATATAACTTACAATAAAAACAATTTCATTGATGCTGGTTGAAGGATCATTGGCAAATTTAACTGCAACACAAGTTTGTTCAATATTATCATGCTCACGAGGTAAGCGAATTGCTCTGCTGGCATATTTTGATGAAACTGCTATTAATACACCGCCTCCTCTCGACATACCTGGGCAAAGTATGCGGTCTCTACGGTATAATTCATAATCCGCGTCAAATAGTTCTTCAGAACAAAAATGTGACGTTAACCAAGTTTCCACAAGAGCTATTACGTCGAAATCGTGAGCTGCTGCGGCAGAAAATAATTGATTGGTTTTAGCACGAATATCACCAACATTGTCAAAATAAAGAGAAAAATAGCTTTGATGAACAGATGACGCTGATTTGTTTAAAGATTTAGATTCTATTTTGTTTTCATTTTCCTCGGTTTTGGCCGAAAATTTTTAAACACAGATACTTTTATGCTTTCTTGCCAAAGCGATGGATTGAGGATTGTTTCAATAAATTGCTCAGCAAAACCGAGTTTAAATGATATTTGCTTTACATCTTCACGAGCAACGCCTTTTTTTATAAGTTTGTAGCACGCAAGATTTTTCTCTTCAATTTCCGTGTGTTTAACGATATAATTTATAATATCACGTTCAGAGACAGTTGACTTAAAAGCAGATAGATGAACAAACCTCAGTTTAGGGACAACTTCTAGCTCATGGTTGTTGTTTAGACCAACAACAAGTACTTCTTGAGAGTGTCGTTTGTTTCTTTTTTTATGTTCAGGAACAACAACAGCATTAGAAACACCAGGTGTAGTGTGGACGATATGAGCGCCAGTAGATAAATCAGCTGTTTTCTCGATATCAGAAACAACAGCAGCATAGGAAGCACCAGCAGCGCTAGTACAGCGAGACCCAGATGAAATAGCAGGAACAATCGCGGTAGTTAAGTAGTTAGTCAAATTATGCGTTATTAGGGGCGTTACGCGCAGTTGCTCAAACTATTTCGTATGAAGTTAGATTAGCCATTATTCTTTTGAGATTTGTCGGCCTTGCAGGAAGATTCAACTTTTTAGATTTTAGATCTTCTCAAAAACATTTGTGATTTATTTTTTATTTTATTCCCTTAGCTTTTATTTGAATGAGAGTTTCCTTAGCTGAAACAAATCGAACTTCTTTTGATTTTGCAGAGGGAGAATCAGAATTAGTTTCGGGGTTTAACGTAGAGTACAGAAGAGGGGGATTTGCTTTTATTTTCCTTGCAGAATATTCAAGAATTTTATTTATGAGTATATTGTTTTGTTCTTTATTTTTAGGGAGTGATATTTTTAGCCTGTTTTTTTTTATTTAAAAATAACTTTTCTATCTTTTTTATTTATTTGAGTACGAGGAACTCTACCTCGATTTCGATATGATAAGCTTATAATATTAGCGTGAAAATTTTTTTTACCTTTTTCCTTATATTTTCTTTTATTTTTAGTAGGTGTAAAATCTTTTCTTTTCACTATATAAATAATTGTTAATAGTTAAGTTAATAAATTGTTTTTTATCTATATTATGTTTTCAAGACATATGCTTATTCAAGCTCATTAACTATAAAATTAATTTATCTCATCATTTAGCTACAATAGGGCTTATGAGAAAAAAAGAAAGAAATACATAATTGTAGGAAGTTGGCCAACCATAATGTAGGAGTCTTCAACAGGTCGAGCTCCAATTCAAGTTAAAAGGACTACAGTAACAATAAATATTCAGAAAAGAAGTTGATTAAGAGGGTTAAATTGAAAACCCCCGAAATTTCCTAGTGTGCGAGAATGGGAGAATTATTAGAATTGAGATTGATATTACTAAAGCGATTACTCCCTCCCCCCAGCTTATTAGGAATAGAACGTAAAATTGCATATGCAAAAAGAAAATACCATTCTGGTTGAATATGAATAGGAGTTACAAGGGGATTAGCTGGGATGAAATTATCGGGGTCTCCTAACATGTAAGGTCTATAGAGGGAGAGACAATATCTTTAAATGAAAAATAAGGGTGGAATGGGACTTTATCAACATTAGAATTTAAACCAATTGGATTATTTGAGCCAGTTTGATGAAGGAATATTAAATGAATAATGGTAAAAGCTAAAATAATAAAGGGAATTAAAAAATAAAATGTAAAAAAACGAGTGAGAGTGGCATTATCAACAGCAAATCCTCCTCAGATTCATTGCACTAAAGAAGTGCCAAGATAAGGAAGTGCTGATATTAAATTTGTAATAACTGTTGCTCCTCAATAAGACATTTGTCCTCATGGAAGAACATAGCCTATAAAGGCTGCTCCTATTACTATAAATAGGATTACTACTCCAATAAGTCACGTAGAAGTGTAAAGATAAGAGTTGTAATAAATTCCTCGTCTAATATGTTGATAAATGCAAATAAAAAAGAATGATGCTCCATTATCATGAACGGCCCGTAAAAATCATCCAAAGTTAACATCTCGGCAAATATGATTAACTCTTGAAAAAGCAATTGAAATATCTGCAGAATAATGTATTGCTAAGAATAACCCCGTTAAAATTTGAATAATTAAGCATAAGCCTAATAAAGACCCAAAATTTGCCATAGAAGAAGATACTTTTGTTTTTGCATTTAAAAAAGCTGATTACACAGCGATATCTACATTTTTATCGAGTGTGGATTGGCGTCTGGGTTTTGGTGATATCTTGTCAGATAATTATGACTTTTTTATCGAAATTATAAATCAAGGATTTACTCGCTTTGTTCCTATTAAAAAGATAAGGAAAAGTTCTAAGCCGGAGTGGTTCAATAAAAGTCTTTCAAAATTAAAAAACCGTATGAACAAATTGTTCAAAAAAAGTAAAATAAATATATCTTTTCGTCAAAACTATTTACAGGCGCGTAGTGAATACGCATCTCTTAAAGAATTGCTCTACAAATCTCACCTTAATAAGCTGGAGTCTGATATTAGAGAAAATTCGAAGAACTTTTGGAATTTCTTAAATAAAAAAAGGAACACGAAGGGTTTCCCTAAAAATATGTTTTCTAACGAAAAAACTGCAAGTAGCACTTCAGACGTCACAAATCTTTTTGCTGATTATTTTCAATCGAATTTTTTATTAGACGACGGAGATGACGTGAACTGCCTTTTTTATTATAATGACACACCTATTATTGATATGGGTTCATTAGTTCTTTCTGATGATGATGTCTTACAGGATTTGCTCACTCTAGACATTAATAAAGAAACTGGTCCTGATAATATTCCCCCAATATTTCTAAAAAACTGCGCAGCTGTGCTAGCCCAGCCATTAGCGCTTTTATTTAATTTATCTTGCAAGACAGGGCAGCTTTTGAATATTTGGAAAGAATCCATTATAGTCCCTATCCATAAAAACCCGCCAGAGGACCTTCGGGGAATCTGCCTGTCCCAAGCCAGGAATGGAAGGGTGAGGGTTTGTTATTGGATGGGCAGTTTAATGGGGCACGGCCCATGAACTGATCTCATAATGAGTTCTTTCAGGAGGCACGGCTCCTGAATGTTCGTCTGATAACTGTAAAAGAAAAGGTTTACCTAGAGCCTTGGATGTTGCTGCCAAATTCTTGGAGAAAGCATTGTTTTGATATTAAGTTATCATAACACCGTAGTTGTAATATGCTTTCGATGGACGATCAATCCAACATACTTGAAGAGCGGAGATAGTCATCCATCAATGATGAGGAGACCTGATCTATCGTTGTTCTGCAGACCTATCTTAGAATAAAGGTTATTATGTAGGAAACATTTAACCTTCGGACCGTTGTATAAGCAAATTTGTATACAACGGCTCATGCTTCTTAGTTTTCTGTTAAGGCTTTTTATTAAGTCTTAATTTAGGATAACGACGTTGCATAAGTAGAATTGAGGTTTACCCGGTTTTACTGGGAAACCTATGGTTATTTTTTAACCTAGCCAAGTAAAATTCGAGTGGCTGAAGGTGTCACAGTCAGATATAAATGTTCTAAGAACTTTTGGTCTGTAGACGGGATGTTGAAGAGCCTTGTCAGGTGGAGCCTTTTGCCCGGGTTTTGACTATCATATGGGTTAGGCCCACGTGGGGTTTTAATAACGCTCTGGCTGTGGTTAGGCCAGAAAGGCCGGTGTGAGTTACACTTTAGTTGAACTCGGGCTGGTGATTCCCTTAAATTACTAAGAGAATGATGGTAGATTGAATCTCGCCAATTTCAAACAGTAAATGTTAGGAAGGTAAGCAACTACCGGATCAATATACTGTTACCTTTGGAATTTGAGTACAGGTGATGGGGAAACCTAAATAGTCTGAGTTGTGACCATTTGAGATTGAGGAATTTGATTGCATGAGTGACAGGTCTAGTTGCCGCCTTAATTTTTCGTGTCAGAGAGTGATGACCTCTGATATGAATGGGATGATTTTGTGCGGATCAAATAATGGGTTGTATTACTTGGTATAGTATACTGAGATGACCCATGGTTATTAAAATAACCAAGTCATGTTTTAATTCGAGTGACTGAATGAGTCACGGTCATGTATAGTGTCTTTTTGACATCAGTGCTGGGGTTCTGTGGCAAGTAATTAGAGGAACCTTTCAAAAATGGTTTTTCTTGAATTCCGAAGGGGCGTTGACCGACGCTTCATATTTGTCGCAAGCATTGGAGCACCGTTGAATTAAGCCTTCGCGGCAGGGGTCAACGTTAAAAACATAGTGGCTTTCTGTCCCTATCCATAAGTCTGGCTCTAGGCAAAATATAGCGAACTATCGACCGATATCAAAATTGCCCTTGATCCCTAAACTATTTGAGTCAACTGTCAAAAAACACATTTATGCTAGAATTAAAAACTCTATCTCTGAATTCCAACACGGTTTTGTTAGTGGTAAATCTACTTCTACAAACCTAACACTGTTCTCTCACTTCATTAAAACTGAAATGGAAAAAGGCAATCAAATTGACGTAATTTTTACTGATTTCGCCAAAGCCTTTGATAGAGTTCAGCACTCCATTATGGTTAAAAAACTTTCCCTAATGGGGTTTCATTCCTCTTTGTTATCCTGGCTGAGGAATTACCTTTCTGATAGGTATCAAGTTGTTCGTATTGGTAACTGCTACTCAAAATCTATTACTAACCATTCTGGTGTGCCCCAAGGAAGTCACCTTGGACCTCTATTGTTTGTCTTGTTCATCAACGATCTTCCAAACTTTTTACAGCATACTAACTCTTTGATGTATGCTGATGATGTTAAACTGTTTAATTCGGTTTCTTCAACTTCAGACCATCGACTTCTTCAAATTGATTTAAACAATATAATTAAATGGTGTTCAGTTAATAGACTTTATTTAAATGTTGCCAAATACAACATTATGTCTTTTTATATGAAAAAAGAACCAACTTTTTTTAATTACTCAATCGCAAATAGTAGTCTTTCACGTGTCGAGTCTACATCTGATCTGGGAATTCTATTTGATAGAAAAATTTCTTTTTCCAACCATTACGATTGCATAATTACTAAGGCTAATGCAATGATGGGTTTTTTGAGGCGTAATTCAAAGGAATTTAAGGATATATACCCTTAGAACGTTATTTTTATCTTTAGTAAGGTCTATCTTGGAATATGGATGTGTGATCTGGGATCCATATTACGAGGTAGATTCTTTGCGATTGGAAAAAATACAAAAACGTTTCACTCGTTACATAATGTTTAAATTAAATTGGAATTTTATGCCAACGTACGTATCTAGGTGTGCTCTTCTGGGTCTTAATACCTTAGCCTCCAGACGTAAATTTTTTCTTGTTATTTTTGTTCGCGATATAATTATGTCACATATAGACTGCGCGCCACTCCTCGCTCTTTTAAGAATATATGCGCCTGAGAGATATTTTAGGCAAAGAGATTTTTTTTTTACATTCCGTATCATAGGACAAACTATGGCCGTAATGATCCTATTAATAATATGTGCTTAGCGTTCAATTCCATAAGTGCTCAAATAGACCTCACTCTGAATAGACAAACTTTTAAAAAAAATTTATTAAGAATTGTTTAAAATGAATTTATAAAAGTGTAATATTCTTTACTATAATTATGTTTACATTTTATTAGTTTTATATCATATTTTTTTTATAATTTATATGTTATTACTCAAACTGTTAAACGATTGTTGATAGTTAAAATGGAAATAAATAAATAAAGAAATAAATAAAAATTTCATCACAAGGAAATATTAATGGGTGTGGGAAGATCAACTAAGGCATTGATTGAAATTTTTAAAAGAGTATTAGATTTACGTATTGGTTTATTCATAAAATATCTTTCGAAGAGGTCCATAAGCTAATCCTGTAATTTTAACAATTGCATTTAAAGTAATAAGAAGGTATATAATTAATAAGCCAGTAATGAAACATTCTAGTGTGCTGTTTTTTTTTTTAAACGAAAATTTTTAGGCATTTAATTCTACAAGCGAAATTTTGGTGTAGACTCAACACTAACACATACTTACCATAACGTGTTTGTTGAATGTGTTAGTTGAGCATTATTGTTGAATGTCATATTTCCACGCCAATTAAATGCACGAACATATAAAAGACAGACATCGAAACAGACAGCCGATGCTTTCGCCACTCGACTCTCAATCCTGCTTCAAAGCACTCCTCCAATCGATGACATATGCGCGCAGTGGACACAAATTTCCAACTCCATGCGTGCGGCTGCTGAAGAAGTGATTGGCTACCACTGCCCTCGCCGAAACCAGTGGTACGACCAGGAGTGTCGCGGCGCTACTGCAGAGAAAGACGCCGCCTACAAAGCCACCCTGCAGTTGGTTGTTACGCGCGCTGCTAAGGAGCGATACAAAGAAAAGAGGAGTGAAGAGAGACGTATTTTCAGGCGGAAAAAAGAGAGAGGCAGAAAAGCGGAAGCAGGAGAAGATTGAGATGTATGCTGACAGAAATGAGGCCCAAAAATTTTTAGAAAAAATAAGACTTTGCCGATGGTTTTAATACCGGGGCCTCTTCCTGCAAGGATGAAAACGGGAATCTAGTAACAGATGTCCAGAGTACACTGACGTTATGGAGGGAACACTTTTCTAAGCTTCTAAATGGCGATGCTGACAACAATCCCGCTAATAGAGATGATATTCTTCAAACCCCAATTTCGGATGACAGCGTCGAGGTTCCGCTGCCCGACTATGATGAAGTTCTAACAGCTATAGCTCGGCTTTAAAATACAAAAGCCGCGGGAGCTGATGGCTTACCTGCGGAGCTGTTTAAGAACGGAGGCGAAGCTCTACTTAAATGCATTCACGAGCTTCTATGCAGAATATGGTCGGAAGAATGCATTCCGAACGATTGAAATCTCAGTGTGCTTTGCCCAATCCACAAGAAAGGCGATCCCACTATCTGTGCCAATTACCGTGGGATAAGCCTTCTTAATATCGCATATAAGGTCCTGTCGAACGTTTTTTGTGAAAGATTGAAGCCCATTGTAAACGAACTGATCGGACCTTATCAGTGTGGCTTCAGACCTGGAAACTCCACCATCGACCAGATTTTCACGCTACGACAAATCTTGGAGAAGACTCAAGAAAAACAAGTCGACACCCACCATCTTCTTGTCGACTACAAAGCCGCCCTCGACAGCCCAATAAGGAAACACCTGTACTCCACCATGTCTGAATTTGGTATTCCTGCAAAACTAATACGACTTTGCAGGATGACACTGAGCAACACCAGCAGCGCAGTTAAAATCGGGAAGGACCTCTCCCCACCATTTATTACCAAACGAGGTTTCAGACAAGGTGATTCCTTATCGTACGACTTTTTCAACCTAATGATGGAAAAGATCATCCGAGCTGCTGATCTGAGACGTAGTGGAACAATATTCTACAAGAGTGCTATGCTGCTTGCGTATGCTGGTGACATCGATATCATTGGCCATGATACGCGCGAAGTCAGTGCAGCATTTTCCAGATTACAAAAAGAGTCAAGTCGAATGGGTCTGACAGTGAATGCAGATAAGACGAAATACTTGGTGTCAACAAACAAACAGTCCCAGCGTCTTGGAACCCACGTTACAGTTGACAATACCTCCTTCGGGGTTGTGAAGGACTTCGTTTATCTGGGATGCAGCATATACTCAACCAACGACATCAGCATTGAGATCAAACGAAGAATAACTCTTGCCAACAGGTGTTACTTTGGGCTCAGCAGGCAATTGAGAAGCAGAGCCCTTTCTCGACGAACGAAAATCAAGCTCTATAAATCGCTCATCATGCCCGTCCTACTTTATGCATCACAAACTTGGACGCTGAGCAGCTCAGATGAAAGGACTTAAGGAGCATTCGAGAGAAAGATTCTTCGTAAGATCTACAGACCAATCTGCGTCAATAGCGAGTACCGAATACGGTGGAATGATGAACTGTATGAGCTGTACGCTGACATCGACATAGTCAAGCGCATTAAAATCGAGCGGCTTCGCTGGCTTGGTCATGTTCAGCGCATGAAAGACGATGCTCCAGTGAAGAAAACATTCGATTCGGTACCCAGCGGCGGTCAACGCAGAAGAGGACAACCGCATCTTCGTTGGAAAGACCAAGTAGAGGACAACCTGACGAAGCTTGGAATTTCCAACTGGCGCCAGCAAGCGAAAGACAGAAATGGCTGGCGCAAATTCTTAGATGAGGCCAAGACCGACATACGGTTGTAGCACCAACTAAGTAAGTGAGTACACATAAAAGACAGCAAAATTTTGACATTTTAACTCTCCAATCCTGGTTGTGAACTTGGCTGCATTGAACAATTTTTCGGTTCAACAGCGTACTGACCAACGAAAAAAAAAATTTCGCTACCTTTTCGCTGTCAAAAACGCAATGCATTTCTTATGGAAGATTTCTTTTCGCTTCTGCAGCATACTAAGCTTATGTCGGAACATTTAATTGGCGTGGAAAATTTACATTCAACAATAATGTTCAACTAACACATTCAACAAACAGGTTACAGTAAGTATGTGTTAGTGTTGAGTCTAAACCAAAATTTTGCGTGTAGAATTAAATGCCTAAAAATCTGAAGTCAGAATTTTAAAAATTGCTTTGGCTAATAAGTGGCAACCCTATTATAAAAAAGTACATAATTTTGAAAATCTGACGATGTATTCGGCGACCCATTCAGTTTGTATGCAGCGAACGCATATAAAAAAAAATCGGTGGTTGTCAATTTAAAAAACACCTAAAAACTGCAACCATATTTCCAATTTTCAATTAATTTCAGTTATCTTAGACTTTTTTGAAAAACAATTTACAGTTTTAATGAATTCTGCAAAAACTATCAAGGATTTGGGTTGTTTACTATTTTTAAAAAAATCAAGAAACACTAAAGTTTGAGCACAATTTACTAAAAATTTACTTTTCCATTGTGATTCACTTCACCTTTTGTATATTTTTTCCCAAAATCTTTTGGCACTGTAAAATTCTACGTTTAACTAAATTGAACAAAAGTTCATATTGTTTGTAAGTTCTCACAACCTAAGCATATGTAAAAATTGTTAAAATTCGGAATACCAGAATTCCTACTTCTTTACTTTAAAATGTTTTTAAAAAAATTGTGATCGAGTTGAGAGGTCGGAGTCACAAGATGTTCCTCTGTTGGAATTTCTTAGAATTTTGGCTGCAACTTTTTTAAAGATCGAATCGGTCACTCAGTGATATTAAAGCCACCTATAAAAAATATCTTCATTTGTGGCAAGCCGTGACATCTTCCTGGCATTGTTATTTCGAAATTTTTTGGCAAATTTAGGACCTTCTCAGACAGCTGATTCAGTGGAGGCATACTATATTTTGATGAATCTCGCTATGATTTCTTCATTTATGCCTGTAATTTAATGTAAAGTGTACTTTGTTTTCAAAAAATAACAATTACGCTGAAAGTAATTATAGCTACAGGTTATTTCTGCAGTGAGCGAAATATTAAAAAAAAACCTTCTAGCCGTGTTGAAATCAGTTAAAGAAACAAAAATAAATTGATTTAACAAAAAAAAAAATTTGTAGTTTCCGTAACCATTTTAGTTTTTTACAAAATTTTCTGATGAGGGCACATTGGGGCAAATATTTTTTTTTCTTTTAGTATAGCAAGATATCTCACAAAAGAACCAATACCTTTCTATATGGGATTAACTGGGGCTACGCTCTCGTTATTTTTATTTTCATTGAGCCAAATTTTAAAAAATATACATTTTCAATAGCAAAAGGCACGAATATTAATTAATGCTTTAAATTTTTTTTTATTACTAAAGCTTTGCTCCAATAAATTAAAATAAAAATTGTCCTAAATTACTTATACAAATAATACAATGAATGTTTGAATTTGACTCAAAATATTAATTTTGTTTTTTTACATTTTTGACAAACTTGCAACATTTTTAAGCTTAAAAAATAAAAATAAAAAAAAAAACACTAAAAAATAAAATTCACACAACAGGTTTTTCTTATTATCTATCTTTAATAGGTGTTTGACATCAACATCTGTATAAAGGAGGTTTAGGACGTCTTTTTCATGTTTTGAACCAATGTGCATCAGAGATCTGCAACGGATAGCTTTTTTGCGACTCTGAGTATATCCGAAAAAAATAAGTACAGAAACCTACTCACCCTAATCGCACGCAACTCGACTCATATTCTCTTCTACGAAGCTAGAATGCGGCGGCTCAAATAAATATGAGTATCCTAAGTCATGAGTCGGATCGGGAAAGATCGGGTTTTTTCGGTTCATAAATACTTATGGTTGTTGTCGTCTTGCTGATACTTATCCTACTTGCCGAAATACTCATAATCGACACAAGTAGCCGAATCACTCGGCTCATCTGCCACGGATATAAAAGAGAGCGCAGTAGAGCGCAGCAGTAAATAGTGAGCGAGTTTTTTGTATTTGTTTTGTGCTATTTTTTCCTACGCATATCTACATGCTGAATAGCAGATGTGTTATTCTTGTGTTGCTTTTTGTTTTATCTTGCACAGTGAAAGCAGCGCATGAGGTAACGTTGTTAAGGCTTAAAAATAATACGCAGTTTCGATAGTATCGTGTCATTCATTTTCTGCAATCAGCAATTATTATTAAATTAGTAAAGTATTTTTTTATTTTTCTGTCACCTTATGTTACCAAATCACATGCGCATAATTTAAATTAAACTTATAATGCACGTGTTTACGCACAAGAAGCAAACAGACACGTGCGCCGCACAGTGGTTGAGCCCCATACAAAAGTTGTCAATAAATAGAAGGACTCATCGTAAACCAATTAAATTTTGTGTATTATTTGGAATTTGCCTTATTAGAATACACACAAAAATATTTTTAAATCCGCCCTCAATCACGCCTACCTCCTATACAACACAAATATTTAAAACGCCATCTTTTTTTTTGTCTTAAACCAATACAAGAACCATTCTGTCAGAAATCTTCAATATATGTATGTCTATCATAAAAAAAAGTATTTTTTGCCACGCCCACCTCTCATACGAAATTTTCCACTTCACGTGTTTTTCCGTATTCCAATTTCAATGAAGCGCAGCATCTAAACTGTTCAAGTAAAAGGTTTATAGTATTCAAAAATATTATTTGTTTGCTTTTTATAAAAAAAAAAAAATCATCAAAAAAAAGCTTGTCGTTTCGTTTGTATTCCAAAAAAAGGAGTGAACCTCATGCTTTTTGCCACAAATTGGCACTGGTTGTAAATGCGATACTATCAACAGTTAAAAAAGATAAAAGCATACTTTTTAGCATTGTGATAAAGTGAGCACAGGTCGTATAGCAAAAAAACATGGCTTGCATACACGGAGAAAACTGTTTGCAAAAGTAGTATTGTGGTTAAGCAAAACTTGCGCTTGATTCTAAGCCACTTCAAAATTATGCAAAATTTTAGCAAAAACTAATCAAAATGTGCTATTCCAATATATAATAACTAAGCAAATATTTGCTTGAATTAAGTCAACATTTGCTATTCCCATTTATAATAACTTAGCAAATTTTTGCTGAAATTAAGTAAAAATTTGAAATTAATCAAAAATTTTGCTTTTTCCTAAATAAACGAGGAGTGATTGCAATTTACCAATCTTTTTCTTAAATCACATTGTGATTGAGCAAAGTTTTGCTGATTTGCTTTTAAGCAAAACATTTGCTTGTTTCAAGCAAATTAATTTTCTCCTTGTACGTATCCTAATTCTGTTGTTTAGAATCAAAGAATATATATTTCACTTTCAGCTAATTGAAGATGTTTGAAGAGCATTTCTTCACAAGGGAATTTGAATGTTTGAATAGTTTTGAAAACATTTTATTGCGAAATTCATTAAAATGTTTCATAGTAAGCTATAAGATAATGTGAATTAATTTAACTTTATACATATCACATTACTGTTTTACTAATTCAATTTAGTTGTAATTATTTAAAAAAATATTTAATATATATTAACATAGCAGTTTAATAGACTGAGAAACACACTATAGAATACTCAAGTACTCTGCAAATATATAGTATTGCAAAAGAAGAATAATAACATTTTAAAGCATTTATAGTGTTTAGTAAGTAAATGCTTTCACTATTTACATTTAAAATTTAACAATTTTAACTCGTAAGAAGTGATCGTTAAACAAAAAATGCCTAAAATCATACTAAAGAAAATAACTATAGTAATAAACCTTGAGACTAAACATATCTATATTTTCTTCTAAACGCATTTACCAAATGTTGTTCAAGGACGCAAAAAATTCTGTCAGTTTTTTTAATCGCTCAACTTAAAGTCCAATAAAAGCATTTCTTTATTTAAAATATCGTCGACATCCATAGATCGTTGTGTTTTATTCTACAAAAAAATAAATTTACGTTTTTTGTCATATCAACTTTGTATAAGAAATTTATTGCAAAAATAAAAAAAAAAATATTTCAAGAATGCTAAAAACTTTTTCAATAATGCTTTTTGTACTTAAAAAAACCAGAGTGCAATACGTTTTCTCAATTGTCTGTAATAACTCTTGAAAAATATTAATATTTTACGAAATTTTTTCCACATTCTTACATCAATCGTATTTTAAGGCGTCTACACAGAAAACCTATATATATATATTTCTGATGAATATTTTGGAATCATGCAAGTTTGAATACGCAAAGAAAAAAAAAAATCACAAAAAGAGATCATCAGTTTTGGTATTTATTTCCAACTTTTAACCACTGTGCGCCGGCCTTTTGGTTTTGTTATATTTTTGTTTATGTCTAACAAACCAAAATCACAAGCGTTGTTATTGTTTCTTTCTCCATAGAGTGCCACAATAAAGTACCAAAAACTCGTTTTGGAGAAAAAACAAACAAAAAATGAGAGCTCACATGGCCTGCAGACAAATACTTACGAAAAGTGCATACGCAAAAAAAAAACAACTAATTAACGCTAAGAGACGTTGGCAGAGAAGGAGCAGTACTCAGAGCACACTCAAAATACATTCGGATCGAGCGCTTTTGTAATAAACTGACTCAACGCACTCATTGAAAACGGCTAGAAGTGGATCGGATCACGCCGCTCTCGGATATGAGAATCTACTTATAACCGAAAAAATGCTAATGAGCCGAATGCCTATAAGTATTTTACACATATTATTAAGTATGGATAGAGTTCAGAACAGCACGACACTCGGGTATGATTTGAGTATCCGAATTCTGTCGGATACTCATTGCAGTTCTCTGATGTGCATTGCCTTCTTTATGAAATATTGTCTCGACAAAATAAATGTATCGTTCACAAGTAAAGCGATTACAAAAAGATGCACCAACGATATTGAAAGGGAAATGTTACCCATAATAAAATTTATTTTACATATCCATGGTGACTTGTTTGGTGACTCGTTACAAATTTTTAAGTAACAAGTTATTGTTACTAAGTTTTCCGAATATAGCTTTAAATAATCGATGTTTTTACCCTTTTTTTAAAATAAGTTATATGCTATTTTAAGCCAACTTGAGTAATCTTCATTGCGCAATAATTATCACCTTTTTTACTTACTATTTGGCCACTTTTGCCTACTGTTGGGCCACAACAAAGTGAAAAAGAAAACTTGTGACCACCTGAAGATGAAATTATCTGGTATTGTTAATAATTACAAATATTACCGTGGCGTGCAAAAAGGAACTTAAATGCATACTACCTGTGTTGCCACCCACTCTTATAATGGCCCAAAGTTGCTATTATTTACACGCAACAGTTATTTTGTAGTGGCAAAAAAAGAAATAAATACAAAGAGAAGTAAATAATTATTATATGAGGCGCAGCTTATTTGTTGCTTTTTAAATTCCATTTTATGTGTAACGAAAACCCTGAAAGCTAGCCAAAATAAACAACCCTAAAAAGTACCCAATATTCAGCACTCTTGGGTAATCATGTGGCACATACCTTTGGCTTCTTGGCATAGGGTCCGGTGCGTACATCGCGTATGGTTGCAATGTCCAACACGTCCAACTCATTATTTTGATCGATCCAGTAAAGATAGAAACCCTTGGGATCGACGCGCATTGTGACGGGCGTGCCGAAGCCAGAGTCCTGCAAAGAAAAAAAAGGGGAAAACATATGATTAGATTGCTTATCAGAGCATTTTTTGGGAGGGTTTTTCCCTTGTGGTACATTTTAATTATATATTGTTTAGTTAATGGAAATAAAAAAAATTCGTACAAAAATGAAAAAGAAGAAAAAAACTACAGCAACTACAACAATATAAATAAACACTCAGTTACAAAGTAATTGATTTCATTACACATAAATTCGAATATAAATTGCTTTGGGTGTTGATCACACTGCTGATAGCAGAGCAATATGTGTATTGGTAACGTTGGATGGAGGGCGCTGCCTTGTGGTCAAAAAAAACTGAATGAAATGCTTTTATTTATTAGCTTACAGATAAATATCGATATGACGCTATTGTGTTCAGTCAAAAGTAATATGACGCTACTTAAGTGCTGTGGTGTCATAACCCCAGTCACACTTTGCCACATATCAAGATCAACTTAAAAGTACGTATGTAGCTTAGGTTTAATGCATTCATTGTGTTTAAAGATATAATTTAAATTTTTAAAATGAAGTTAAAAAATGGCGCACATAAAGAGATTTATAGAAAAAAAGTGGGCAAAATATATTTGAAATTATCAAATTTTAGTTTTGTACGACTTCTTTAAGGTAAAATTTTAATAAAAAGCTTATGAATCAAGAAAGAAATGCAAGAATTTATTACTTAACTAAATATAATATATAATAATATTGAAGGTAAAGATCTGCATGATTTTTTTTTTTAAAAAGATCAAAGAACCAAAGGCTTGCGCCTTATACAAACAAGGTTCGGTCTTTGACCTGAAAGGTCAAATTTATTTAGAAATTATTGATTAGGCGAAACAACCGTGAAAGACAATTTGAATTGCTTTTAACTGAGGCTAGTGTTATGCCTTAACCTCGGCAAGCATTTCCATCCCTTAGTTATTCCTGTCCTTTAATTACACATTTTCCACAATTTTAGTTGTGGATTTTTAGTTTTCTATAATTCTTAAATGTAGTAAAGAAAAAAGGAAGTGAAATGAACCATGCCCGAACCTGGATTCGAACCAGGGACCTCTGGGTTGATAGCCTAGCGCACTATTCACTAGTCTACAAAGGCCGACAAAATACAAAATGGCGGAATTGCACAAAAAAAAAAATAAAGATATGAGGACACTTAAAAAAGCCGAAAAATATCTACGAAATTTGAAGTTGATCATTTTATTGCTCAGCCGTCGTTTTAACTAGGCCTATCCTTAAGCCATTCTGATAATATTACTTCCAATTTACTTGGATATTTTTACTATGCAAGCATAGATTCTCATTGACCACTGATAATAGCCTTGCTTTTGGCAGGAGAATGATAGGTATCAACATAATTTTACTTATTAAAACGAGCGTAAGGATCCGCGAACTTTACAAATGGTAATACATTGAGGCCAACAGGGTTTGCATATTAAGAAAAAAGTAAATAATTACTTACAGAAAAAAATTATCTGTACTAACAATTTCTGCATTACCTGTTTTTTAAATTAACCATTGAGACATTTTTGAAGTAAAACTTCTTTACGCACGCTTGACACTTGGGAATAAGCTGGTGAATGCGTAACGGAAGTTCCAACGGAAGTTTCGGATAGAGAGAGAGAGAGAGAGGAGCTAAACAGCTACTGCAACGATCAGTGTTGCCATGAAAAAAAATTTTACAGCGTAACTTTTGCACTCTGCTCGTCGTATTGGATTTGTGAAACTCTGAAAACAAGAACTAAGAAATTTTCAGTCGCATTTTACAACAAAGAAGACAAATAAAATATTGCATTTTATTAGACGTATGACGTGTATTTAAGGTTTATTTATTTAAATAAATCACATTTTTTTCAAAAGCCAATTATAACTAATTACATTTTGAAAATATTTTTGAACACACAAACAAGGAGTAAAAATCAAATTAAAAATACATTTGCAACACAGTTTGGTTTAATGTAGATCTCTTAAATCGGTAAAAATGAAATGCATAGAGCTATAATACATAATTTTTCAATTTTAACTCCATAAATGTAACGCTTTTGCTTCAAGTAAATTAAAGAAAAAATTTTGCTGTTTTAAGTCAGCAAAAACTACAAAAAATTTAAATTTAGTGAAAAAATATGTGTAAAAAAATATCATTTTTTCGAAGTCATACATAAACATTGCTTTATTAAATTCTTTTATCAATTCTTCATGAATTTCAAGACTAAAACAGTTAAAATATTTCATACGTAAATAACCTTTTGTATGCAGAGTTCCTTCCATTGTTTCTATCTAACTCTAATCTGTTGCGAACTTTAGTTTTATTAATATTTATTTGATTAAAAGTTCGCTCAACGTTAGCTGAGGAATTCGGTAAGCTCAACAATTCAAAAATAAATTTTTCCATTATAGGAAATGCAGGAGTACCATAGCATATTTTTAATTTGAAGTTGCCATCAATTTTATTATACTAATTTTTTTCTTTTCATGAATATATCTATATAAAAATATATGCAAAATCGGACACCGGATATACTTTTTCTGAAATCGTAACATTTTAAAGAATTTTGGTCAAATATCGGAACGTCGGATTCAAGTATTAAAATCGTAACATATCCGATATATCGGACCATATGGCAACGCTGGCAACGATTGAAATTGGTTTGTGTACATAAATATGCGTACGCTTAGTACTGAACCAACCTGTACTAAACTGCACAATGGGTTTGTGTACATAGCTAAGCGTAGTTTGTGCAGTACTAATCCCGGGATCGTCCTGAAATTCAAGAAGTTTTTATTTCGTTATTTTTTGTTTGCCAAAAAGTGCAATACATTCACTTCTATTCTATTATAGTACATACTCTGTAACAAATTGATGTAACAAAGAAGCACAATTTGTACCAATTCACCAAAAAAAAAAAAAAATAAACATAAAATTTGACCAATCATATATCTTCACTAATTTATTTATTTATTTATTTAATTCATCTACTGGGCTTAACCCTTACAGATATAACTTAACCTAATTAACTATTAAAATTTAACAATGCATAATTCATTAATATGCTATTTACGATTTCATTGACTCAATCATTTATAATATTATAGAGATCGTTCAAAAATATTTGTCTGTCTAAATCAAAATTCACATGACTGTTGATTGAATTGAACAGAGTTTGACATCTGGATATTGGTTCATTCAAACCATAGTTAGAACTATGGGATTGTGGTAAAAATAAATTTCTAATTCGCAGAGTTTTCTGCGGCGCATAAAAATTGATAAGAGCTAACAATTCAGGTGAATCAATTTTATTGTCTAGAATATCTTTGATAAAAACAATGCTCTGTGCCTTTCTTCGTTGTTTTAAACTGATTAAACTTAACAGTTCGCAGCGCGATTCGTATGAGGGCATATTCTCACCAGAAAAACTGCGACGAAGTGCAAATTTGGTAAAACGCTTTTGTATTTTTTCAATTCTTTTTACCGCTATCTCATAGAAGGGATACCAAATAATGTTGGCATATTCTAGAGTCGGTCTTACTAATGCGACAAATAAAGATTTTAAGGTATTTTGATCAATAAATTCCTTCGAGTTCCTGATGACAAAACCAAGAAGAGAATTCGCCTTAGAAACCATATATTCTAAATGCGCATCAAAGGATAGTTTAGAGTCTACAAGGACGCCTAAGTCTGTTACGACGCTTTCTCTTTGAAAAAAGCAATTTAAGTCGTAGTTGTAGTCATGAATGATATACGATTGTTTACGCGAGCAAGTTAGGATTTTACATTTGTTAAAATTGAGATGTAAGTCGTTTTGGTTGCACCACGTTTTTAAAGAGTTTATGTCTTCTTGAAAGAGGCAACAGTCATGTGAATTCTTTACAGTTGCAAACAGTTTTAGGTCGTCGGCATATATCAAAAAATTACATGATTTAAAGATACAAGTAATATCGTTAACAAATAATAAAAAAAGCAAAGGCCCTAGGTGACTTCCTTGAGGGACGCCGGAGTTTGTTGTTATGGTTCTGGAATAACTTTCCTTCACCTTAATCAAGAGTTTTCTATTGTAGAGATAGGACTTAATCCAAATAAGTAAGTTGGAGTAAGTAAATTTATAACATAGTTTTTGTAATACATGCACAAATACATATTTTTGTTTTAAGCTTGGTATGCTGTAGAAGCGAAAAGAAATCTTCCGTAAGAAATGCATCGCGTTTTTGACAGCGAAAAGGTGGCGAAATTTTTTTTTCGTTGGTTAGTACGCTGTTGAACCGAAAAAATTGTTCAATGCAGCCAAGTTCACAACCATGATTGGAGAGTTAAAATGTCAAAATTTCGCTGCCTTTTATATGGCCGTACATTTAGTTGGCGTGGAAATTTGACATTCAACAATAATGTTCAACTAACACATTCAATAAACACGTTATGGTAAGTATGTGTTAGTGTTGAGTCTACACCAAAATTTCGCGTGTAGAATTAAACGCCCAAAAATATTTGTTCCTACAGCATGCTAAGCTTTAGCAGTAAACTACATAAAATTATTTTAAATCAGTATTTAAATAACAATTTTTTTAAAATTAATTTTTTTAGACTGATTATTGTTTAATTTTCCTTCAATAAATCGATTCCGCTTATAATACAGATTCTACAGCGCTGAAAATCTGGTGCGCCAGAGTAAATTTAACTAAGAAGAGTAATTTTAAGCACAATTTTTCTTGAAACATACCTTTTAAAAACTGGCTACACTACTGAAAACAAACTAATCGACTAATGAAAATTTTTTAATCTGTTTCTATTGTAATTCTACACATCTTTTACCAAAATGAGCGTCTTTGGAAAATTTTTCTAGGTTTTACACGCAACAATATGGTCAAATATAATGTAAATTTTTTCCACTTTTTTTCCACGCATACGAGATGTGCATTCAAAAGTCTTTCTTCGAAAGCATTTTATTTTCAGGCAATCAGCGTGCTGATTTAAAATTAACATGCAAATCAAATTTTTTGAGTAAGTTAAAAATTTTTTTAGAAAACATCTTCTAAAATATGCCTTAATTTAAACCGCTTTGGCCTTAAACCTCCCTTTAATTATATGCTATATTACATTCAAATTAAAAGAAAAAAGTCAATGCATTTAAGTAAAAAATAAATACAATACTCTTTCTATTTAGAGCTCAGTAAAAATATTCCTTCTTTTGATCAAAATACGATCTTTATGAAATAAAAGTATTAATGATTTTATCCCCTAACTTAGACCTTAATTTATTGCATTATTAAGACCTGCAGAGAAGAAGCACCGCTCCGCCTCAACGCTTGTTAGTTTGATCGTTGATCGTTGAAAGGGGGATACATGTGATGGTAGTTTGAAAAATTTTATTAAATATTTAAAAAAATGTTTTCAGCAATTCCGGGATTTGAATCGAATATTCACGGGATATTCGGGTTTTAAAAAAGATACGGGTCTTAAAAGACATCCCTACTATGAACACAAACCAATTTTAAACGTTACAGTATTTGTTGAACTGTCAAAGTAAGTGCAACTAGAAAAATTTCAGTGTTTAGGTAAGTTCTAATACTAAATATTTGTATTGTGAAATTTCGGGTGAATATTACAAATTATGGCGGAAGTGACACAGACTTTGGGTATGAAAGCGGAGCTCCAGGACCATCAACTAAGAAATTACGTACGAAAATTGTGTATAAAAGTATGTGACAACATATTAAAGGCAAGATTTTAAACCTAGTGAGACCCAATCAACTGATAATGAATCGCCAATTTGAGTGCTAGGCAGTCCAATCCCGAAAGCTTTTCTCGATCCCGGGATTATCGGGATCAGAGAACAGCTTGAGTGCATTCAAATGGCGTTTCGATTGTTTCGTCAATAAACGAGCACTGAATGTGCTTCCTGCATTTAAATGAATGCGCAAATGCATGTACCAATCGCTGTTGATACGAATGTTTAGAGTGTGAGCGCTAGCGATTACGAACGTCTGCGACACAAGAATGTCAAACAAGGCAAGACATGAGGAACAATCGCCAAAAAGCAAGGAAAATCCATGCTTTTATGTTCATTCGCACAAAGGAAAAATATTAGTTGCAGTGTTACATTTTTTTATTCTGCGAATGTTGTTACCAGACACAAAAAATTGCAATATTATAAAATAAGATTTTGATTAGAGTTATTATTGCACAAGTTGGCGAAAAAATATGTCAACAATCTACTTCTGTGCTAATTCGACTGCGAGGTGGATAGCAAGAATCGAATACGATTAATATGAAAATTACTTTTATTAATATAGCCAATGGTATAAAAAAATTTGTTTGAAGCCATAACATTTGATTGGAAATAGATATTGGGGTTATTTTTTCATGTAAATTATTTTTGAGACATTAAGTATAAAAACAACATTTTGGTATAAATAAATTTTGCCCAAAAAAATCATAGGGCAAAAAAAAAAAAGACAAAAACAGTTTAACAATTTTTGCAAAAACTGGACGATTTTTTGCAAAAGAATGCTATGTCATATAAGAGGTAGTCAGGAATTTTACATAATAGTACAGATGATTCCCCAAATATTTTGGCTGTAGCGATAGTCATCCGTGAGCTGGAATGCTTTAAAATCACCTCTAAATGGTTTCATGCTTTAAAATTACCTCTAAGGCGCAAATGGTTTCATCTATCTAATTTTCGACCTACGACAACGTACGAAGCTATTCAGAACTATGTCGTATCTAAGGCTAGTATTGCTGCATCGGAAGTCGTATGCTATAGCCTAGCTAAAAGAGAGGTTCTAAATGCTAATCGTGTTTGTTTTAAATTAGGCATTCCTGCCATTCACGCACACACAGTCTTTAACTCGAATTTTTGGCCTGCTGGAGTTCGAGTAAAACCATTTAACAACATTCCAAAAAACGTCAAGCGTCCGTCGGTACAGAACCAGCAATTTTAAATGCTTCTATACCGACGATCCCATACAATTATGCACCACTGCGTCCACATAAAACAGAAGTATACTATCATAATGTTGGTGGACTTCGCACTAAATCAACAGAATTTTCTCTAAATGTGATTGACTGTTCTTATGATGTCATTGCCCTAACGGAGACCTGGTTGCATCAGAATATTACAACATCTGAACTTTTTGATGACCAATTCGAAGTATTTAGACGCGACCGCAGCTCAACAACTGGCTTAACTCGTGGAGGTGGTGTATTAATTGCCATCCGTGCACATTTTAGATGTCAAGAAATATCATTACAACATCTGTCAGGTGATGTGGAGCAAATATGCGTACGTGTTGATTGTCCGGTTGCCGGCGACGTGGTTGCTGCACAATCCTTTTTAAGTATCTATATTTTTGTATCTTATATCCCACCATGCTCTAATATTGAAATTTATACTAAGCATTTTATTAATATACTTAATGTAGTTGAACGACTTAAGGACAATGACTATCCATTAGTTCTCGGTGATTTCAACTTGGGCAATACTTTTTGGTCATACTCTAATGAAATTATGAGTATGATTCCAAGCTCTATGAGTAATATTGTTGAAATAGAATTTTTAGACTCCGTCTTCTCGTTGGGATTGTGTCAATTAAATTCGGTTAAAAATAGTTTAAATAAAATTTTGGACTTAGTTTTTTCTGATCGTGATCTTAATGCTAATTGTAACGAAGCTGATTTCCTTTTGTCAAATAACTCTTTGCATCATAAGGCGCTTTTAATTCAGTTGGATACGGCAACCTTAAGTATACCTGCTCTAGAAGAGGATACTTTTGTATTTGCTTTTAATAAGGCAGACTATGTTGGCATGCCTAACTTTTTATCTAGTGTCGATTGGCGTACAGTTTTTGGGGAAAATCTTTTAGTTAATTATGAATTGTTCATTAATATTATTAACGAAGCATTTGTGACTTTTGTTCCTATAAGGAAAATTAAGAAGAACACCAAGCCGGAATGGTTTAGTAGAGATCTCTTCAAACTAAAAAACCGTATGAATAAATTATACAAAAAGAGTAAATTGAACATGTCCTTTCGTGAAAACTATCTTGTGGCTCGTAAACAGTATGAAACTCTGAAGATCTCCCTTTATAGAAGTAATGTCCGGGCGTTGGAATCGGATATTAAATGCAATCCTAGAGCTTTCTGGAAATTTTTTAATAAAAAGAGAAATACTAAGGGTCTTCCTAAAAATATGTATTTTAAAGATAAGACATCGAACAATATTGAGGATGCATGTAATATGTTTACTGACTACTTCCAATCAAATTTTGTTTTAGATAATGTTCCTATACATCAAGATCGATCGCTATATAATGGAGAGCGAATCACTGATTTGGGCAGTTTAGTTCTTTCGGTAGAAGATGTTTTTAACGAGTTGTTGTCACTCGATATTAATAAGGGTGCTGGCTCCGATAATATCCCACCAATCGTCCTTAAAAAATGTGCTGCTGCACTTGCTCAGCCTCTTTCACTAATTTTTAATTTGTCCCTTGAGAAAGGTATATTTTTGGATATTTGGAAGGTTTCAATTATAGTTCCTATTCATAAATCTGGATCAAGACAAGACATTGGAAACTATAGACCAATATCTAAGTTACCATCAATTCCCAAATTGTTTGAAGCCTTGGTGAAAAAGCAGATCTATCAAGGCATTAAAAATTCGATATCTGAAAGCCAGCATGGTTTTGTCTCTGGTAAATCAACCTCTACAAACCTGGTTCTATTCACTCACTTAATAAAAAATGAATTGGAGAATGGTAAACAAATAGACGTTATTTTCACAGATTTCGCTAAAGCATTTGATAGAGTTCAGCACTCTATTCTAATTAATAAGCTCAGTCTAATGGGTTTTCATTCTTCACTCTTGTCTTGGCTTAGTGAGTACCTTTTAGGTAGTAGCCAAAATGTATGCATCGGAAAGACGATCTCAAAAGCAATAATTAATCATTAAGGTGTGCCACAGGGTAGCCACCTTGGGCCGTTGTTATTTATTCTTTTCATCAATGATCTTCCTAATTTTATACAGTACTCAGATTGCTTTATGTACGCTGATGATGTTAAGATTTTTAAATCTGTAAGCTCTCTCAGTGATCAATGGAGTTTACAAAGTGATTTAAATAGTCTGCACTCATGGTGTATGCTAAATAAACTGAATTTAAATTTGTCAAAATGCAACATAATGTCATTTTATATGATAAGATCTCCAATGTTTTTTGATTACTCAATTTTATGCAACGCCTTGATTAGAGTAGATTCTAAATCTGATCTAGGTGTACTCTGTGATAAAAAGATGTCATTTTCAGGTCATTATGACAACATAATCAGCAGGGCTAATGCTATGATGGGATTCGTTAGACGCAACACTAGAGAGTTTGCTGACCCGTATACCTTAAAGACTCTTTTCATTTCCATTATAAGATCAATACTTGAGTATGGGTGTGTAATATGGGACCCATTTTATGAGTCGCATAGTACAAGATTGGACAAAGTCCAAAAACGTTTTACTCGTTTTGTTGTGAAAAAACTAAATTGGAATTTTATGCCAGAGTATAGCTCCCGATGTGCACTTATTGGGCTTAAATCGTTGAGTTCTAGAAGAAAATATTTTCTTATAACTTTTGTTCGAGATCTTTTAATGAATAATATTAACTGTGCGCCAATCCTCGCCCGTCTAAATATTTATGCTCCAAAAAGACACTTTAGGCAAAGAGATTTTTTTTACATTCCGCACCATAGAACTAACTATGGCCGGAGTGATCCGATTTTTAACATGTGCACTGTCTATAACAGTGTAAGTGCTCGTATAGATTTCACTCAAAATAGAGAGGCATTTAAGCAAACTGTATTGAGTATTGTATAAATCCTTAATTTTATATTCTTATTATAATTCCATTATAATTATGGTTTTAGTGTAATTTAAGATGCAATTAATAGACTGTTAAACATTTTTGTCGATAGTTTATAAATAAATAAATAATAATAATAATAATAATAAAATAATAATAAAAATAATAATAATAATAATAATAATAATAATAATAATAATAATAATAATAATAATAATAATAATAATAATAATAATAATAATAATAATAATAATAATAATAATAATAATAATAATAATAATAATAATAATAATAATAATAATAATAATAATAATAATAATAATAATAATAATAATAATAATAATAATAATAATAATAATAATAATAATAATAATAATAATAATAATAATAATAATAATAATAATAATAATAATAATAATAATAATAATAATAATAATATAATAATAATAATAATAATAATAATAATAATAATAATAATAATAAAAATCAAGTTTTTTGTAATAATATTGGCTGGTGTGGTAGTTTAAAAAAAAAAACGGTCAGAAATAATAGTTATGAAAAAGTTCTTCCAATCAGCATCAACAAACATTCTATTTTTGCATTCAGATTAATGAAAATGTTGTTTTCCGTGCATTTATTAATTATTTAATTACTTATTAATTATTTTTAATTACATACAAAACACATAATTATTTCAAATGCTATTTTCACTTTCAAGATATCGGTGGGAAGGTTTTGAGTGGCTGCAACTGATTGATTGATTCCTAGTCAGAATTCCGTGTATTGATATATATTAAAACTAAAATATTAATTATAAAATAAGCACATACTGAAAAATATTGTAAGAAATTAAAAAACAAAATACAACTTATGAAGATATTTTAATTTTAAAAGTTTTGTATAAATCACATGAATTAAATTGCGAGCTTTCAAGTAAGTTTTGTATTAATATTTTGAAATAAAATATATCAAAACTATGTATGAAAAAAGCATTATCTTTTATCCGATTGCATATATTTCAATTGTTGATGCAGATAGGAAGAGTTTTTTCCGCCATATAATTTCTGGCAGTTTATTTATTAAAACTATTACACCAACCAATATTTTGACAAAAAACGTTATTTTTAGAGGCTATTTCAAACCATTCCATCACACGAATGGCTATCACTAGAGTCGAAATATTTGAGTAATCTTCATAAATGCTATTGCAACCAAGGATTATTTTGAGGAACTGACACAAACAACTTAACTTTCAGCCTTTAATATTCATCGCACAAAGATAAAATATATAATAAAATATAATGAGTTATGTGGCGAATGAAACGAATGTTTTATTAAATATTCTTATAAAATATTTAATATAATTTTTTTTTACAAGATATTTATATTGTATCTAAAATGTTGTTTTATTATTTTTATTATGTCTTAAAAAACATTTTTATTATAGAAACAATAAAACAGTTGCATATCATAGATTAATATAAAATATATTAATAACCAGGGCTCGTACTTTTATGACCTAAAAACTGACATAAGTGACATAAAAAACGCAAACAATTACAAAAAAAAAAAAAAAAATTAAGAAAAAAAGCCTTCAAAATAAAACATTACGTAACATGTATGGCTGTAAGAAACTTAAGTAAATTTGCAGAATAAAGTTTCTATTAGTTTTAGAATGGTGATGTGAAAAATCTGACTAAACTAACGTGTACGTGTGATTTCACAAGTGGTGTTTATTACACCTAGTAGCACTACATTCAAAATTATTCTTAGCATAGAATTAGTGAATGAAATTAATAAAAAACGATTTATAACAAAAAAAAAAAGGTTTAACTAATTTCGAATTTAAAAATTTTTAAGATTTATACACTTGAGTCGTTATAATTGTAACTTTCATTTACGGATGTTTTTATAGGTTAGTAATAAAGGGTTAAGCAAACTCTTTTATAAATTTAGCTAATTTTTGTTTTCGGTTTTACTGTATCTACTATTAAACATAACCGATTTTAATTTAAATGTAACATAATTTTAAATTGTCCATATTCGCCGCTTTTGATAAATATCACAGACATCTATAATTTTGATCAAATCATATTCTACGCTTTTTTTGGACTTTTCTAAACATATTCTGGCACCAAGTTCTTGTAGAAATTTCGCAGTTCTTACACTCGAAATTAGAGGTATTTAATTAAATGAATCAAAATTAAAGACTGAAGTGTTTTTATCAGTTCAACTACACAACATAACCTAAAATTTTAGCCATTCTTTGACAAGTTAACAGTTGTACAAAATTTGTTTTGTTAATAAATACCTGCTTGTTTTAAAAAACTCCATACATTTGGGTTGAATACTCATTTTTCTTGACTTTTTCTATAAAATTGTTTAATAAAACTTTGCAGCACACGTCGCTTCTTTACAACAGTTGTCAGAAGGATCTCTTTCTAACTTACACAACTTAGCTTACAGGCATGCTACACAGGCCAGTATACTGGCTCTGTAGTTCGAAAAACTCAATACATTCACACTTTTTTACAAATACACTCACACTGGATTCACTTTCATGCCACTTTCATTGCTACTGGCAACGAAATTTCATAGCCAGTGTATTTTGACAGCAGCGGCCAGCGTGTGTCAAAAAATTGGATATCAGTGTTGTTTTTAATTACTTTTGGTGGGTTTATTTCGGGTTTTCGTCGATTTCGTACAGGAAGCAACACTGATAGCTTGTTTACAATTAAAAGCATAAAAACCAACGAGTAAAGCACACGCAAACTGCAATAGCAGCGAGAACCTTCGCATTCGATGGAATTTTTTTAATGAACTTTCACGAGCATGTGTAGCACCTCTTGCTACTAGCATGAAAGTTCGAAATTTTTCGAATCATTCGAACAGTACACGTATTCTTTCGCACTTTCACTGTCACAGGCCTGTGTAACCGGCCTGTTAGCTCGTGACATTTGCTAAACCTGCACTTTCTCACATTCATAAAAAAAAAAACAAATTAATGACAAGTTTGTGTTGGTTTTCATCAAACATTTTTTAATTGTGTTGGAGCTTTGGTAACGCTTGTCTTGAAAAAATAATAACATAGTAGTTATTTTACCGACAAACTTTCAATAACAGTTTGTTTACTAATTTAGGTCGCTTTCAAGATTAACTTTCATGCAAATTTTAGCTCAGGTTACTTTAAAAATTTACTGTCATAAAACAATACTGATTGCTCCACAGTAGAGAAAAGAAAACAATAAACTAAAAGGAACAAACAGCACAAAGAAGAACGCGCTGCTAGAGAAGGTCAGAGAAGTATGGAAACAACAAAAATAAAAATTAATAATAAATGCTGCTGCATTTTGCTGACACTCGAGCTTTAAGCGAAGCATCCGAATGATTTCGTGGTCTGGAGGCTGCCTTTGCATCAATTCGCAATCGTGACAAAGTGTGCTTTGCAACAATCGTTGTTTATGAACTCGAGCGGTATATACAGTATCGGACAAAACTAAAGCACGGACTTCTGCTTGTTCTCAAATTATACAATAAAGTTTAAATAAAAACACTTATTTAATTTGTATTCTTTATTTTATGTGGAAAACATACTAAATTTACAAAAATTATAATTAAAATGCTTTTGTTTTTAATTTAACCATGCTTTTTTTACAAAGTTATGCCAAAAGCCAAGAAATGCCAGCGACAAAACTAAAGCACATAATCTTTGGTGCTTGCTGTTATATTTGATTATTAGAAACTACCAACAACAAGTGCCGTTAAATAAGAAAACCTTTATTTGGAGAACATCTTGTGAAGAACATTGAGTGTTTAGAAAAATTTGACACGTGGATATCAGTCATATTTGATCATTCAAAGTAGCCGTGCATCTTTTTAAAATTTATCAAACAAAATGGCTCGCAATATGTATTCAACTCAAATCAGAGAAGAAATAATTACTGATTTTAATAATGGTGAATCAGTGACATGCATTTCTAAGAAATTTGGTATTCACCATAGCGTAATTTCCCGGATTATAAGCCGATTCAGCTCTTCGGGTTCGTTGACTACCATACATGGAGGTGGTCGACCGCGAAAAACCACCAAACGCGAAGACCAGGCAATTATTCGGATTATTAAAAAGGATCCTTTTGTATCAGCAAGGTCTATGGCAAATCAATTGGAATTAAACATAACGCCCAGATCCAGCCAAAGACGAGCTGTGGATGGTGGCTTCGCAACATACAGAAGCGCAAAAAAACCGTTTATTTCCCATAAAAATGTAAAGGCCAGGCTTGAGTTTGCAAAGGAACATCTTAACTGGACTACTTCTCGATGGAAAACTGTGCTTTTCTCTGAAGAATCGAAATTCAATTTAAAGGATTCTGACGGATTCAAGCTAGTGCGTAGACCAAGAGGAAAACGCCTTGACCCACGCTATACTAAAGGCACAGTAAAGCACGGGGGAGGGAATGTAATGGTCTGGGGATGTTTTTCGGGTCATGGAATCGGACCAATCCATAAGATAAACGGTATAATGGATCGTTTTATGTATGAAGATATTTTGCAAGAAGTTATGCTACCACATGCAGAGGAGGAAATGCCACTAAAGTGGATATTTCAGCAGGATAACGACCACAAAATGTGTGAAAGAGTGGTTTGTTAATAATAAGATCGATGTTTTGAAGTGGCCAGCCCAATCGCCAGATCTCAATCCCATAGAAAATCTATGGGAAATTGTAGATCGTAAAATATTACGTGAAACTTGCAAAAATAAGGACGAGCTTTTCCGTCAAGCAGAAATCGCATGGAAAGGCATTTCTGGGAATGTCTTGTCCAATCTTATTGAGGCCATGCCACGCAGATGTGCAGCAGTTATGAAAAATAAGGGTTACGCAACCAAGTATTAGATAAATAAAATTTTTTTTTTAATATATTGAACCTGTGCTTTAGTTTTGTCGCGTAAGGATAACGAATATTTTCAATTAAATATAATTCTTTTTGTTTAAAATAAAGAATATTATTATGTTTTGTTTTTTTTAGTAAACTTAGTGTATAATCATTATAAAATAATAAAAAAAAAATTAAATCCAACCAAGTTTTCCAATTTTTTTGAACTACATAGTAGTAAGCAATATTCCGTGCTTTAGTTTTGTCCGATACTGTATGCATTTTTTTCTTGTGTGCGATTGCGGCTGACGACGATTGTTACTCGAGTGGCAAAAACTGACGAATGGTCTCATGCAAATCTGTGATCGGGATTAAAAATCTCTATCCCGGGATTAGTTCGGTATTGAAAATTTTAAGAAGTAAATAATTTAAAACGTTCTTAATACAAATTTTTGTTATGTATTACTTGAAGCTACAAAAGGTAAATTAATTCATAACAAAACCAAAACAAAACACATTTTTATATTTTTTGTTGTTTTACATGAAATCTCTAAAAACCAAAAGTGTGGTAATTTTAAGCCCAATGATATGTCAAACGAACGTGGGTTTTAAGGTTCCATAGACAACTGATCGGTTGCCAGTTATTTTCAAATTGCAAAAATGGAAGCAGCTCAAAATGCAAGTAAAACTTTTTTATGCCATATATTAATAAAATGTATCAAATTAGATTATTAATTTACTTGCATAGTAACAAAAAGCTACAGTGGGAGGTTCGCAACCACAAATTCTATTTTTAAGGGTGCTCACATTTGTGATTTTCCACTATGGCAAAAAAGCACAATACAACTATACCACACAATTGTGAATACCCTTATTGTTATTAAACACACAAAACTTAAATTATATTAATGACTAGCAAATTGTATTTATATAACCCTTTCAGTGGATTTGTCCAATATATAGGACACATCAGAAAGTCATTTTTATATGTATTTATTTTGCAAAGCTTTTGATTTAAATTCTTTGGTTCTATGAAAAAAAAAAACCAACATGATAAAAATAAATTTAGAGAGATATTTGACATAAAAGTCAATTGGATTTTCAGTTTTGTGCCGAAGAAAAGCAAAATTTGTTTCGGCCTATTTTATAAGAAAAAATGAACCGGACAAAAATCAAATTTATGTTTTTTTATCTCGTTTTAGAATATTAAGATGGTTTAAGAAACAAAGCTCTAAAGGTTTGAAAAACCTTTAAGGGATTAAAAAAAAAGACTATGTGCCGACCAGGAGCAACATAATTATTTCTTTGTACAAGCTTGCAAAACGTAAGTAGCGCAGGTTAAAATCAAAGGCATGGTTATTCATCTTTTAAGGACCTTAATGATAAGAATTTTTTTTTTACGTGTGCAATGAATACATTACACATATTCATTAAAAAAACAGTTAATTTTATAATATTAACATGGATATGTAGATCTTTTTATACATGAGATTAATACATAAAAAATAATATAAAAATTAATTCAGATTTACTTTACAAGATTTATTTAAAGTGGCTAGAAATATAAGAAAGAGTTGCGAAATGGGCTAACATTTGTATAAGACATTATTTAAGTAAAACAAATAAGAAAATGGAATTAACCCGCATCCGTCCTTAACATCAAATTGATGCAAATTTTTTATTCAGATTTATATGTTAAGAACAAACACACAAATTTTGATTTAAATCTTTCGCTTCTTTAAATTTTTGCTAGAATCAAGGTTTGCAGTTTTTTTATTTTAAAATTAATAAACATTCATCATGCATAAAAAAAATTTAAAAATTAAAAACATTTCAATGAATTATATATTCTTTTTGAATCTGCATCAAATTGGTGCAGAACGTGCTTTTCATTTCTAGAAAGTTCCTATGGATGCGTGTTAAAAAATTATTAAAATTAAAATCTTATGTTTTGGTAGCAAATGTTGGCGACCCAGCAGAAATTTGAAAAATTGCAACAATTTGTCTGAAATGTTTTGTTAAACAAATTTCACATACATATTCAAGTCATGAATAAGGTGAATGTGTATATTTTTTGTTATTTTAAACTAAACTTTTTTTAAAGCAATAAACAAATATATCAACAAAATGCATATTAATTATTCATTTAAATTTTTTCATTGTCTGATTTGGCCAGGGAGGGCAAACGGTTTTAGTAGGGGAAGTATTGCCCCCTTTTCCCCTTGGCTACAGGCCTGGCTGGAAATGCTTGCCGATGTTTAGGCATAACACTAGCCTCGGTTATAAGCAATTCAAATTGTCTTTCACGTTTGTCTCGCCTAATCAATAATTTACATATGGTTCAAATCAATTCTTCCTCTAATAATCCATCCCTTTCTTTTCAGGTCAAAGACCAAACGTTGGTCTTAAGGCACATGCCATGGTCCTTTGATCTTTTAAAAAAAATTAAATAAAGTATATTTATTAGACTGAACTTTTTTTGTATGGGAAATTTTTTTTTCTGCAAAAAGAGTGTACCGCCCCCTCAAATTGTTCCTTTTTACGCCAATAGTGAAATTCAAAAATCTTAGACTGATTGCCCTAGGTTAAGGCGTGGCACATGCCCATTAAAATGGCTAAAACTGGTTTATATGGACTTTTCAAGAGACAAGGCACGAAAATATAAGTAAAATGTTTCATATATGTTTGTAATATATTATTTTATTGAAATTAACTTATGTTAAATGATAACTATTCTTGATAAACATTTAAACTTAATCGCAAAGTTCTGATTTATTAATGCTACCGTACTTTTTCCTATAATCAGTTACTGTTTGCAAGATATATTGTTTCTCTTCTTCGTTTTTTGTAAAAGCTGCATTATATTCTTCCATTAGTTTTACAAAACGCTCTGCAGTATCATTAACAACATGTAAGTTTTTTACAATATTCATTCCCTTTTAAAATTCGGATTCATTGTGCCACTTGGAAGGGTGAAGTTTTAGAAAGATAGTTTCAATATTAAATCTTTCGAAAAAGCTCAATGTTTTTTTATTTACAAAATCTGAAATATTTTTTGGCGTAATTCATTCATGTTGGTTACTATTCTTTTATTCTCATTATTTTGTTCTTCTTTGAGATTTTCAACCATTTTTCTCTTTTCTCCAACGTCTACAGCATTATCAAAAAATGAAAGACCTGCTGCTTCTGGTGTCAGGTACCACAAGTGATTCGAAAACTTGCGCGTTACTTCATGGCTTATTATTTCATTCAATTCATTGAATTTAATAATATTTTTAATAAAATTTAAACCATTTAAGGGTGCTTTCGCGGCAATTGGCGCTTCAATCCACGGTCTCAAATAAATTTTCAAAATAAACACACTTCTATCTTGGATAGCACTTGCCTCATCTGATGACATTGAGAATTGGTGGCGGAAAAGAAAAATCTTAAGCGTATATATCGCTTTAGCCATCCATCGGGCATGATGCATCGCTCCAGGTGATTTAAATCTTACAGGCTCTGTGTTTCGACCAAGAAATATAAGACTCAATTCCAATAACTCCTTGTAGTCTGCCCTGGGATGTTGTATAGTGACATAGTTATGAGCAAATTGAGCTAATTGGTCTTGTTCAGTTTTGTTAAGCGCAATATTTATTTTTTATCCACCATTCCACTTGAAAATGTTTGTTGATTGATTTTGGGCCAATTTTTTTTAAAACGCTGGAAAATATCTAATGATGGTCCACTTAATTTTAAATCATATTTCACGAAAGCACTTTTCAGCAAGAGTTCATATATGTGATGACGGCAAGGGAGATATAACAATTCTCTTTGGAGGTGTTGTTCCAATAAAATACAAGTACCTTGTAATCTACCTGTATTTGTTGCTGTAGTATCAAAACATAAAGCTTGTACCTTATTTGGAAAGAATGTTAGTTATATTTACTGTTATAAGAAATTGATTTTTAAATACCTTTTCTGTTAGATTCCATTCATTCAATAGTTTGAGTATGGCGTCTATCTGTTCTTTTCCAGTACCAGCTGACAGGGCAGGAACTCCAAGTAGATGTTCAATGCCATTTGTTGTTATCACAACTGGTAATCTGTCCACTTTTGCATTTCCTGTGATCGATGGTAAAATTTTTCCATCCCAATGTACCGTTATTTGATTTATAGTTTTGTTTTTAAAATCCATCATCAGATTTGCAGCAGTTTCCGAACGAAATTTTTTACGGCAAAGCCGAATCGATGTTTTACTGATTACTAATGTACTGATATCATGTTCCAATGCTTCAGCCGCAGCTATCAGAATACGTACTGCGTCCCTGTCACTTACCTTGCACTTGTCTAAGGTCGCAATAAGCTTTGAAGTGATAAAATGTTTCATTCCTCGTTTAGTGTTTTTTTGTTGAGAGTTACAGTTAGCTTGATTAGTTTGATCAGTATTATCATCACTATCGTATTCATCAGTATTATTCATATTAGCAGTTTGATCAGTATTATCATCACTATCGTATTCATCAATTAGTTCTTCTGTATTGTCACTCAAATCATTCGCTGTCAGGAATACTTGGAATTGTTCTTCGCCCTGCTTTTCTTTTCGCATTACCTCTTTCTCAATACGAATATTTCTTCGCTTTTCTTTTTCAAGTAATGAACGATCGCATCCCACCATTGCACCAGGTCTACCTTCTTTACGTTGATTCTTCAAAAACTCTTTATCTTCTTCTATTTTAATTAAATCTAACGCATTTCCGTGTGCAATGTCAAATAAGTTATTCATATTTTTAATAAACTCATCTTCTCGCCTTTTTTGAAGTGGTGTGCTGCGTTTGCACGTTTTTTGCAGATTTTTCCATTGTTGATATAAAGCTTCAACTTTTTGAACACTTCTATCAATTTGACGAACAGGGATACGGGCTTTATTCCAAATAATTTCGGCCTCTTTGATAACCAGATACGCACTTGAACGAAGATCCAATTTCACTTTGCGCATGTTATAAAACAACACTTTCAAAACTTGTCCATTGGAAGGCAGCTTAGATCCAACAATTTGGCTTTCGTCATATTCTAATAAATAAATTTTTCCACTAGCTCTTGTGTCCATTTTGCAAATACCATCAATATCAATTCTCTTTATAGCAATAATGTTTCTATGATGTTAAGCTCAAAATAGAACACTTCACTTTTTAAACACTTATAATTTTTTTAATTTAATTTTACACACAAAATAAAATTTTATTTGCCACGTGATTGACTTTATTCTGTTGTTGCCAACATTTTATTTATAATAGCAATTAAATATTTGTTTACAGAGTTGTATTTTTGCGATTTTTTTTTAAAAGGTTATTTTGAATATGCATTGTCACTTTATCAACTCTAAAATATCAAATTGTTTTAATATATCAACTGCAATCGCAGTAGTAATGCTGCACACTGCAATTATGATTGTATGTTGACGACTCCATTTCATAAAATTTCTTCAATTCTGTTTTGCGAGATGACAACATCAGCTATTAATGACAAGTATGGGTTATGCTATGTGGAATTGCGATTAAGTTCAAATGTTTGTCAAGAATAGTTATCATAAAACGTAAGTTAATTCCAATAAAATAATATATTACAAACATATATGAAACATTTTACTTATATTTTCGTGCCTTGTCTCTTGAAAAGTCTATATAAACCAGTTTTAGCCATTTTAGTGGGCATGTGCCACGCCTTAACCTAGGGTAATCAGTCTAAGATTTTGGAATTTCATTATTGGCGTAAAAAGGAACAATTTGAGGGGGCGGTATACTCTTTTTGCAAAAAAAAAAATTTTAAGTCCGGTCTAATATTTATGTTTAATAATTAATTGTGATCTATTCTTGAAATTTTTACATGAATTTAATTGTAAGTTTTTTAGATCAAGTAAGTTTGAAGAAGGCAACAACAACAACAACAACAACAACAACAACAACAACAACAACAACAACAACAATAACAACAACAACAACAACAACAACAACAACAACAACAACAACAACAACAACAACAACAGCAACTCTGTATAGAGTCAATCACACAGCAGACTAGACAGCCAGCCTGTTTCGGAAATTGCTACATTTCCTCTTCGGTAGTCTTGAGTGATTCAGCTGTGGCCAACCCACTGTTAAAGTATTATATGATTGGACACCTGTTCGAATAAATGCGCAAGAATATATTTTTTCATCGGCCATTTCATCATACGACAGTTAAAACTGCAAGTATTTTAAGATCAAGCCTAAAACTCTACTAGTGATTGTGCCTGTTCGATAAATATTTTCATTTTGACAGATAGTCAAGTTACTCTCTATTACTCGAATTTTACTCGAAGTTAGTTCGAATCAAACCTATTGTGTTCAATTTCAATGTTCTCATTTTCATATGTTGAACCAAAAAATATTTATATATCTTCATTCAGAGCTTCATTCTCATAACGTTAAGAGGTCTTAACGTAAAGTGGTTTCAGTTCACTACTTCTTTCGACTTACACTTCGAGCCATTAAAAGTTCACTTAACAAATTTAAATACTCTGTTTATTAGTTTAAGTTTTTTCTTTTTCTATACTTACTACTTAAGCAACATAATTAGTTTTCACAAACACATAGAAATTGTGGTGTGCTATATTAAAAATTATAACAGCAAAAATATGATAAAAAAAAAAAAATTGAAAAACACTATGCTTTACTCACACAATTACTACTCCTTGTAGCTCATTAATTATCCCCAAAGTGTCCTTTATGAGACCAATAAATTTAACACAGCAAAAATATTAATGGTCATAAAAAATTAACTCCAAATAAATCATGGGTTCTTTTCTCCCTCAACCACACGAACCAATAGCGCTGGTCCACCAAAGTCAAAGCAGAACTTATGTTTGTCCAGCGCCGCGGTTCACAAATGTTGCTCATTAATTTGCTTAACCTTTTTGATGTTTCCGATGCATTGCGCTTCAGTGGATGAGCAGCAGCAGCATCATAAAACCGCTATGAAATTAACTGTTCAGTCAAAAGATACGAGTTGCGAAAATACTAAGCAGTGTCCTTGGTGCTGCGTCTTCTGTTGAGGCATTGGTTATTTTATGACTGCGCATAAATATGATACTTTAAGCGTTCATATACGGGGTCACAATTAAGGGGTGGTGATAGAGTGGGACAGCAGCCATACATACAAAGCAATTCCCTGCTAGATATATATATATACATACTTTTATAAATTATCTTTTAATACACTCGGCGTTTACTTAATGAGCGCGTTGGTAATAGATAAGTGGTGGCTAGGGTAGAAGATTCAACAGCTGGATGGCAACAAGATGCTACAGTCAACGCGTGCTTGAACTCGATTCACTTAAAACAACGAACTCGAGGTCAAATTTAATGATCATCGTCATTATATCGATGACACGTAAAACAGGAACCGCTTGTTTGGGTGAGTAGCAGAATTAGATGGGTTAGCGAGCTTCACCGTCGAAAATTGCGGCTTAAATTTAAAACCTCCGGGGTATTTGTATTTATGAAAATATAAAACGTTTTCAATTTCAATTAAATAAAGTTTAAAATATTCATAAATTAAGTATTTAGAGGGGAGAGACTGTATGCTGCCAATGCTTGTAGGATACCACCACTGCTGTATTTCGATATTCTAGTTAGCAGTGTTATAACCTAAACTCCGACTGACATCGATGCGCAGAAACAAAGTTGCTTATTTTAATCTACTTCTGCAGCAAACAGATGAAATATTATAGTGTTTGCTAAACAAAATATAAAAACTATATAATGAAAATTTAAAATTAAATTTTAATTGTTTTTTTCATTTGGCTATAAATTGCACAGTTTTGTTTATAATTCACGGCAAATATTTTTATTATTTTGCTTTTTCATAACTGAATTGTAGGTTGCCATGGTTTTACTCTCTTTTTCATTCATATGCCATTTTTCATGTGTGTGTGACGTGGTAACACAAGTGCATAAAATTTTCATGCAATTCCATGCGGACTTACTAATTATACTCGCAGCAACATAATTTCAACGAATGACAAAACAAGAATGCATGCACAATAACTGTAAGTTCAAGGTTTTTATATTAACAGTCACTGAAAGGAAATAATTGCATAAACATTGTCTTTATAAGATGTTCTACTTAGATTTTTCGACATTTTCAGCATTTTTTCAAGGAGTGCCAACGTGCAAGCCTAAAGTTCTAGAGATTTATTTTAGATACTTTACAAAATTTATTGTACAACTTTTTTTTTTTTGTAAGAAAACAAATGATTTTATTTTTAAAGACAAAAACAATTCTTAGCGTATGGTTTCTTTTATTTGTGATGTCGAACGTATCCTCTTGAATTAATAGTTTTTTAAAATTTTTTCAAAATTTTGTACTAGAGTAGAACGGCTCGATCGTTTGTTTTTTTAGTATTAAGTACTGATTTGCATTTCTTTGAAATGGACAACCGCGACTGAAAAATTAAATGTTATTGAACATTATTTTAGTCGCTAATGATTTGGGTTTTTTATTTAATTTATTGAAAGTGCGATAGCTGTATTGAAAAGATAAAAAAAATATCAACCGAAAAAATGGAAAAGTGTAAAGGCAACATAAATGAAGAGCAAACATGCAAATCAAGTTATAGCACAAAATTAAAGTTCTGCGTAAATGAAAAAAAGTGCTAGCACTTTATTTTTTTCAACGGATTGTTTTCATATTTTGTATGCATGAAGATGTAACTATAGGAATTTGGATAAAAAAAATCTGTAACTTGAAAAACTTTTGAAGTTATTGAGCTTTTTAATTTGGATACAACTTGTTTGCACCAAACTTGAATATAACTTGGTTTGCTCACAATACAGCATACTGAATATACCTTGGTTTAACCCCCCGTCAAACACATATTCAGAAACCATCGAACAAACACATGTGCTTGGCCAGACCCCTATACATTTTTATGCATTTGTATGGCAAAAAGGGTACCATAAGTTTGAATTTTTAAGTATGCTCGTTTATTATTTTTGTTTTTAGACTTTTTTTTTATTTGTTGATATATGTAGCAACCTAAATGTAAAAACATTTTTATGCATTTTGTGGAATGCATGAAAAATAAGTATAATCAACTTTAGAATGTTGTTGGCACACAGAATTAGTGCACTTGGTGCAGTAAAAACGTATCTTTCTACGCAGCTTTTCGTCTTGCGTGACACAAATTCTGCAATCTTTTCTGGAATTCAGTGTACTAGGGCCGCTTTGTTGGTTAGGCAGCATGTTGCTGGGAATATTAAACGGCCTTCCAAAGAAAGATTCAATGGCCAAACGGGTTGAATGTTGTCCCAAAATATGGTTGTTCTTCATGCGATTTTAAGTATTAGCAAGCACCAATTGTTTACTCAGCGTGTTCAAGAACATTCGTCGCTTCTCTTTTCTGGTTCCTTCTGTATTTTCATTGCATATGATGTAAGCGGCTAATCCCATGACGTCTATCATGTTGCAAAAAAGTGCTAATGGCCAACGTATGGTTGACCGCTTTGTGGAGTAATGCGTTACCATTTGGTCCATTGTATCAACGCCGGCCTTTGTTGAATTGTAAAATAATATAGCTTCCGGTTTTTTTGCTAAGCTTTCAACTTTCTCATTCAGTGCACAGTGGATAGTAGATTTAATGCTCTGTTCTTCTTTGGAAGGTTGCTGCACAGTGATACAAGGTTATCATAGAAACCGAACACAGATGAAAGCACTGGCCTTTTGCTGTCTTTTTTCACTTCTTTGGGAAGACACCTTTTGTTGGATCTAATGGTGCCAACGTATGCTAGTCCAATCAACGAAAGACGTTTAGCACATTTCTCATGAAACTCATGAGCACATTTTCGCCTTGGTTTGTGCGCCCACGGTATGGAAATAGCTGCTCATCGATGGTTACACTTTCGTATGGTTCAAAATTACTGGCAAGATTGTTATTCAAGAAGTTCCATGTGTCGCGAATGGGAGCAGCTTTGTCGGTTTGTTGACGAAATGCGCGCGAACGACTATCGTCAAATCGAATACAGCGCATCAAAGTAACAAATCGTGTTTATGACATGGCTGCACGGAATATTGGAAGTGCATCAGTTTGCCACATCAATCTTGAGAGCTGCATAGTATTATCACTGACACCAAAAGTCAATAGTATTCCAATAAAAGCGTCAAGCTCAACACTTGTTGAACCCATCTCGTGGAGTGCAGTTTGCATTTTCTGCGTTCCATTTGCGTGTAACTTTTTCTCCATATAGATTTGTTTGTGTTACGATGATGAGCGTAATATTCGGTGAAAAGAAAAGCTTGAACACCTCAAGCGGAGTGGTCAGGCTTGGTTTTAGTCCACCTCTGAAACGCATGCTGGCGGAATCTCACTGTAGCGGGTTCAGCTGTACTCCACTTGGTACCATCTTTTCCAAGCAAAAAACCGTCTGCAGCTTGAGTTGGTGCATTTTCACTTTCTTCTTCGGATTCTTCATCGCTTTCGAATATTTCATATGCTTCAATTTCCAGTTCATATTGAATGTCCGAGGCGTCATCTTCGGGCACAAAATCTGTGTTTTCACCGCTTTGGTCTTCAAATAAATCTAGTTCTTCATCTGCTTCTGTGTGAAGTGCAAAATCACGCTGTAACGCTGATGATAGTTGTTGTTGGAAATTATCAGTAAGGCTGCCTGTACGCAGGCGCGTATTGTACACAAATTCTAAATCCTCTGCCATAACAATAGTAATAATTTCACTTTAGTTTCCGCACAAAAAATTTATATTTCGGACTGTCGATGTTGTATGTTCAGCATTCAATAATAAACTAACTGAACTCAAAACCAAAATCACAAACAAAAGAAAGAAATAAGAGAAAAATGAACACAAAAACTAACTGGAAGCAAACATCTGCATTGAATTCACATAAAAACAACCCAAAATATAAAAAAATTCCTGGAAACAACAATATGCACTTTATTTGCAGAAAAATAACCCATAATGTGTGTAACAATAATTTATTTCATACATTTTGTATAGGGGTTTGGCCAGGCGTATGTGTTTGTTCGAGGGGGGACTTTTTTTGCAGTTTTCTTCATGTTGGAACGATATTTTAGAATTATTTTTTTAAAAATAGAAAGTCAACAATATTTTAGGCGGCTACCGGGAAATAAAGGTATTTACCTAAACTGGAAGTATGTTTAGATAACGCTCAAAAATGAAATATGCCTGGCCAGAACCATGTGTTTGACCAAGGGTTAAATAAAACAAAAATTAAAATATACTTTAAGAAAAATTAACGCATATTTTACTCAAATAAAAGTAATTGTTAATTTTTTACCAGTTAGAGCCCAACATTTATTTAACTTGTACGAGGTAAGTGCCTCGCCCACTTCTTAAATCAAGCTGAAATTGTTTATGATTGTAAGTCACCATAAGCTACAATTTTTAAAAAATTTGATAACCATAATTACACTGTTTACCCCGTTATATTTAAAAATTGTATTCCATTCGTATGGAAGGTATGATGCACAATAGCTGAGGTCCATACAAAAAGTGCCAATAAATAGAAAAACTTAGACCAATGAAATTTGACACATAAGTTAAAATTAATTAATTATTAATAGAATCTGTTCAGTTTTTTTTTATTTGTTTCCGCTTTGTTTTTCTAATAAATTAACTTTACTTTGATCTCAACAGCCTTTAGTCTTGAAGCCTTGCTGCTATTAACGAGCTTTATGAACATTAACTTGTGCTGCTTAAAGTGTAATATTGTTTGTTTGAAATCTTATAACAAAGAGTTGAATCCTGACTTGGATTTCCAAAATGAAAATAAAACAAAAATGTCTGCAAGTCTTTTAAGACTTTGGCTTTGTGGGTGCTTTAGAGTTTTACGCAGAATTTGAAGCCACAAATCAGTGCAGCAACATCGCGGACACTGCACCTGGGCTAAGATTTGAAAACTTTCAAAACTCAGCTGCGTTATACAGCCATCAGTGAGCTTTTAGATGGAGTTTAACAGATTAATGCCAAAAACAAATTTTTAAGTAGTTGTAGATGAAGCCATAACTCGACCGTCTTTGATGTTGCCCTTACATTTAAGCAAACCACATCCTAAGCTAGCAATATTAAGAAGAAAATGTGCTACTCTTAAGCATATTTTCAAGCAAGAAAATGTATACCTACATTTTAAAGTTGAATATGTAAACTTTTTATATTTCTTCTCCACCAACACCTTCTCCTCTGCCATTCATGCTCTTTTATATGATTATCGTATTAAATAGCAATTAGCGGGCAAAAAAATTGGAAAAAAATGCATGAAGCGCACAGTAAAGCATTCGTACAAAGCAAGCTGGAAATTAAACACAACAATGTAGCAATACATTTCGATTTAAAACTTCAAAAGAAAGCACTTAAATTGCATGATTTTTAAATTTTAGTTGGCGCCCATATTTTTCATGCGTTGTTTTTTTACATTTTAGTTTTTTGCATACCATCTTTATTATCTTTGCCACCAACTAATGACCTTTTGACCCGCAAACTTGTTTCATTCATAATACCCTCTCGTTGCATATATTTTTTGTTGTTTCTTTCTTATTTGGATTTTAACACTGTTGCAAAACAACGAAACCGGATTTACATAAAAAAAAATAGCGAAACACACAACACAAAATAAAAATTTTATTGTTTTTGCTGCGGTGGATTTTTTGTATGTTTTGTTTTATATCTTTCTTTATGCTGCTTTATGCAAAGTAATTGGTCACTTGGGTGCTGAAGGACATGGCTGATGGTATGCGGTGGGCGTTGAAGTTTAACTTAATAGAACAAAATAACTTTTTTCTTAATTTTTCGACAATGTTTTCATAGTAGTCAACAAAATGCAGCAAAATAAAGAAGCAAAAAAAAAAAAAAATAAACAACACAAACAATAAGCTATAAATAAAGCTTATCCAAATAGATTAAAGATTCAAGACTTCAAGGCACTATATGTAAGCTTTAAAGCAGTTTGTGGTAAGAGCTTTTAATGCAAATTAATTAAATTGTTAGATTGAGTGAGTTTCAAATTGCTTTTCCTGTTGAGCAAATTTTGTGTTGCAAAAAATGCAATGAAATTAAAGATGTTGCTGTGGCAGCGTACATTTTTATGCACTATTAAATATATGTTCACCATGTCGTATGAGTAATACTTATTTTTAGAGCACACAAAACATTGATATGAAAATACAATTCTTACAAACTATGGTGCCGAAATAAGTGGATACCTAAGTTTGTGTCGATTAGATATAAACGCATAAGTCTTATGTATTTAAGTAATTAAAAAACAAATTTAATATATTGTTCTTTCCTTGCCTCAACAATTTTTTCATTACCTTTAGCCAATGTATTTTGTAATTTGGATTTATTAATATATTAGTACATAAGAAATAGTGATTCTTTTGCGTACAATAAAATAGTATAATATATATCTCGAAAAAACATAAGATCAGAATGAAAAAAAAAACAAACAGTTACTAAATTTATATTTAAAAAATTACTTAAGCTAAATTCTAAAAGTAGTTTAATTAAAATAATAAAATAACAAAAACTTATATCTAGTGAATAATTAAATAAAAAAGGGTTAAATGAGAAGAAGAGAGAAAGTAAAAGAGAAACGAGAATTCAAGAAAAATGTGCAGATATTAATTGCTTGAAGTTTTGTGCATTGGAAATAGATTTAAGATACCTCAGCAAGGAGTTCCACAATCTAATGGTGCTTACGAAAAAAAGTCTTGAGGAATTTAAATATTTAAAGCGAGGAACTACCAAATTTAAGCTTCCGGCTGATAAACAAAACTGAAGCTTAGAATATAGATAGTTTTGAGTTTTTGAATGTATCAGCTTATGCAGGAATATACAATTTCTTGCTTTTAAATAATGTTTCACATTTCATCTCAGAACTCGGGTGCTTAGACCAGTAACATGGCTAAATCTTCTGAGACCATGCACATAACGGGCTGCATAGTTTAACGCCACTTGCAGTTTATGTAACGAATGTGAGTCTAGATTACTAAACACCACTTCAAAATAATTTATTAAAGGCATAATCAACTGTATTACTAGTTTACGACGAGTTTCTGTTGGTGTGATCTGAGCAGTCATTCGCAGATTTCTTAAGACAAAGTATATTTTGCTTACAACATAGTTAATATGGTCTATACATGAAAGTGATGTGTTAATCCGATACCCAAGGTTGGTTATCTTTTCAACAGACTTTAGTGGTGTAGTACTTATATATACGGCAGGAATATCTTCAACTGAGTAACGACTTTTTGAAATTGGCAACACAAAAGATTTTAACGGATTTAGTTTAAGCTTGTTACTTATCGCCCACTTATTAATTGCATCTAGGTCTTCATTCACTCTGAAGCAAAGATCTTCGCTAAGACCAATAGGACGAGACATATAAAGCTGGAGATCATCCGTATATGCATGCATTATTACATTTTTTGGAATGGTAAAAATATCATTAATAAAAATTGCACAGAGAAGAGGCCCAAGAACTGAGCCTTGTGGCACTCCACTGTTAAGGTATTTATAATTCGAGTAATTACTGCCAATTTTTACTCTTTGGGATCTACCTTTTAGATAATTTTTAATAAGATTGACTGCAGTTAAAGAAAAGCAAAATAATGATTGAAGCTTTGAACATAAAATATAATGATCTACAGTGTCAAATGCTTTAGAAAAATCCAAGAGATAGAGTAATGTAAGATGTTCTTTGTCAAAGGATATTCGAATGTCGTCTTAGATTTATGCTACTGCAGTAGAGCAACTATAACCAGAATGAAAACCGGACTGAAAGGGAGACACAAGCTTATTAACGCAAAGGTAATGCGAGATCTAATCTGCCATTAGTGACTCACAGACTTTAGAAAGAGATGATAACAAGCTTATAGGTTGAAAATCAGATGGTTCAGATGCTCTAGCTTTTTTTGCAATGGGAATAATTGTTGCTACTTTCCACATTTTAGGATAGGACGAGTTAGTAAAGCAGTGGTTAATGATGTGCGTTAACGGACTCAAAATGTAAGGCAAAATCATTTTAATAAACCTAATATTTATACCATCTTCTCCAAGAGCTCTGGATTTAATTCTCATTATAGACCTGGCTTCTTCGTATTCCGATACGCTGGAAAACTCAAAATTGCTTATAATATTGACAGAATTCGTTCTGTTTTGATTACAGTTTAAAACGGGCTGTGAGTCAGAGACAAAAAAGTCATTAAGAGCATCTGGGTCAATCTGACAATTAGGCAACTGTTTGTTGCACACTCCAATTTGTTTTAAATTTTTCCAAAGTTGCTTGAAGGAAAGCGTTACGTCAAGTTTTGACTTGTAGAAATTTTTCTTGGCATGCTTTACAACCGAATTGGCCTCATTTCGAGCTGTCTTATATGCTTCCCAGTACAAGTCTGTCGGCAATCTTTTCCATTTAGTGTAAGCCTGGTTTCGTTTTTTTATGGTCAACTTAACATGTTGAGTGAACCACGGACATAAATTGTTAACACAACGAGCAGTACGAAGGGGAACATGTTGATCAAATAAGGCATTAATTTTACTTACAAAAAACATGAGTTTATCATCAACTGTCTTTAATTTTTTTTATAAAACAAAACACTTTACGAAACATTTACTAAACATTTACGAACAAGAAAAACTACATTTGTGAAACAGTGCAGAAAATTTCATCATCATGGTTAATGAATTCATGTATAAACAGCTACAATTAATAAAAATAAAATGTTTCTCTTAGATAATATCATAAAATAATAAGTTTCTAATATGTTTCAATTTTTTGGTCACGGTAACAATGCAAAATTTATGAGAACATATTTTTCTTAAGGAAAGAATAATTAAAATTTTGTTTGTTAATTTTTATTGTAATTAAACCTACCAATAAAGATGAAATTACGCAATAATATATTCTAATCAACTACATTGAAAAATTTTTTTAAAATAGAAGAAATGTCTCAGTAATTTGACGAATTTTGTGTTTGAAAGAAAACTGGCAACAGATTTCGTCAAAGTGACAAGCAGTGTTTTTAAAAACTATATATAATAAAAACATTTTCTTCCAATCAACTTTAAGTTCTTTTTTTTTATCCTGTGTACAGTCGAATCAGCAATCTTTATAAACTTCTGCGATAAAATTATGCAAATCAATTGCTATGACTCACCCCATCATTCTCGCATTAATAGAAGCTATAAAAAAACTTGACGCTAATGAAAAACTTTTTCGTACTCACATTCTAATACAAAAATTATATGTATTAAAACGGAAAACTAATACAATCATAATGAAAGTCTTCTTTTCTATGTATTTAATAAGGAAAGCGAAATGAAAGGATTTACTACTTATTAAGACATTTTTATAGCATTGTTGCAGCCATAAAATGATTTAATTAATTTTTGGCCTCTTGGGTGTAGAAAAAACAATCAAAATAAAAATTCTTGCCAAAGCAACAAAGAAAAACGCACCCATAACCTGAATGTTACCAAAACTTAATGCCCAAAATCATTGCGCTATCATAAAAAAACAATAAACCCCGACAACTAATAAGAAGAATAAAGAAACAGAAAAAAAAACCAAAATAATAAGCAACATTGTTAAGTATAACAATTGACAAAAACCAAATTTAAGTGAGCTTTTATTGCCAAACGTCTATATATTTTTGCAAAATATTGTAAGTGTTTTACTGACTGCACACCAACGGAAGTCACAAAGACATTTAAGTTAATGCCATTTTTAATGCGTCAACTAATTGTTTACTTAATGAAAGAACAAACACATGAACATTATAAAAAAAAAAAATTAAAAGACAACAATAAAAATGTTTGTATGAAAAAACAGCCGAAACAATAAACACCTTCACATCAAATGACACTTGCGAATGAGTGATGAGCAGCCGCTCATGGCAGACATGTGAAATCCGGCAGCCATGTTGTGAGTTAAAAAGCACATTTACATTAAACATTAAGCAGCATTAATGTTTTAGTGAGCACTAAGCTCAAATTAAAAATAACGCAAGCAAAAAGTGTTTTCTTGTTGTCACGTTTCAGCCCTTGAAATTCCTTGAAATAATTTACTTACTATGATGAATAAAACAGATAAACAAAAAAAATAAAAAAAAAAAAAATAAATAAGTAAATGCTTTTCTCTTTTTGCGGTTTACTACAATTTCGTGTGCACAATTTCCGTTTATATGCATGAACCTTCGGAATTGGCTTCAGTTTTTGAAATATTTGTGAAATCTTAAATAAGTTATATTTTGAGTTATTTTCAGAAATGCTTTTTTTTTGCAGCAAAATATTTTGTTTGACTAATGAATACTACGCTGCTTACTATAGAGATGAAGCCAAAACCTTTAAGTCATAGGTCACTATATTTAAAATCAAACTGTTACTTGGGACACTACGACCGAAAGCATTTGAAGGAAATTGTTTTTTTTTGTCATTTTGATTACTTTAGACCAGCAATAAAAAACAATTCCACACTCAGGGAAAAATCGCAACGTAAAATTAAATAATATTTAAAAAAAAAAAAAAAAATAAGTAAATGCTGTTCTGGGTATCTCTTTTTGCGGTTTACTACAATTTCGTGTGCACAATTTCCGTTTATATGCATGAACCTTCGGAATTGGCTTCAGTTTTTGAAATATTTGTGAAATCTTAAATAAGTTATATTTTGAGTTAATTTCAGAAATGCCTTTTTTTGCAGCAAAATATTTTGTTTGACTAATGAATACTACGCTGCTTACTATAGAGAAACCAGTCTCAGACTAGCTTTCGAAGTGACTAAACCTCGTCTACCAAATCGTCTTCAAATTGCAAAAACAAGTTCAAAACAAAATAAAAAAAAAAAGTAAAAACAATAAGTTATAAAAAACAATAGATACACACAATCAACTTAATGCAGCTTAGTGAAGCTGCAGTCCCAGCATAGACAAGAAAAAAAAACAACAACAAAATAACCTAACAAAAATATCAACAAACAACTGCAGTTTAACTGTTTTACGTGCAAAGTAAAAAAACAAACAAGCAAAACTAAGAACAAAGTGCAGTCAAATATAATTAAATAGTGCCTTAACAAATATCAACTATGAAAGAACCGCCTAATATAACTGATGATACAAATCATCCTATATTACAATGGAACAAGACAACAACACCAATTTTTTCTACACCCGGCCCAAAATACTTAATCATGGCCAGAACCAACAATTCTAATACCCTTGCCAATGTTTCACCTTTCCTTTTAAAAAAAGTAATCGATTACATTTGTGGCGGCGAAGTCGATGAATGTAAAAAAACTCGAAACGGCAACGTCTTAATTAAGACAAAGAATTCAATACAAGCTAACAAACTTATATCATTAACAGCTCTTTCAAACACAATAACAGTTGAAATTACCGAGCATAAATCTTTAAACTACTCTAAAGGTGTAATCTACTGCAACGACCTTCGTGGCATGCCGGAAACTGAAATTCTTGACGAACTTAAAAGCCAAAACGTATCCGAAGTAAACAAAATTCTAAAAAAAGTCGACAATAACTTAACTGAAACCGGACTTTTGATCCTCACATTCGCCTCAACGATACTTCCACCTGAGATTAAAATAGGTTATCAAAAAGTAAACATTCGACCCCATATACCCCTACCTCTCCGTTGCAATAACTGCCTTCGTTACGGGCATATGTCTAAATTCTGCAATAAGTCTAAATTATGTGCCATTTGTGCAAACGAATATCATTTAAATGCAGAAGCTAAAGAGGAATGCGATAAACAAAAAAAGTGCATAAACTGTGTAGAATCAAACATTACCCCCAATAATCACGCTGCAATTGATAAAAAAAAATGCCCAATTTTTATTAAGCAACAGGAATTACAAGCGATTAAAACAACACATAAAGTCGACAACAAAATGGCCTTTGCCATCTACAAGGAACGGCACCAGCACGACCTTGTAACCTATGCTTCAATTACTGCCATTAAAACAACAACACAAAACAATTCAACAACAAACCAAGTTTTCAGCCAACATCAATCCAACAATAAGCCCACGAATCCAGCCAACCCTGCATCACCCAGCCGCTGTCTGACAAACTATGACGACATAATGACAACTGATTCCGATACTGAACTACAATCGCTACCGTCTACTTCAAAAAAAACCACAACAAATTCAATTCAGGAAACTAATGTAAAAATTCTTCCAAAGAGAACATCTAAACGACTTTTACAGCAGCTAAAAAAAAATAAAATAAACTTAAGTTATTACCAACTGTAAATCCACCAAATTTAAACTTATTTTGTCCATTCTTTCTACTATCTTCTTTTCACATTCTGGTATAAGATAATTTTTCCATTTACACACAAAACACCACTAACACATATGGTGGTGTCGCTTTGCTTGTTCATAACTCCATTCAACACAAACAAATCCTAACTAATAACGACTTTGATGCTGTCGGAGTCAAAATATACTCCAAAAAGAAATTCACACTAATATCAGCATACATATCACCCCATAAGAACTTTAACACTTTTAATTTACTAAATGTCTTTGGAAACTTTAATAACTCAACCCTTATTACTGGAGATTTTAATAGTAGACATGCCAACTGGGGATCAAACTGTACCAACCACAGGGGTAGAGTTCTTGCAAACTACATCACACAATCTAATTTTATAATATTAAATGATGATTCCCCAACACATTTCAGTACACACAACACCTTCACATATATAGATATATCTTTCTGTTCCGCAGATATTGCAATTGATTCCAACTGGAACACCCATAACGACCTATGTTCAAGCGATCATTTCCCTATATTCATAAATTTATTTTCCGACCACACTTTAAACAATCAGACATCTAAACCTCGTTTCATCATTAATAACGCAAACTGGCCACTCTACACAATGAAATCTCACGAACACAATATAAATACACCTGTATCACTGAACATCAATAAAGAAGCTGCCAACATAAGCAAAATAATTCTGCAAAGTGCACATGCATCAATCCCAAAATCCAATCCTAACTCATTTACACATAACGTTCCCTGGTGGAATCCAAGATTGCAAGAACTGCGTAGCATAAAAAACCAAACGTGGCACATTCTCAAACGCAATATCAGCCAAGCTAATATTATCCAATACAGAAAAGCTAACGCCCTATTTAGACGCGAATTAAAACAAACAAAAAGAGATTCTATGAACAAGTACACAGCGGAAATTAATCCCAATACCCCAACTAATAAAATCTGGTCTAATATCCGTCGTTTTTGTGGCTATAAAATTAAACACGGCATACACTGCCTAAATAACTCTAACCCTTCGTTACCACTATTAACCGATAATAAAGACATAGCCGACCAATTTTCCAATCACTGGTCACAAGAGTCCAATGATTGCAATTTTCCATCCTTATTTAAAAATAGAAAACAAATCACTATCAACCAGCAATTTCCCCCAACATCTAACCATAATGCACAATCTATTGAATGCAATATCAATATCATAGAATTAAAGTCTGCCTTAAAAAAGCTTAAGGGTAACACCCCTGGGCATGACCAAATATCATATCATATGATTAGAAATATACATCCTTCAGTAGAGAAAAGACTCTTAAGATTCTACAACAGTATGCTCAACTCGTATCTTCCTCAAAAATATAAAATCACAATAATCACCCCAGTTTTAAAACCTAAAAAAGATAAATCTCTTATTACCTCATACAGACCAATCTCTTTAAACCCATGCTGTGCGAAGGTCCTTGACAGAATCATAGCTAATAGGTTATGGTGGTTTGTTACCAATAACAAACTTATCAATGACAATCAAATTGGCTTCAAAAAAGGAAAATCAGTAACAGACGCTCTAATGTATGTAGACCACCTGATTGCTGAATCTTTATCAGTAAAAAAACACATTTCAATTATTTCATTAGATTTTGGCAAGGCTTTCGACAAAATTGGAATCCACTCTGTAATAGACCAATTACAAAAATGGAAAATTGGGCCCCGAATATGCAACTATGTTAAAAATTTCATGACCAACCGGAAAATAAAAGTCAGAGTTGGCAACCTATTTTCCCATACAAAACCTTTATATAATGGGATTCCTCAGGGCTCTCCCTTGTCGGTAATTCTGTTCATCATAGCATACAACAAGTTATGCGACACAATCAACATCCACAGGGAAATTTCCTATTGCGCATATGCAGATGATTTCTACCTTCTCTTAAAACTAAACAAAGAAAAAAATATCACTATCAATCTCGACCCCATATTCCAAGACATCGAAGCTTGGTGTAGTTATTCTGGAGCGTCTCTATCACTTCAAAAATGTAAACACTTACACGTTTGTCGCAAAATTAACTGCACATGCACTACACAAAGCAATAACATTCAATTCCAAACGACAGATAATTTAAGAATATTGGGTCTAATTTTTAATAAAAAGTATAAATGGAACACCCATATATCAAACCTCCAAAACGACCTCTCAAAAAGGCTTAATATTATTAAATGTCTTTCAAACTTTAAATTTAATTGTAATACGTTGTCCCTAATAAATGTAATTAAATCACTCTTAATATCTAAAATAGACTATGGACTTTACCTTTATGGTGTTGCTCCAAAAAGCCTCATCAATAAACTCAAAACTATTATGAACGCAGCAATCAGAACTGCCTTAGGAGCATACCGAACAACTCCAATATACAACATGTTGCACGAAGCTGGTCTTTCCACCATAGAATCTAAAACAGACTTTCTAATAAATAAAAATTTTAAAAATCTCCTGTACAGCACGAATACTCCGCTTAACAAAATCGTCCTTAAATATAAAAAAAAACAAAAAGTCGAAAAAAATCCAATCCACCTTATGTAGAACAATTTCCAATTGCAAACGTTGTAACTTTCCTTTCCTACCTATTAAATCGATAAGCAGTCTCAATCCACCATGGTTCCACAATAAAAGCATAACAAACACGTCACTAAATAAATTTAACAAATCCACAACCCCACAAATAATATTTCAACAAGCCTTCCTAGAAATTAAATCCAGTCTTGATAACTATACCTTTATTTACACAGATGGATCTCAAACCCATAATAGCACAGCATTCAGTGTCACCACGGAACATCGTGCCATCATTACATCAAATCTTGCACATTTTAGCAGTATATATTCTGCTGAAATAATTGCAATTATGTCGGCCGTAAATCATTTCAAGAACATAAGTGGTAAATTCGCAATTTGTTCTGACTCTCTATCTTCAATAGAAGCTGTCGTCAATATAGAAAATCTTGAGTTCTATCTCACAAAAATAAGAAATACCATCACCGATATATACCCAAAAATAATTTTGATTTGGATCCCAGGTCATGTGCAAATCAAAGGCAATGAGCTTGCTGACCACTTTGCGAAATTTGCTACTACCGCGCCAGTAATTACGACAGAGAATCTTAATATAAGGGATATTAATAAATATATAAAAAATAAATTCAGGGAAAATCATCAAGTCAACTCATGGCAAAACTCTTCCCCTTGGTACAAGACCATAAACCCCCAAAAATTCACATTAAATAACTTTATAAAAGCTTTTCAAAACCTTAACTTCTCCAGACTTGATTTGGTAAAACTAGAACGTCTACGCCTTGGACATACGAAACTTACCCATAACCATGTAATCGATAGTAGTATATCAAACATATGTTCCTTCTGCAATACTACAACTATTTCTATACCACATATACTTTCTAACTGCAATTCATTTAACACCCACAGAAACCAAATTTTCCAAAACATCGATCCAATCCAATACCTCACCAATCCTAATATCACCAATATAAATAAAATAATACAATTCCTCAAATCAACAAAACTATACCATAAAATTTAAAGGTTAAATTAAATAATAATCACTTTAAAATATCTTCAATAATAATAATCTTCGTCATTAATACTTCATTTCAAAACATACATATAAACTTGTAAAAACTTGTAACTTGTATAAACTAATATATTCACTTAAATCAATATCTTACTAACTAGAAATAAGCTGAAGGCCCTAGCAGCCATAGCTCTTTATACTTTGCTTATAATTTATTATATGCCTTAGTAAGTAATAAATAAAATACTATAGAGATGAAGCCAAAACCTTTAAATCATAGGTCACTATATATAAAATCAAGCTGTTACTTGGGACTCTACGACCGAAAGCATTTGAAGGAAATTGTTTTTTTTTTGTCATTTTGATTACTTTAGACCAGCAATAAAAAACAATTCTACACTCAGGGAAAAATCGCAACGTAAAATTAAATAATATCATGTTAATTTTACGTTGATCCATTTTTAAGAAACATCTTCAAATTCACATTGAAATCCTTCAAATCAAATATGAAAATATTTGATCTCCAATAAAAAGTGGAACAACTTCAAAATAATGGTGATCCACTATAGTTATTATATTCTCTTAAGTGCATCCACTTCGAAATTAACTTGAACAATAACATGGTTAATATTGAAGTTGTCAGTAGTACAAACGAAGTAGAAAATATATATTTTAAAGTGGAAGACACTTCAATTTGAAGTTGATGTATTGGGGGTTGGAATTAATTTTAAAGGTTTTTTTTCGGTTTTTGAGCATTTATTTAGAAACAACGGTACAATGTATATTATTCAAAGTATTGTCCATCGTTAGCTACAACATTTTCCCATCTTTCTGGCAGCATATGGATTCCGCGCCGGAAGAACGATTCGTCTTTTGAGGCAATCCACGAATCGACCCATTTTTTGGTATCCTCGTAAGAAGTGAAGCGCTGCTCAGCCAAGCCATGCGTCATCGATCTGAATAGGTGGTAGTCGTAAGGGGCTATGTTTGGGCTATAAGGCGGGTGGGGTAGCACATCCCAATTCAGCGCCTCCAACGTTTCCTTGACGGTTCTTGCAACATGTGGCCGTGCGTTGTCATGTTGAAAAACCACTTTGTCGTGTCTTTTGGCATATTCCGGCCGTTTAACCTTTAATGCTCGGCTCAATTGCATCAATTGTTGTTGGTAGCGTTCCCCAGTGATGGTTTCGTTAGGTTTTAGCAGCTCATAGTACACGACACCCTTCTGATCCCACCAAATATACAGCATAAGTTTGGCGCCATGAATATTCGGCTTGGCCCTCGATGTTGATGCATGGCCGGGTGGTCCCCACGATTTTTTTCGCTTAGGATTATCGTAATGGATCCACTTTTCATCGGCAGTGACAATACGATGCAAAAAACTCTTCCTTTTATGCCATTGAAGCAGTTGTTCGCACATGCAAAATCGCCGTTCAACGTCTCTCGGCTTCAACTGGTACGGCACCCAATTTCCTTGCTTTTGAATCATTCCCATGGCCTTCAAGCGTTTGCCGACCGTTGGTAAGTCGACTCCCAATGATTCTGACAATTCTTGAAGGGTTTGACACGGGTCTTCATCGAGCAAAGCCTCCAATTCCTCATCTTCAAACTTTTTCGGCTGGCCCGGACGCTCTTTGTCTTCCGTATCAAAATCACCACTTTTAAACCGACGGAACCAGTACTCACAAGTAGAAATCGATGGAGCATAGTCCCCGTAAGCCTCAGTAAGCGTGCGTTGTGCTTCAACCGCTTTTTTCTTCAAATGGAAGCACAAAAGTAAACCTTCCCGCAAATTGTGTTTTGTTGGAACGAAAGTCGACATGTTCACAGAGAAAAAAATATATGTTGTTTACACTTCAGTGGAATGACACATACTGAAAAATGAAGCTTAGACAATGTGCTTTGAAATGAATATAGTCACAGGTGTGCCCGATGCGATCTATTGATAGTTACGCCATCTCTTAGAAAACCTTTAAAACTAATTCCAACCCCCAATATATTTTTGTGTGTATGTGTTCAGCATAATTTCGTTGCAATCGTTTTAATAGCAGTTAAGCAAACAGTTATGTTTTTTAAGAGCAACAATTATTTTATGCACGCTGTTTGACTTCATTGAAATAATTTCAATCTACTTAACAAAACTGACGAAGATGGTCACTGAATGTCGCTCAAGTTTGCGCGTGCAAATAGCAATAGTAAGTGCAAATAAGTTTGATTTTTTAGTTTGAGACATCATTCGATGATGGACGTGTTTTACTTGCGTCGGTATTAACAATTGCTAAATTATTACTTAATGTTGCAAAATTTCAACAAAATAAATAAATAAAATCAATAAACCGAACACTTATAAATTTGTTGTCATAGTTTGTGCGATTTCCACCATCGGTATTTTATGTTATTGTATGATTTATGTGTATTTACTGTGAATGTTTATCTCGTTAATGTTTTTATCTATATTTTCTCTAATTTTTTTATTTTTAAATCAATTGCTTACTGTGCTTGCATGTGTTCTGTTGTTTATGTATGTATATGATTGGTGCCAATAATACAGGCAACAGCGCTAACGAAAATAGTAAAACTATGATTGAGGTTCTGTGCAGGCAGAAATCTGGACTCAAAGTTGTTCACTTCAACGCAAGAAGTCTAAATGATGATAAAATGGATTACGTGAAGTATATTTTTGAAAGTTCTTCCATTGACGTCATATGTGTGTAAGGAACAAAATTTTGTGTAAATTTTCTCCCCATGTGTCCTTACTTCACCACTTACCTTCTTTCTAGACTTGCCCACAACGTAAAAGCCGTGGCGACTGGGTCGCTCACTTGACCAAAGAGAGAGATGTAAACCCCACCAGGATCGCTGCGATAAGGCGAAAGCCGAGACAAGACCTCTGACCATGGAGCGTTCAGAGAAAATTTATACTTTTCCAATTTTTATATCAAAGAAACATTTGGTAAACCAAAAATGTTTACTCGAATGAATATTCGCGTAAAAATAGCCACCTTAAAGGCGCTAAACATATGAAAATATGATCATTAGGTTAGTTAATAAAGTAATGAACATATTGAATGAATTGCATACTTACTAATATATTAATGCAATAGTTAATATGCAATGTAAAGTTAATTTAATATTTAATATTTAATATTTAATATTTAATATAAATATTTAATCTATTAGTTATAAGTCTCGTTAAGAAAGGTTAATTGAAAATAAACCATAAATTGAATTACTAAAAATATATTATGACTTTTCCATTATGAAGGCACTAGTCGTGGGATATATCCTTTAGTAAGCGTCATAAATAATTCTAGAATAGCAGATAGGAAAAGCAACGTCTTATAATATATTATACTGAGTTAGTTAATTAGTATAGGAAAGTTTAGAATCGACACCGGGTCGCAAAGACTATCGCTTCTACCGTCAAAGAGTAGAGATGACCAACCACTTCCACAGTGTTACGTTGTGGGTAGATTCCTACAGGGGTGGCTCTCTAATTAATAATTGTTTTCTATTTTTTTTCTTTCATGTACCATGGTGATAACGGGCATCATAAACACACGCCAGGCAGTTGGCGAGAGTAGCAAACACAAAAGCCAAACCAACGAACGGGAACGTCACGCGATAATTCCAGAAGGTTCGAAGTAAAGAAGAAGACAGCTGCTTATAAAAGCACAAACGGAGAGCAAATCGGGAGCTGTAATTTTTCAAACGTACGCGTGTGAGGTTGTGACTGGGAAAATAGTTTTCGTTGGTGGCAGAAAGCTCTGCCCGCACCAACCTGCAGCAACGTCAACATCTATAGCCACAAATAAAGACCGACGCCGACGGCGTCGTCAAGTAAAGCCAGCGGCAACGTCGACATCGTTAGAGGAGCAGTCAACGTGACGCCAACATTTATACAGCGAAGCTAAAAGAGACGTCGGCATACCCAAAAGCAGGAGTTAACATCGACGTCAACCCCAAGCGATCTGTGGAGGAAAAAGCGACATCGTCTAACAATAAGGACGCCAGTATAAAACACAGAAGTAACACAGGCAATTCCGGACGTCATTGAAATATCCATTCTTTTCATATATTTTAACTACAACACAGTCAGTGGGTGAGTATGGGGCCTCCCGAGGGGCTTAAAGTGTGATAACAGAAACGAAAACGCGGTGGAAAAGTGAAATAGTGAGACAGTGAATTTGTAGTAAAGTTACATATCGAAATAAGACCAAGAATAGAGTGACGCGAAACCGATAAATGCAAGTAAACGCACGGGCTAATGTGGGCATAACCGCACCCGGACGTTTTACTTCTCTGCATTACTTCGGAAGATCCTTCAGAGTCGAGAACGTGACGTGACCATAAAGTGTTGGTATTGTGAACCGAGGACGGGATAATGTGGGCATAACCGCACCCGTCCAAAGTCACCATCATCCCATTCGGGATCAGGGCATTTATACATAGTTAACGACGAGACAGATTGTGGTTAGCGGACTAGATACCATTGGGTACTTGGTTCGGCAATCGTGAATTTAAGATCTGGGCTAATGTGGGTAGAACCGCACCCGGCCTTGAATTTAAGATTGGAAACCGAGGCGAGTATCTAATGAACGACGAATACAAACGGAGACCCCACTACTAGCCGTTCATACTTACCCAATAAAACATCAACCAGGTTCATAAATGAAAGACGGTTCCACTGCGAGATCTACCAATACCACTCGGGAGTATCACACCCCATACTTACCTAGTGCCTCGAAATTTTTGTATGTATATTTAATATAATAGTTAGGAGCGAACCTATGTCTACAAATTTTCGCTATTTATCTCAAGTACTTCTAAACCAATTGAAATTGCGATCATAAGTTGGTAAAGTATTTTCCTTTCATATTAGATTAAAGCGATAACAAGTTAGAAGTAACAATTTATGAATTAATATTTCTTTACATTTTTCTTTTGAACAAAAACAAAAGAGCGAATAACGAATATTATGTAAAACATATACAACTGCGTATTAATATCCTTTTATTGTGGTTTATTTTATATAATTTTCTTTTGTCATTTGGGAAAACCTACCCACAATTAGGTGATTGTGGCCCACCTTCCGTGCGACCAAATAGTGTTAAGATCATACTTGTTAGTGTATAAGCGTATCAGATTTTGTAAATAAAAAAATATCAAGTTCCGATACCACTGAGTTTCATTTGGTGTCCGTTTACGGAAGGAAACGTTAGTACAAATTTTTGTACCGAACCCTGGCTCCGGCGAGCGAATCCTCGGCCGGAAAAAGTGTCGTTACATGTGTTTCAGAAACCTGGTTTCATGAGGATGTTGATAACTCGTTTATGAACATGCATCATTTTAAATTATACCGTAATGATAGGTCTCATAAAAAAGGTGGAGGAGTAGCAATTTTCTGCAGGGAAAATTTAAATGTTTCAGTGCTAGGGAAATCCTGTGGCACCGATGTTGAATACTTAAATATTAAAATATTCGACAATAGGACCCAAGTGTTTCTCTCTTGTGTGTACAACCCGAACCGCAGCTGTAGCCTTAAACCACTGTTTGATGATATATCTAGATGTGCTATTGATTTTGACCATTATATCCTTTGTGGTGATTTCAACATAAAAATTCTGGCTAATAATAATCTTAGCACTGATTTTTTGGATTGCCTAGCCGAAGTTGGACTAAGTTTAGTTAACACAACGTTGCCAACAAGGTTTACCAACAATGCCTGCCCCAGTTTACTTGATGTCTTCGTAACATCTGATGTATCGTCTGTACTCCTTTTTAACCAGATATCATTTGTTTCAGACCATTACCTAATTTTCTGCACATTTAACATTAATCTTGCACCTATTGCTTCTGAAACTTGCTTCACATATCGCAACTTTAAATCTGTTGATATTGGCAAACTTTATGGGGATTTATCTGAAATAAACTGGACTGATTGTTGGTTCTTTAGCTCAGTTGATGACAAGCTAAAATTTTTTGTTGATAATATCTTAAATCTTTTTGAAACCAATGTTCCCCTGTGTACACGACAGGTCACCAATACAACCTGCCCCTGGCTAACCACGCGTGTTAAGTTGATCATAAAAAAACGTTACAAAGCCTATAACAAGTGGAAACGATATTCAATTGAGGCCAATTGGGAAAGATTTAGGCAAGCAAGAAATGAAGATATCTTGGCAGTTAGACTATCCAAAAAACAATATTATTTATCTAAACTAAGCCCAAATCCATCTTCTAAACAGTTATGGAAAAATCTAAAAAGTATTGGTATCTGCAATAAAGGCTCTGAAGTCTGCCGTACTGATCCAATTCTACTGAATTTATTATTTCACTGCGAGCTCGTTGAGAGATGATAATACCGAATACATTAATAGCATAGTGCCTGTTGAGTTACCGCATGATTTCAGTTTTAGAGCTATAAATGAGCTAGATGTTGCCCGCTGCATTAAAAAAATCAGTTCGAATTCCATTGGTGAAGACGGTGTGTCGATCAAGTTCATTAAGCTTATTTTGCCCCATGTGGTCAGTCCACTTGCTCATATCATCAACCATTGCATCACTACCTCGTGCTTTCCTGCCAGCTGGAAAGTGGCTACAATTGTTCCGATTGCGAAAATTGCAAATGCACGCGAGCCTGGTGACTTCAGACCAATCAGCTTGTTGTCATCGATTTCGAAACATGTGAGGCTCTTATGGCGGAGCAAATAAGTGAACATATCCTATCTCTGGGCCTTATGTCTGATTTTCAGTCAGGCTTCCGTAAAGGTCATAGTTGTTCAACAGCTACAGATAATATCTTGGATGACATTAGAGCTCCCTTCGATAATGGTGATCTAACCTTGCTTTGCCTTCTCGATTTCTCTAAGGCTTTCGACACTGTAAACCATAGTATCTTATGCAAAAAACTTGAATTGTAGTTCGGATTTTCTGAGCCATCAGTTCGCCTTTTAAGTAGTTACTTAAATGGAAGGTCCCAAAGAGTCAGCCTAGGCAACAACTTATCTGCGTATAAGCAAATCTCTTGCGGTGTCCCTCAAGGATCAGTCTTGGGACCACTCTTGTTTGCCAATCAATGATGAACACACCACTCTTTGATGAACAATCAATGACATTTTTGTGAAATGTGAGAATGTATCCATGCATGCTTATGCTGATGACTTACAGTTATATATGTCAAGACCCACAGGGCCTGTTGAGGATTTGTGCGCAAGAGTAAATGATGATTTAAAATTAGTAGTGGAATGGGCTAGGGAGAATATGCTTGCACTAAACCCCTCGAAATCATGTGTCTTGCCAATTACCAAAACACCTTTCTTCAATCTTGAGTTTCCTCCGAATATTCTAAATAACACTGAGTTAAAAGTTGTAAGAAAGGTAAAAAACCTAGGTTTTATCCTGAATTCATCTCTTTCCTGAGAGGATCATATTAATATGTGTGTAAGTAAGGTCTATTATGTATTAAGAAACTTAAGAATGACTGCACCGTTTGTTCCCACCGAAACAAAACGTAAGCTTGTCCTGCAGATCTTAATGCCAATAATTACATACTCAGGAGTCGTGTATAGCAAGATGGACTCAAAATTTTCACATAAACTGTTAGTTGCCTTGAATAATGCTGCTCGCTTTGTCTATGGTCTGCAGATGCATGACCATGTCTCCTCATTTTCCATTCGATTACTTGGCCGTAGTCTGAACAATCTTTTCGAAGCAAGGAACTGCATTTTCTTGCATAAAATAATATACTCGCAATGTCCACGATATCTCTTTGCAAGACTTCAGTTCTGCAGATCAAGTAGAAATCTGAATCTCTTAATACCGCGTTTTAATTATACAGCCTCAAGTAGACTGTTTTTCGTTAGCGCAATAAGGCTGTGGAACTCACTGCTCAACCATATAAAATTAGTCTCCAATAGATTAGACTTTAAGCAATTGATACTCAAATATTTTTCTTAACTTCACATAACTTAATTTTTAGTCTAAGCTCTAACACAACCTCTTATTCTACCTCTAGCATTTTTTTACCGCAGGTCGATCATTTGATTAGTCAATTTATATTAATGTCACATCTTTTAAAAATATTTTCAATAGTTTTAAATATCTTTTTCACTGTGATATGCACATGATAATTAATTCTTGAATGCTAACATTTTCTCTAATAAAAAAATTATTGGTATCATTTTATGATTTGAGAATTTCTGTCATTAATAATAATAATCTTAGTTATAAAATTTTAAATAGTTTAGTGTATAAGTATTATATTGTTGTTATGATTCTAAAAATGCGGCGTGCAAAAGACTCAAGTCTTAAATGCCAACAATATTTTTAAATAAATATAAAAAAAAAAGTGAAGATTAATAAAAATGGAAAATATGCAAGATATTAATGAATTTTGCCAAGTTCTTAACTTAGACACAATACTTGTCAACAGTGTGGATGTAGTTACAAATTTGGAAGAAGACGATGAGAAATTCGCTAGTCTGCTTAAAGATTTTGAGTTGGAAATGTAAAAACCAAATGAATAATGGTAAAACTTATGTGAGAAATAAATTTTTATAACTACATTTTTAAAATCATAATTCTCTTATATAATATACTAGCAAATACCCGCAGCTTCACCTGTGATAAAAATATTAAATACCATGTAAAAATTTAAATCTTAAAATGAAAATATTTAGTTGTATTAAAACAAATTCAAAATATAAAAATCAATGTGTTTGTTTTGTTTAATTATGAAAAAATGGTATATTTATTAAGAAATTACTTTTTTTTAATTTGAATAACTTATTTTAACGGCAATTGATGACATAAATTTACCTGGCTTTCTTTTTTTTTACTTTTAAAAAAGTCCTGCATAACAGCGTTATAAAAAAATTTAGGTAAAAATTTTTTAAAATTTGTAATCAAAAATGTAATTTTTTACATATATTCTGAAAAGAAATATTTTCTTCTTAAATTGTTGTAGTTAATCGGCCTTCTTCAGTTATTAATTGTTGTTATTGGGCTTCGGCCAGACAACAATTCTTCTTAAATTTAAAAAAAAAACCGTTGTAATGACATCAAACTTTTGGCGATATCTCAAAAACTATAAACTTTCTCAATGCATAACAATGCATTCTTGTCGTTGATTAATAAAATTAACGGTAATTTTCTTTTATTTTCGGAAATATTTTGTACAGATATTAGGTATGTTTTAAAAAAACCTATTATTATGACATTAAAATTCTTGCGATATCTCAAAACTATAGAATTTCTCAGTATAACTCATAAGCCTCAGAATGAGAAAAAAACGATTGAAATTTCATGTTTTGACTTAGCAAGCAAACATTTCCTAATCGATTTTCATCCAATTTTCTTTGTTTGAAAGTTCAATGAAGTAAATTGGGAAAATGAGAAAAGGTTTACCGTTACCTCACCAATGCAATGTTTTATATTGTTTTCAAAAAACCTCTAAAATATCGAAATTGTACTAAACAATAGGCCAAGAGTTGCTTTTATTGTACATATTTTTTTAATTTTAATTTTTTTTTAATTTTAATTTTCCTTTTTCTTTCATATAACATAATTTACCTGCAAAAATTGTTCTATTTTGACACAAACAGTTTCTATCATTAAAAATCATTGGTCACCTACCCCTCCCCCTTATGATTTTTTGATGAAATCTAATTTGCTTAAAATGTTGTTATATTTTCTGCAATATGTTACAGCTTAAAAACTAATTTATGTGAAAAAAATTTTCATATATAGCTTAAAAAATAATTCTGTGAAAAATATTTCAAATATTTCAAACTATTCCAAAGTCATATACATAAATCTATGTTTTAATCTATTTCCTTATCTATATATTCATAGTTAACGTTATAGTTATAGTAGAATTTGTCCTGACCCAATTCAATGAATTTTTAATGATCGTTTTGTGAATTTGTAAAAGTGTAAATTGACCTTCGAACAAAACATATGCTAGACGTTTTCGTTTGAAACATCAATGCATGACGATCAGAATTTTCTGATATATACAGCATTCTTATTGATGTATAGTATTGCCCGGCAGACGTTGTCCTGCCGCAGACCACCTCATTGCTATATACGAATTTTCATGCTGTTCGGGAAAAAAAATTTACATATTCGCCATTTTTAGTACAGTTGCCGAAAGTAGCCGCATGAACTAAATTCTCAAATTTTAGTCTAATACGACCAAAACCGTTCGAAATATACCATTTTCGTTTAATTCTGGGCGGTAAAGGGGGTGTGGCAAAATTTTTTTACTTAAACCATCTCATATTCGGAAGTATAGAATGCCAGAATTTCAGCCCAATTGAGCTTAAACCTAGTGCGCTTTGCCTTTACTCCAAGCTTATCCCCCGAAAAGTGGACTTAACTAAAGTGGGTCATGCCCATTTTGGGTAAAGTTAGCGAACGTAACCATGCAACGTAGATTACCAAATTCTAGTCTCATACGACCAAAATTGTGTGAAATATAGCATTTTTTGCCAAAAGTGGGCATGAAAAGTAGACGTGGCAAATCTAACATAGCTTATTACGACAAAGTTGGATTAACAAATCGTTTGAAACCTATATCGTGTTAATTGGTTCAGTAGTTCTGGCGTGATTGTCAAACATCTGTGCAGTGTCACAACGCTTTTATATATTTGTTTAGATAGACTAACACAATCTCAAGTGAGGAAAAGCTGGCTGGCAAGGCTGCAAAACATACTTAATGCTTATAACTAAATTCTGGCAACTCTCTTCAAAACAATTGCAAAGAAAATTAATCAACACTGTATGAAAGCAAGAATCTCCCTGAAAACAAAGCTGGATTCACTGATCACCTTCAGCATGTTTTGCATTTTTTTTTATATGAAGTGTTCGCTCAGAGAGAAAAATTTCTGCACGCTCTCAACTTGATTAACATTATTTTAAATCACACAAAAACATTCTGAAGGTTATCAGTGAATCCATCTCAACTACACAACATGGCTGCCGTGTTATATTGAGAGAAGCTCTCTCGACAAAGAGAGAAAAGCTTTGTTTGCTGTTATATTGTGCTGCTGGTTGAATATAGGCATCACATAAAATGCGTGATTTTGCAATAATTAAAGAATACATTTTTCGAAAACCCTGGTAACCTATAATAATCTATATTACCATAGGAATCAAATAAAAAAAGAATAATCAAAATCGGTTCAGCGGTTACCGAGCTTATTCTGGATGAAATTTCGTGAGTCTCCTTTTATATAATAGTATAGATAACTACAAAATTCCTGGCAGCAAAATCAGCGTTTAGCTATGCGCCTAATTTATGCCATCATTTAATAAACATTTTCTTTGCTGGCGTCATATTGTTTTACTTTTTTTCTGATACTCCTTAATTTATAAATATCCCTAGGCCACAATTTTTAATATGTTTTGTTGGCAACACTTCTTTTGTTTGAAAACTTTTTTGTTTGCCAGAAACAACGTTATAAAGTTGCAACATTACTGTGCCCAAGCGTGGCAATTGCTGCACTGGCGGCATAACTTTTGACCTCACGTTTCTTCAATATATTTGTCGGTCTGACTGATGTACTTTTTTTTTTGCATTCCGCGCTCATTCTAACTATGATTGTATCTCTCTTTGCTTTTATTCTGTTGAGCTTTTTATCTTGTTATCTTGCGTACATGTTAGAAATAACTCATTTCTTGGGTCGTGTAGGAATTACAATGTCCTGCGCGAGATTTGTTGGATATATAAGGAATATAAATATGTCAAAGGAATCAACTCAATCTATTAGCACACATTAAGTCTGTTTCCGTACTCGATTCAAGTAACTTGAAGTTGCTTGAAGGCGTTATATTATAAATTTTTGAAGCTCTAGAGATAAGAATAACATGCAAAATGTCACTCACAAACGATATTTGTTAAAGTGTCTAAATTTTTTATGCAAATATTTATTAAAATCGCTTCAAGTAGCATTACAATATATCTGATAAAACGCCATTTTAGTCTGCAGCCAATAAATCAGTCCATAACTCGTTAAAATCTAACAAAACATTAGCATTTATATTAAAATTGCTGAAATATCGATTTATTAGCATTCGTTTTCCAAAAGCTTTCTACATTATTGCAACAAATCATTTTCTTGCAATAAGCAATTCCAAGTGCAGTTTTATTGTATTTCGCCAATGAGTTTGCATTCCTACTCGCCGAATTATTACTGTGTTATTGAGTTACCGCTACCACTTTCTCCATTAATATTTCCGCTATGACTTCACATCTGCTTTCAATTTGCTAGATTACTGAAAATCATTGGTTTCAATTTCACAAACAACAGAGCAACGTTGTCGCCACAGTCGTGCCAACCAGGCAGTGCAGCCGACAAAACAATGCAGCAGCCAGCCACAAGATGGCGCCTGAGAATGTCGTTAAGTGGCAGCACTAGCACTCAAATAGCAAGGCATTCCACATTGTTGTTGTTGTTGTCGCTGACGTTGCGTTTATAAGCAGCATAGTTAAAAAGAAATGAAAAATAAAATAAAAATGTACAAAATATATAAAACAAAATTTTTCCGCAGAGCATTGCAGAATTTTTCCGCAAAATGCAGCCTTGACTTTTGACCAGCATCTGGCAAATGCGCTGCAGCAAGATGGCGTTCATAAATTTTGAGATAACCGCATGAAATGCATTAAAAAAGTTGCAATCAAAGTTGTGTCTTTTTTCATGCGCTTCGAATCAATGGATTTTAATGCACCAAGAATAATTATTTGTTCTTGTTTGTTGTTACTGTTCTTTATTAACATTAAAACGTATCCTGTTGAAGTGCGCTCTTTGTTGAACTTTTTTTGTTGAGTGGGGAGGATGTGTTGGCAACAGCTGTTGCAGTTGTGTTTTGTTTTTGTTGTGGCCATTACAGCAATTCCAACAACAAAAACAATAAAAGCTTAAGTTGTGACACGAAAAAATTTCAGGAATTATTACCGACTCTCCAGTCTACTATTTATTGTTATGGTTATTATTATTGTTGCCAACTTGTTCGGGTTATTGTTATTTTTACATATTTTTTTCTTTTTGCTTAAAAGTATTTGTTTGTTACATGTGTTTTACGCAGTGTTTGGCTGTTGTTGCTTTTGTTGTAGCTGCCTGCTATTGACCTTTAGAGTCATTGCACACTCAGGAATTCATTTAATTCTTGGAATCCGGGCTATATTTCATTGTTATGTTTAATGCATTATTTTTTTTTTAAATATAAAGAATAAATAATAACAACGGATCTTTATTTTCCTTGGCGAAGGCAAATTATATACTTGTCAAATTTTGAAAGCATTTGAGTGTTTCGTCTTGAACAATCTAGCTGAACAAAATTATTTTAATGGCTCATTGTAATTGTTGGACTAAGACAGGAAAGATTTGTTAGAGTAACAGGGTCATAAATGCCTCATAATGCCGATACGGTTTAATTAACATGCAAAAAGAGATTGAAAACTCCAAGTTTTGCAGCAGGAAAGAAATTAAAAATTTCGTAGTGCATTTTTTCTCTCTTAGTTAGGCCCAAAATAATTAAGTTACGATTGTAATTTTTAATTTTTAAAATTTTTTTGTTTCGTCACTGCAAAAATGTACCAAAATGGAATAAAATTTCATGTTTTCACATCGAAAAAAAATTTACCGGTTTTGGTAAAATTTTTTCATTTTGGCAACGCTGCTCAAAGTGCGCTTTTTTCGATTTAGGATGACATTTGCATTATCTCAGAAACTATAAAAACTAGGGCCATGATATTTTGTAAAAATGAGTTTCAGTCTAAATTAACCCGAATCACCCTGACTAAGTTTTTTTTTAAATTTTCAGAATGACCGGTTAACGCAAATATAAAATGGTTTAAACTAAATTAAGCACATTTGTAACAAGACGTTACAATTAGGCTTACGATAAATTAAGTATATTTACTTATATATGCAGCATAGGGTAGGTAACTTTGAAAACAACAACGTGACCTACATAAATTACCAGCCGCAACAACAAGACTCACAGTCTAGTAGCCATAAAACAGCTGCCAAACATTCTTTTCATACGCCATACAACAGAGGACTTACATAATTTCTAAGTAGTTCTTTCTGAAAGCATATAAATAGACACGACAAAACCAGCAAAGGTAGCATTCCTTTTTAGGTGAGCTCAAGCCTAGTAGCTACTGCCTCGGCTGACCGTCAGGTCTACCGTCCGGGGAGGGTGACGAACGGTAATTTTTGGTTATTTTAAAGTGTAGTTAGTTATTTTTTTTATTATTTATTTATGTTTTTATTGTTTTCCAAAGCCACGTCACTACCTCGGTTGACCGCAAGGCCTATCACCGGGGCTGCGACGTAGGCACTCGATGCCACGCCACTAGAGCGTCGTCTATCGCAAGATTTTGTTGTTTCATGAAGCCACGTCACTACCCCGGTTGACCGCAAGGCCTATCACCGGGACTGCGACGCAGGCACTCTCTGCTACGCCACCACGGCGTCTACAGTTGACCTCTCTACTCAATTATGTCGTATTAGAAATAACGGAGCATTCCTTTGTTAGCGAATTTTCGCTATTACCGAAGCGATTACCAACGGACTACCAATTACCGAAGCGATTACCAACAGATTACCGAAGTGATTACCAACCGATTACCCATTACCAAAGTGATTACCAACCGATTACCGATTAACGAAGCTATTACAAACAGATTACCGATTACCAAAGCAATTACCAACTGATTAACGATTACCGATTACCGAAGTGATTACCGGCTTCTAAAGCAAGTGCCAACTGATGACCGAGTACTAAAGCGATTACCAACTGATTTCTTAGCCCACTAGTGACTAATCGAAGCTGCATAACTAAAAGGTTATAAAAAGGATAACGTATTCAATGAAGTAACTTTGTAAATTACTGAAAACCCTGCGTCTTTTATTTTCAAAATAATTTGTGAGAGTTAGTGGACCTTTTCACAGGAGCGGGTAAGTTTTACCGCCGCCTTTGATAAAACCACGTCACACATTTTAAGTGTTTGTGTTTGCGTTGTCATATGGCAACGACATGGTGTTTTGGGTTAAGTAACAGCACAAAAAATTAGAATTCTAGGTCAACTGCATCGCCTACCTCCCATACAAACCAAATTATTTTTAAATAAAAAAAACCTGCATAAAATTGCTTATTTATGTTTTTAAAGAGTACATTTAGTTTATTTAACTTCACTTAAATGTCATGCTAAAAATATTTCAAACCGGATAACTTTTAGATACATCTCCTATAAAAATCAAATTAACGAAATTGAAAAAAAATAATTTAAAATTTTTTTTTGTAAATACACACTAAGGTCACAACTTGTTTTAAATTATGAATTCTGTTTTATTGTTTTTAATTTAAGAGTACCCACAAGTTGTCTTGAAAATCAGTGCATTTTAGGGCAAAATTTGATTTTTAAGACCTTTTTCAAATTTCTTAATAGCAGCTAGATGCAGAAGATTTTTACAGAAACTGAAGGTAGAAGTACGAAGGTTATTTTATGATAGTTATAGCCCTCAACTTTAATAATGCTTAATAAGCCAGATATTTTCTACTAAATTTTACTTAAATTTTCATTCCTTGAAAAGTTTATAGTCATATTTCAATAATTTTTTTTGATAACATTTTTTATTGAATATTACAATATATTAAATTCTTATAAAAATTAAGGCATAAAAAAGATCAGAAAACAAAACCTTGAAATATGCTTTGTGCTCGAAGTTATTTTTGTTTAAACTTCACTTTATTTTTTGGGTTTTATTGAGCTAATTTTTGTTAAAAAAGTTTCAACTTTGACGAATTTTATAAAAAAAATTATACTATTTATGAAATTTTTGATACCACATTCATAATTCATGTTTTATAATCCAACGAATAAAAAATTTTTTTTATAAAATTTAACAAAAAAAGAAAACCAAATGTCATCCTAAAATGAAAAAAAGCGCACTTGTGGCGCAAAAATGTGGCGGTCCGGCATCTTATCCACTCTCCTACCATAGTTGTTATTATACTCTAGCTTATTTTGCATCATGACAAATGAAAGTAAGCTTTCGGGTGCACGGGTTCAAGATCCATCTCAGCAAAAAAAATATTTTTTATATATTTTAAAAATCGAAATTTTTTACAAATTTTTCTGTGCATTTCAAAATTTTTTTGGAACCATTTTTGTAAAATGTCTTCATCAAATAACACCCACTGAACCATATACGAGGGTTTTGCGTACGTTTTCGGATAGAAATTTTTTTTGTGAATTTTTATTTTTTTTAATATGTATGGTAAATGCTCTTGCTAGAGAAAATTAAATTCGTGAAAATTTATTTCTATAGTTATATAGTTAATTTTTTAACTCGTTTTCGAATAAAAAAGGTTCGTTTTTGAGAGGCAATTCAGTACGGCGAATGAGTTAAAAATGCTTCATTTATGAGTGCCAAAAAATAAATTTTCAGAAGTTTTTTCAACTTGTTTCCGAACAAAAAATGGACAATTGTTTTTCCTTTTTTGAACTCACTTCTGAAGAAAAATAGGTTCGCTTTTGAGAGGTATTTTAGTACAACGACTGAGTCCAAAAGAGTTCATTTATGAGTGCCGAAACTGCATTTTTCTATCCAAAAAAGTTCATAAATGAATTCAAATTAATTAATTTTAAAAAATTAGAAAATTTAATACAGTAGGCCAATTTTGGGTCAAGGACTAATTTTTAAAAAAAATCTTATATCATATTAAGCAAACGATTTTACATTAGAATTTGTTATAGTCAAAAGTTTTTTTTGACATAAGAAATAAGAAATAAAAAACTCGATTTGAAACAACCATTTTATACTTCTTAAAATTCACGTTATTTAACGGCGCCCACCCAGTTTGAGAATTTTATAGACTGTTTTTTGCATCACGTGCTTATATTAAACCAGGATTCAGAATCAAGCCTTGCAGTGCGGTTCTGGAATATGATAAGAAAATGCATAAGACCCAAAACAAATCTAATATACATGTACCTCTTTATTTATTTATTCATACGTTTTGAATTAAAAAAAATTTTCTTCAATCATTCAGAAAATAGGTATGTTTCCGTAGTCGATTGTAGGAAACTGCAAGCTGCTAAAACTGATTCATGTTGGAAAAATAAATAAGTAGATTAGTGTCAATGCGGTGTGAGATTCGGTGAAAAATATCTCCCTTAGCATGCGGGGAACATTTCAAGAATAGCAACAAGTCAAATTTTTAATTTTTGCGAATGATATGGATTTTGAAATCTGAAATTGAATCTGAACTCAAAATTTTTAAATTCAAGATGGTGGATAGGGTTGCCACCTTAATTTTTTAGATTTTTACGAATTCGGGGCTGCCAAAAAAATAAAAAATGGTGTACCAAAAATGGGTCGCTGAATCCGAATCAGTGACCTGAATTTCAAAGTTTTGAAATAACAGGGTTGCCACCTAATAATATGTATTTTTTAGAATTTTAAACATCATTTAACTGATTTCGAATCTGAAGTCAGAATTTTAAAATTCAAGATTTTGAATAGGGTTGCCACCTTAATTTTTTTATTTTTATGAATTCGGGGCTGGTGCGAACTAAAAGGTAAAAATGGGTCGCTGAATCCGAATCCGTGGTCAGAATTTCAAAATGATAAAATTGTATATAATATGTATTTTCAAAAGTAAAAGCAACCCTATTATTTCAAAATTTTATAATTTTGAAATTCTGACCAGGGATTCGGATTCAGCGACCCATTCTTGGCATATCATTTTTTCGCCAGCAGCGAATTCATAAAAATACAAAAAATTAAGGTGGCAACCCTATCCTCAATTTTTAATTTTTAAATTCTGACTTCAGATTCGAAATCAGCGACTCCCTAACACTGTTAAATAATGTTTAAAATTCTTAAAAATACATATTATTAGGTGGCAGCCCCATAATTTCAAAACTTTATAATTTTGAAATTCTGACCATGGATTCGTATTCAGCGATCCATTTTTGGTGTACTATTTTTTTTCAGCCACGAATTCATAAAAATACAAAAAATTAAGGTGGCAACGCTATCCACCATATTGAATTTTAAAATTCTGACTTAAGACTCGAGATCAGCGACCCCCCAATACTCTTTCCTCATGTTTAATTTTCTTAAAATAAAACATTTTTAGGTGGCAACCCTATGTGTAGAAAAATTTTCTAGTTTTGAAATTCTGACAACGGATTCGAAATCAGCGACCCAATTTTACCTTGTGTTTCTCCCAGAGTTGAATTCGCATAAATAAACAAGAAATTAGGTGGCAACTCTATCCGCAATCTTGAATTTTAAAATTCTGACACCAGATTCGAAAGAAGTAACCCCCAATACTGTTTCTTCATGTTTAAATTCTTAAAAAAATGTTTAGTTGGCAGCCCTTTGTAGAAAAATTTTAGAATTTTGAAATTCTGACATCAGATGCAAAATCAGCGATCCATTTTTACCTAGTGTTCACTCCAACTTCCAAATTCACAAAAATAAACCAAAAATCCCCACACATTTTTTAATTAATGAGCAACACTCTAACATTCTAATGGAAATCGATATAAACTGAGAGCGAATTTATGCTCAAAGCATAAAGCCGGGATAAAATGTGAAAAAACACTTTTTATCTCCCGATTTATACGCTTGGTATAAAAATAACCTAGAGATAGTTATCCCTGAATTAAATCATATTTATGCCCTTTTTGAACAAAATGGCCCTAAGTATATTTGCTTTAGCAAAAAATTACGAAAATGTATTACATGAACAAAAAAATTAAATAAAATTACTTGAATTAAATTGCGAGCTTTAGATCAAGTAAGTTTTTGCCTTCTTAAAATTCTCTCATAGCTGAAATATGCTGGACATTGTTTGATAATGGTATAGAATTGCTTAGAGCTAAAAGACATGTAATAAATGAATGCTTCCTCAAATACCCAAATTTGCTCTCTTCTTTGTATTTATAGATATTATATGTAGAGCTTTCTTTTGTATGGTGATTTTGAGTGAAATTTTACGTATAAAATTTTTGTAATAGGAACTAACACCCGAACACTGAGTTTTGTGGGACAATTTAACACCAATTCTAAATAAGTACGAAATTAACGCTTAAACACATTTTCACTTTTTTTGCCATTTAAGTTGGTTTTTGAGCTTTGGTTGTATTCAAAGACTTATAGTAGAATTTTATGGCAAATATTTTTGTGGAATATTTTAACCCGTTATATACCTGTTTTATGGGTCTTTTTTTCGCTTTATAAAAAAACAGGTCAAAAAAGACCCACACATTGAAGAGTTAGAGGTTTAAAATGTTCGACGAAAATTTTCCTTGTAATATTTTAACCCTTCGTAGGACCCTAAGGTCCGTAGGGACTTTTTCGATTTTGAATCGCAAATAACTCCTATTTTGGCCACTACGACCCCCTCCCAAAGTTACCATGTATTCCTGGAACATTTAGTTCTGCGTCTTTTACGGGTTCGATCATTAAAATCGGACCAGTGGTTACCGAGATCTAAGGATTTACTTTTACTGCCTACGAGAAAGGTCCCTAAAGTCCCCTGGGACATAGTATGAAAATTAAGCAAATTAACGGTATTACTTCGTGAAATTCACTGTTTTATGGCTCAAAATTGCAGCTGCTTTTAGTTTCAAGGTAAAATAAATATTTTTGCTAATTGGGTTTTCCAAGAAATGAGCAGGGGGAGGTATAAGTTTGCTTATTTTATTGCTTTGTTCATCCCTGATGCATTTGTCTTATACCTGCGTGCCTACCTGAATGTTGGGGAAAAAAAAGGTACATAAACCAGTTGCTTCAAGAATATTCAACAGTTGTGTACTAACTTTTGAATTGAATTGAGCTAAAGAAAAATGTGCGAAGCAAATATCAATATAAATGAAATACTAAATGAACAAAGTTGTGATTTCGATGATGAAATAAGTGATCCATCGTTCCAAATAAATGAAGAAGCCTCTGATTGCGAAAGTGGAGCCACTATTGAATACTGGGACGAAGATACAAGTGACGATGATGATGAAACGCCGCCAAATCAAGAAACAACTTCAGATGACTATTATGTTGGCAAAAATGGTATGAAATGGAAGAAAGCGCCGCCACCAACTTCACGTGTAAGATCGCACAATATCTTCACCATGAGAAGTAGAGGAATAGGACCAATAATGACTTCGGATGATCCATTGAGCATATTCAAAACAATTTTTACCGAGGAAATGTCACACATAATCGTAAGAGAAACTAACCGAAAAGCCAAACAAACTATTGAAGCGTGGAATGAAGCTAATCCAACACGACCCAAAGAATGGCAATCACTGACACCCAAGGAGTTTGATGCGTTCCTGGCAATGCTTATAGCTTCTGGCCTATATAAGTCAAACAATGAACCAGCTTACTGCCTGTTTGATACAAATCATCCACCAATCTTCAGAGCTGTAATGTCATTCAAAAGATTCAAACTGCTATTGAGGTACATACGATTTGACAACGTGAACACACGCATGGAAAGGTCACAGCAAAACGGCAGCAATTGATGATATTTGGCTCATGCTGCAAACTAATTTGGCAAGTCGGTACGAACCACATGATGCTCTAACAGTAGATGAACAACTGTTTCCATATAGAGGACGGACATCATTTACACAGTACATTCCATCAAAGCCTGCAAAATATGGAATAAAGGTGTGGTGGATATGTGATGCAAAAACCAAATATCCGCTCAAAGGTATCATATACTCTGGAAAAGCACCAGGACAGGAGCGTGAAACCCAGCTGGGCTACAAAGTGACAATGAAGCTCGCGCAGAAATACTTATTTACTGGCCGCATTGTGTATGCAGACAACTTATTTTCGTCTCTTGAATTGGCTGAAAACTTGATTACCCAAAGAACAGCATATGTTGGTACCTTACGCACAAATATAGCTTGTATTCCCAGTGAGTTTAGGAAGAATCGCAATCGCCCAATTGATAGTACATTGTTCGGCTACCATGACAACAACGTTGCGCTATGCTCATATGTGCCGAAGAAAAATAAAGCAGTGGTACTCATTTCAACAGCACATTATACAAACGCTGTCGAAGGAGCACATAAAAAACTAATGGCCATTGTGGATTACAACAAAAATAAAGCTGGAGTGGACACGATGGACCAAATGCTAGGTACATACACGTGTAAAAGATGTACTAAACGCTGGCCACTGGCCATGTTTTATAATATTGTGGACGTTGCTGCATTGGCGTCATTTATCGCCTATAATGACCTCAATCTGAGCCAGAAAAGCGACAGGAGGCGGTCGTTCTTATACAAATTAGTTCAGCAGTTGGCTACTCCCGTAATCGAAGAAAGGGCGCTCAATAATCGTAAAACCCGCTACCCCCATATCAAGAGAGCTATGATGGACTACAACGTCATACCACTAGAAGAGAGCATTACAAGCGAAGCACCACCAATCCAACACAGGGATCAACGGAAAACTTGCTATTTATGTCAACAACACAACAACAGGCAACGTAAAACAAGTTTTGCATGCTGCGATTGCAGGAAGTTTGTTTGTATGGAGCATTCAGAGCAGATACACCGTTGCATGCCGTGCAAAACGTCCAGGATTCAGCGAGCAGAACAATAAAATAATATTAGATTAAGACTATATCTCAATAAAAATAATTAATATTTAATTTAAAACCAAAATTTGCCCGTGTTCAATGATTTTTAGTGCATTTTATAGGCAATTTTCATATTATGTCTCAGCTGACCTTAGGGACCTTTGACGTATAATTTACTTAGGGTCCCACGAAGGGTTAAATAAATGTGCTGAAAACATCCTATTCCAAAAACGTAAGGGTCACATGGTGTCGTTTGCCGATTCACTATGAGAATGTTCAAAAGGGGGTTAAATTAAACCCCCTCTAAAATGAAACTCAGACGTAAACTTTCAAAACGCCGATGCACTTATGTTTTTTTTTGGTCCCCTCTATCAGAATCCGTTGGCGGAACCTTGTTATTTTTCTTTGCGTTGAACAGTTCACTGTGGGCTCAAAGTTAGGTCAAATCATCACTTGTTTTATATAAATTTCAAGTTCTTAAGTTATTGTGTTAGTTTTCTTTAGTTTCTTTCAGCTTCATAAATACAGATTTTAAAAATCTTTGATTTAAAGATCTTGTGTAGTCTGTTTGACTGTCCAACTGTCTATTTCGAGCTTCATATGAGTCTGTATACAATTTTTTTTAAAAAATTTACATTTTTATTTATTTCAAGGCTCGTTGAATTTCGTTTGAATTTTTAACAATATCAGCTATTGCCGCATATTTAATGAATTTATTTGCATGAGTTAGTTGAATGTATTAGTATATTTTGTAGTTGCTGTTTTTGTTGTTGTTCCTGCTATTATTGCTATTCTCTTTGTCATAATATGCATGGCAAACGATGCATGTATGAATGAAAAGTTATGCAGACAGCTCAGCGAACAAAAAGACTGACTGACAGACAGACAGACAGACAGACAGACAGAAAGAAAGACAGGCAACCACATGAGTAGACAACAAGATGCAAAAACAAGCTGGCAAATCATTCCACAGTGTAATAGAAATAGTACTGCTGAGTGTGTGTTTGAGTATGTGTGACTGTGTTCACGCGCCTAAGCGTGAGTGAACAAAAATCTTTGAGAATATTTGCATGCATATTTGGCAGTTTGTTTGAACGTTCATTTTATAGTATATGCTTGCATGAATGTCATGGCTTGTGCTAAGCTTGTGGATAGCTGCTGCTATTGTCGTTGCTAGCTGTTATTGCCTGCTGCTATTTAACAAGCGCTTCCGCTAGCTGTTTGACAACATGTCATAAGTTAGATTTACATGTCGTTGTGCCTAAATTAAATGTGTGCGAGTGTTTTTGTGTGTGTGTGTGTGTGTATTTTGTTAAGCTCATTGGCAGCAGCTTATTTATAGCACGTAACACATTTTGTCAAAAATGTATGCGAAGGAATGAAGAAAAAGGGTTGTATAGACTGCTAGCAGCTACACCCATAGGAAAGAGCTAACTTATGTGTGTTTATAAGCATTAAATCTAGAGCTTTATGCAGTCATTTATTTTGCCAAATGACTTTAATACTTTGCTCTATTCGTTATAACTAAAGTAATAAGCAGTTTGTCGCCATCTATTCAAGCTCTGTGCTTTAAACAAAGTTTATTTGTTTATGCAAAAATTTCTTATTCAGAAAAGTCTTAAATCTCATATTTGTCATTATAATCAATACTAGCGTACACAAACTGCTTGTCCTTGATTTCACAAGCATGAATTTTGTGTCTAATGCTTAAATTAAAAGCAGCTCTGATTCCACAAAAAAAATGGAATTTTGCATAAATTACATAAATTTTATAAGCATTAAATATTCTTTGTTGTACTCTATGTAAGCATGACTAAACAAACTAATCCTAGCCGATAGCGCAAACACGAAAAACTAATTTTGAATAAATTTTAAATTTTACATTGAATTAAATGTCAATCATACGCACCGGTGAACGCAACGCCAACGCAATAGCATAATTTTTCAATCACACTAAAGTTTCATCTGAAATGATTTTTTTTCCTGCTCACACCTATTTGTGGGCACAAAACAAGCAAATACACACACCCAAACATAGCACAGCAAATAACTTGAGGTAATCCAAGATAAATGTTTTGAAAATTATGCGTTCTGAAGTAAAACATCTTGGCAGTGGGAGCAGTTAAAAGTGACAAAACGACATGAGCTCTATGTTGCTTTGAGTTTGCCAGGTATTTGTGAGTGTGTGTGTGTGTGTCTGTGTGTGTTTGCGATTACCACGAATAAACCGGAAAATCGATGCAAACACTTCAACATTGCCTGAATTTCCGCTTATTCTTTACCTATTTTCAAAGTTTATCAATTATTTAAACCTACTTCAGTTGTTGTAAGCTAAAAGCTCTGCTCTTTATGCTTTATCCAAAATAAACCTAAACACTCATCACATATTATGCCCTTAAATATATCCTTAAATATCCCTTAGCGTCAAGGTGTGTCAGCTGTCAATTTCCATGTCGGTGTGGCTTCGTTTTTTTTTCATACCAAACATACACACACACACACACGTACGTGGCTCACATAAATGCTTGCATTAAAAAAAACTATAATTTATTAATAATTTTGCTATTTTTGATCAACTTTATAGTATTTTAATTCAATTTGTGAAAAGTTTATTTAAGTGCTTAAATTAAGTTAAGCACATGTTTAAATTAAGTAGCAATGTTATATCATATTTTGCATAATTTTATTTGAATTGTTTATGTTATTTTTGTTTCTAGCGTACTTTAAATATATGAAATTATAATCACAACAAATTTATTTAAGGCCTTACATTAGCATAATGTCAAAAAATAGTTATGTTTTAAAGTTTTGAATCCAAATGTGTGACAGGACTCATTAAATAGGGTATATATAGCTTCATTTACAGCATTTCATAGTACATCAAAATGTCCTTGATTACAGGATGCCTAATATTTAGATGTTTGAAAGAAACTCCCGTTTTTAGAGAGGGTTGTGCTTTACCATTTCAAACTTTTTCCCTCGTTGAAAACTAAACATTTTATGCTTTTGTTATTTTTTAAAGTATATACTCATATAGAATATTTGAACTATTCACAACTATTTGAAGCGCAAGTTATTAAAATTTTATTTTAAAAAAATGCAAATAAAGTGCATTTTTATATTTTAAGTGGCGCAAATATATGAAGAAATTGGGAAGGCTGATCTGAGCTAATTTTGTTTATCTAACATATATCTGTTTCTTATCGGAAGTTCTTACGATATTTGCTTACAGTTTTCCAGAAAAATAAGTTAAAAAAGTTTAGTAAAAAAAGCCACGTTTTTGACTCATTTTGACTACATCAAATATCAACATTGTAGCTTTATATAAAGGACAGTAAATTCGATATTAGTTTTTATTGCTGGATTGTTAAAATCCATCCATAGGATGTTCTCAAGATTTTTCCGTACCATTTAAAAGAAATCAGCATTTAAAAGAAATACGTAGTAAGATTTAAAAAAAAAAGTTTAAATGTACCAAAAGTCTTCCTTTTTTAAGGTAACATTATTCATAGAATTGGATTAAGCGTTAGTTTAGGTCAGTGATTAAAAAATTAGTAAGAAAATACTTTGACTTCAATGCTCAATGGAGCGTCAAGTAGTAGATGAAGCAATTTATCAAAATGGAAAAAGCTGCTCTACAGCAGAAAACCGAAGTGAGAGCAAGGAAACCTTTCTAACGCTTACCAGAAAGGATAAACCGATTAGCTTAGCTTACTTAATTTATGAACTTTCGAATATTATTTCAGAAAATCATGGAATCCAAATTAAAAAAAAAATAAATCCATATATTAAAGATCTTTAGTTACAAGTTTTTACACTCATAAAAAAATTGTGTGTTTTTATTTCATAAGAAAATTCAATTCACTCAATCAAAAGTCAAAAGTTTTGGTCTTCAAAAATAAGAAAAATCTAACTAGCTAACAATGGGACAAAAAATGACTAAATTTCAATCGCGAATATCATGAGATTTTGCCCTGATTGGGAAAAAATGGGTATAACACTAAATTAAAAGTTTTCTAGGACCAAAAATTAAGTTAACGTGTCTCGACGTTTTCACTACAGTGACATTAGTATGCTGTATGAGTTTGAAATTTGAAATACTTGGATAATAACCACGCCCTATAAAAGTCACGCCAGTAAAATAATGCAACATTGAAAACATTGAATATACGCAAATATGACTGTGGGGTAGGGCGGGTCAAATTTTATGGAACGATTTTTTTTAATGAAGCGTATAGCAAAAACGTAATCTATAGGTGATTCTGAGAAATTTTTCTCAAGAGACCATAGCTCTAAGTCGGATTTGGAGCCCCCCAAAATTTCAAAATAGATATTTTTCCATATATACATACAATAATTTAATTAAATTCGTAATAAAATCGGATAGAATTAAAGTAGATTTCTCAATCTGGGCGTGTTTGAAAAGAATTTTTATTACCTTTAAGAATCTGTATTGATACCAATATTTTTTATCATTTTTAGTAGAGATATTAGGAATTTTTTATCGAAAAATAGCCTAAAATGAACTTTTAACAATAAATTCTGAATTTTCTTCGATTTTTTTCGAAATTTTTTTTTGCAGATTATGAAAGATCAGATGATTTCCAACAACTTTTATGACGATCAAATTTTTTGTTTTGAACTCTTTTTTGTAGGAAAATCAATCTGAAAAAATCAACATTTTCAAGGTTTCAACAAAACAAACACTATTTTTACATTTTTAATTCAATTTCTTTTTAAATATTATTCTCGACCTACAATTTAATGTTTTAACATGGTAATATTATTTTTTAAGGTCCTTTTTACTTTCCCTTCGAGGAGTTTTCTTACGACTTTCTAGTGTCACTGCCATAACTCCTTCACGATTCTTTTCTATAACTCGTTTTGAAACACTCGTTAATAATTGTACATGTCTTTCTGTTCCTTGTATGTGCATTGAAATTTGTGGATCAGCCAGTGGTGGTTCATCAAAATTTAAGTATTCTACCAAGTGATCATTTGGAATCTGTCGAGTATATGCTGGTTCAAATAATATATCATCGTTATTCATATCAACCATATTGACATAATCGGTAGCATCGAAATTGAGATATATTTTTTGTAAACTCTGAGTTTATATATATATATATAATAAGTTGGGGATTTGCCGAAGCAGACCACAGTGGGTCCCTTTTCGTCCCCCATTGGACAAAGGGTACTACTGCTCGGAGTACTCGTACGTGAGCATGCTCCTTGTGTAAGCATCCTTTGTCACCTCAAGCATATCCTTATAGGTAAGTTGACCAATCTCGGCTTCGCCAATAAATGGGCGTCCCAGAGTGGTCAATCTTATGCTTGCCAGCGCCGGACACTGGCACAGAATGCGTGCTGCTGTTTCCGGCTCCCCTAGGCATAACCTACACGTATCGTCCTCGGTCAGAGTCATCTTCCCGAGATGGTACATGAAGGGACCGTGTCCTGTGGCCAGTGCAGTAAGCCAGCTTAAAGTCCTTCGATTGTATCGGATAACTTTTGCTGCCTCACTACGAGACCACTTCACGGCCGCCTTTGATTGCCTGCAATTAACATCTTCTTCCCACCTTTTACTGTGTTCCGAGACCGTCCATTGTTTAATAAGGCCTGCCACCATATTGTCGCCTATGGCGATACGTGGTTCTGGTCCACAGAATTCTTCTGCTGATCCTGCTCTTGCTAAAGAATCAGCTTCTTCATTCTGTTCTATGCCAGAGTGTCCTCTCACCCACATAAGTGTGAGCTCATTCGTCTGAGCGCACCTATTGAGTTTTGTAAGACATTCTATGGCCAACCTGGAAGTGATGTCTGTCCGTTGCATACACCTAATCACAGACTGATTGTCGAGAGCGATGACAATTTTCTTGCCACTGATCCGGCCATCTATCAGGTGGTCCAGCGCATGCACTACGCCAAGCATTTCTGCCTGGTATACAGACACAAACCTCCCCAACCTCAGTACACAGGATAGGCTTAACTCTTTTGAGTACCGTCTGTGAATATACTGATATCGCTACCAGCGATTTCTTCACAAACGGCTCCATCCGTTATAAGAGTTTTATAACATTTTTCTGTTATTTTTACTCTTTGCCTTCCGTCCATAGGCATAAGCGCCTCCCTGACATCTCTCTGTACAAAATCAAGGATGCGAATATGACCATGCAGGGCCGTTAACCCATGCCACGTAGCATTTCGCAACATCCTGAGGGCTGACAGCGCCGCTGTTTTCTTTATTTCTAAATCCAACGGCAGCATACCTAACAGAACCTCCATTGCGCTTGTTGGAGTGGTGCGTATTGCACCTGTTATTCCAACACACGCCAGCCGTTGGACTCTGTCCAGTCTCTTCTTAATGGTTTTCTGGCTGACTTTTGTCCACCAAATCACCGAAGCATACGTGATGACAGGTCTAACCATCATAGTGTAAACCCATTTCATAGCCGCTGGATTCATAGCCACAAACGCGTCTGCACTGGAACAGAACCCTCTTGGCTCTTTGAATCCTATCTTCTACATGCTCGTTCCAGTTCAATTTGCTATCAAGGGTTACCCCTAGATATTTAACTTTCGTGGACATGTTGATTTCAGCTCCAAAAAGTCTGAGTGGTTCTGTCCTCAGGCCTTTCTAGTAAAGAGAATATTGTCTGACTTGCCTGCGTTTACGGTAAGGCCTTGTTCTCGACACCACTCCTCCACCATTCGGAGTGCTCCCTTCATGATGTCAGAGATGGTGTCAATGAACTTGACGCGGACCACCAACGCAATGTCATCTGCATACCCTATCGTGTGTATGCCCGATTCATCCAGTCTAACCAGTAGTGAGTTCACAGTTATGTTCCACAGGGTTGGCGATAACACCCCGCCCTGGGGACGTCCTCTACTTACTCTACCTCTAGTCTTTACTCTACCATTCTGCATGTTGACAGCCCTGTGTTTGAGCATATTGTCCACCCAATTTGCTATCATTGGGCTTACATTGCGTTCTGTCAGAGCTTGCCGCAGCCTTCCAAAGCATATTTTGTCGAAAGCACCCTCGATGTCCATAAATGTGGCCATCGCAATGCCTCCTGAAAATACCTCCTTTTCAGTCACTCTTACCAATTCGTGAAGAGCACTCTCCGTAGACCTACCTGGTCTATATGCATGTTGGCATCTACTCAGAGGATTTTGCATCAGCGAGGTGCTCTCAAGACAGTCAACCATCACTCTTTCCATCGTTTTCAAGAGAAAAGATGTTGAGCTGAGACGACTTCGCCTCCGCATAATCTTTTTTTCCGGGCTTCGGAAGAAAGACAACTTTCACCTCTCTCCAGACTCTCGGAACATACCCAGTCGCTAGGCAAGTAACGAATATACCCCACAGCCTAGGTGCAATGAGATCTTCCCCCCATTGCATCATAGCACCATCCCTGATGTTTTGTACGGAGCAAATGAGCGTATAGCACTGCTCACCCCGTCCATAGTGATCATCCTTTCAGCTTCCAGCCTGTCAACCCTGTGCATTCCTTTCTTCAAGGGTGTCCACGGGTCATCAGACTTAAAGCTTCCAGGAAAATGCACCTCCATCGGAACTTCCATGGACTCCTCTAGGTTCTCTGCCATGGTTCCATCCTTCTTTCGGATCAGTCCCATTTTGGAGAATGGGTCTTTTGAAACCATTTTCTGAAGCCTACATGCTTCTGATATAGTTTCCATCCCAGAACAGAAGTCTCTCCACGACTGCCTTTTCCGTTGTCGTATGAGGTACTTTAAACTCTGAGTTTAGTTGGATGGTACAATTTTTCTCGATAGTGTAAAATCTTTTTAATAGCTCTATCCTGTATTGCTTCGTATCGTATCGTGTCCAACGTATAAATTTTAATAAAAGTGCACTGCCGTACACAACAGAGTTATAAAACTTCACATTGAAGTACATTGGCACATAAACTGTAATAATATAAACTGCCAAAGTTTTTAAATTGGTCGATGGTGTATTAGTTGTTACATATAATCGTAGTAATCTACTTGCTTTGCTTAACCAACGAGAATGTGCAATTGGTCCTGGTTTAATGTTAGCTAAATCAACTGGAACAATACCATTCGAAATTGCTTTAGCTATTTGATATAAATACTTAACATCTGTTGATAGTTCGAGCTCATGTTCATGATCCATCATTGCAGATATATTCTCCATTGGTATTGGATCAAAATCAGCTACTACCTGAAAAATGAAATGTTTAGATCAATTAAAATGCAATTATTTTATTTTAACTTTATTCCAATCGATAAAGTAAAATAATGACAATAAATAATGATAATAAATGATGATATTAAATAAAATAAAGTGTTACATACCTGCAATTTCTCACATTCTTGAATAGCTTTGAATAACTTTCCACGTGCTGCTCATGACCCACTGGTGACTGTTTTGTCCAATGCTTCATATAAATGACGAAATGGCAGTTCATTGAAATGAAGCAGACATATAAACCAGTGAATTGGTCTATTTAACTGTTTTTCAAATAATCGTAAAACACCATTTTCTGTTCCAGTATTTGCTGGCTCACCATCACTGCATATGCCAATTAATTGATCAACTGTAAATGTTTTATTGTTGAAAAATTCATTCAGCTTTCTGTGTTTGGTTTTTGCATCTTCTTGACTACCCAAATTTACATATCCAAGTAACTCATTATAGGGCTCTTTCAGAACAACTAAATGCGGTTCTTTTGCCATAGTGGTATGAAATTTGTCATTAATTTTCTCTGTAGTTAATGAGTCATCTTTTCTACCATCGAAGGAGAATGCAGTTATGGAAGAATTTGTATGTCGTGTACGAAGCACTGCATCTCTAGATTTAACTTTTTCTCTAGCCAATTTTGATTTATCCATAATAACAAGATTACCATGAACATCTCTAAAATTTATATCGTCGAATAAAGCTGTTGCTAAAAATGAAGCGACTCTATCTGAAACACCGAATCTATCACACATCATAGCAAAATTTAAGGCATCGTATCTTTGAGTATAATGACCTCGTCTCATTTGAACAGTTGCTGGAACTTCTGTTGTAGCTTCATTTTCATCTTCATCCATGTGTAATTCAGGTGGTTCGTATGTTGGATCATCGGTACCAGTTGTAAGTGTTGGTATTGTTGTAGCTACTTCTTCAACGTCTTCCGTATATTCAGGTATTGTGAATTTTCTATCATTATGCTGGTCCATCATAAAATCTTTTAGATGTTCTGGAATCAATCCACACGAGCATTCTGTTGTTTTTAATTTGAAATTACATTTGCCAATATAAAATAATTCGTTTATTGAATCAACAAATGCTTTAAATTCATCTGTTTTGTTTCTATGTTGTGCATGTTTCTGGTATTTATTAAGCAAACCAGTTAATTTTTTGAAAACACTATTTCTATTAATGATTTCAGTATTTAATTTACACCAAATTTGGATCAATTTATCTGTAACGTGAGGAGTAAAAGTTTTATACGAGAACATTTTGTTTTCAAATTTAGCACGATCACTTAAAAAAAAATAATATTTTAAAATGTCACATTTAGTAGGCAAACTAAGATCATTTAAATCACTTGATAAACCAAAAACAACAATATCTTGATGAGGCATGTTAGTCAAACTAGACTCAAAACTTGTTGATGTTGTTGCTTCCATTTGCGAAGACACCGCAACGATGTTGATGGTTCTTGATTATCCATAATAACTTTGATATTATCACTGCACTCTTTGATTGTGTCACACTAAATTTGAAAATAAAAAAAATATTGGTATTGTGATAACCGAGTTTTTATTTAAGTATTTTGGCAAACTGCGTGCGCATTGCACGATGAACGATTAAGGAACAAGGAAAAGCAAGCTTGGCAACGTTTAGTGTTGGTAAACGTCATTATTTTGTAACGTCATTATTCAGTGTTACAAAGTTGTTCAATTGAACAATGCTGCCATTGACGACTTATTCTACAGGTATCAATACAGATTCTGAAAGGTGATAAAAATACCTTTCAAACAAGCCCAGATTGAGAAATCTAATATAATTCTATCCGATTTTATGACCAATTTAATTAAATTATTCTATGTACAGGGTTGCCAATATTCGAAGCGCCCATTTTATTTTTAAATAAATCAAAGAAACCACAATTTTTTGTCTGTTCGTCATGAATATCATTTAATTGGGTTCAAGTAGATTTGCTTACATTATTTCTTGAATATGATATCTCGTAAATGGTCGCCATTGGCCTCTACGACATATTGTGCCCGTTTTGCAGCATTTTCCATGGTTTTCTTCAACATCGATGGGAATGGCGGTTATTTCTTGACGGATGTTGGTTTTCAGCTCTTCTAGGGTCTTTGGCTTTTTGACGTAAACCTTTGATTTCAAATAACCCCACAAAAAGAAGTCTGGAGGCGTTAAATCTGGTGATCTTGGCGGCCAATCGAAATCACCATTTTTTGACATCAAACGGCCAGGGAACAATTGCGTCAAAAAATCGATTGTAGTGCGGCTTGTGTGTGGTGGCGCGCCGTCTTGTTGAAACCAGTAGTGCCTGATACGCTTTCGACGAACGATTGGCATGAAAAAATTGTTTATCATATCGCGATAACGCTCCTGATTGACAGTAACTCTGTGGCCATTATCATCTTCGAAAAAGAACGGCCCAATGAGCATTTTAGCACAAACGCCGCACCAAACAGTGACTTTTGCATCGTGAAGAGGTACCTCTTGAATCTCTTGTGGATTTTCAGTGGCATAGATACGGCAATTTTGTTTGTTTACCGTTCCGTTCAACTGAAAATGAGCTTCATCGCTCATGATAATTTTATGCCAAAATTGCTCGTCTTCTTCAGCCATTTCGATGACTCTTTGGGCCCATTCCAATCGACGTGGTTTATCGGTAGGCAACAATTTGTTTACCAATTGAATTTTGTACGGAAAAAAATTCAAATCAACACGTAAAATGCGTTATAAAGTGGATCGGGGAATGCCGAGCTGCTGAGAACGGCGATTTTGGGATGTTGTTGGTGACTGCTCAATACTGGCTCGTACGGCTGCAATATTCTCATCCGATCGCCTTGGTCGCTTTTTATTTGGCCTCTTTGGGTTACCAAGAGTATTACCAGTTGTAAATCTTTCATACAAACGATAAATTGTTTTCTTGGAAGGCGCACTTTTCACTTTATTTATTTTTTTGAAAGCACGTTGAGTTTTCACTATTGACTTGTTTTGTTGAATGTAAATTTCAACAATTTTAGAACGTTCGCGTGGCGTGTACTGTTCCATTGTACACATTTGCTTGGAATGACGCTTCAAATGCGTTATGTCATTAGTCGATTTGGCATCACTGCGGAAAGTTACAGTGTTGCCAGATGGGCGCTTCGAATATTGGCAACCCTGTATATATGGAAAAAATATCTATTTTAAAATTTTGGGGGGCTCGAAGTCCAACTTAGAGCTATGGTCTCTTGAGCAAAATTTCTCAGAATCACCTATAGATTACGTTTTTGCTATACGTTTCTCTCATAATCAAAATTTCTTCATCTCATCAAAAAAAAATTAAACCGCCCTTTTGTGGGGGTATTTTAACTTCTGTCCAGTCGAAGATAATTCCTTATTAGTTTCATTTAAAAGTTCTGTTCCTTAAGCGACTTTTATTTAATAATCTTATTCTACACACATATTAAAATAACAAAAAAAAAAATTTGGATTTTTCATTCAGACCCATGCAGAAGTCTTAAAATAAGGGATTGCTTGAAGAATTTTCACAAATTTACTGAATATAACACTTGGAAATGTCCGAATTCGTCGCATTATTTTTCTTTGAAAAAAATCGAAAAATTTTCCATGGTGAATTAATCATTTCCTGTAACACTTTTTTGTGTCAATATATCAAATGACTAGAAAACAGCAAAACCACCAAACCAAGTGAAAGTAACACACTAACTTATGCTAGAGCAATTTGAAGTTATTTTGAAGATACTCACAGTGTGGCTGCCTTCTTGTTTTGTTAATTACTCTTCTCCAAGCTTCTGCTCGCATCCATGAACCAGCTTTTATAAAGCATTTTATCGATATTTGCACAAAATCATAATCAATTTAAAGTATTCATAACATATTTTACACACACTAGCAGTAAGACAGCAACTTATGTTGAGGATGTTCTATTTTTAAGTACACGGAAGTAAAATATGAGCACAATATTTCCGCAGGAAGTGCTTTAATTATGTTTCACATTTGTACTAAAGGCAGCAGTAAAGGGCTTGGTAAGCACTTTGCTAGTGGTTGTGTATGTGTGTATTTCCTGCTTAACATATACTAGCTTACGAAAGGCTGTTTTCTTTGTGTACACATATTTGATATTGTTTGTTGTTGTAGCGTTTTTGGTTTTTGTTGATATTTTAAAGTATGCACAAACAAGAAGGACGTTCGAGTGTTTGCTTCAACCGTGTTGCAACAAAATATTGTTTTTGCTTTTGTAAATATTTTTGTTTGCTTATGCTGCTGTGGTGTTGCTCATTTTCATAATAGTAGATGCTGTGTTAAATGAGATAAGTTGGCAACCTACCAACCGAGAAAGCCAAACGACAAACAAAATATTGAGCCTAGTAGAGATGGGTAACGCAGCACTGCGTTGCGTTATTAAGTTGAAGCACTTAACTGTGTAATTGCTTTTATGCACTCGTTCAACATAATGCAATAGCGCAGTAATACAAATATTTTCTTGCTCGTCATTCTGTCTCTGTTTGATTTCAGATAATATTGATATGATTTTGAACAAAGTTTATTTATAATAATAGCTTTAACAAGAAACAAATTGCTACAGGACTTTGATTTGATTTAATTTGTTGAAGTTTTCTTGGCTTAAATTGTGTCTATGTGATGCTTAACTGCGCTTCACCACATAACTCAATGCGCTACCCAACTCACCATGCTCAAAAAATTGATCCACTCGCTCAACTCGATATACAACTTCTATTTAAGTTCTGTTAATGCAAAAATTATAGCATTTCCAAATTCGCTACGTCATAACTGTTTAAAGCACTTCGATGGTACAAAAAACTGCGCTTAAGTCGGTGTATCAGCGCAGAATTTTTTACCTATGTCTATAACATATATATAATGTGATATAGCGTTTAATACGCTGCACGCTCAACAGGAAAAAAAAATACAGCATAACCACATTCTAGCAAAATATTGCGATGATTTACGAACACAATTAAAAGCACGTCCATGCGACGTTGCACGTTACGGCAGATAAGATGGCCCAGTTCGATAAAAGTTCTCAGGTGGCTTACACGCTGGTATCTTTTTTTTGTATTTGATTTTGTGTAAGTCAGATATAATTTATTTGTTTTGAAGTTATGTAAAAAAAGTCAAAGCTTTACTCACAGGAAAAGCAACTGTGATATCGTTTGAATTACAGCAAATTCCTTAAAAATTTTTTATGTCTGAACGCAAAGAGAACAAAGATGGAGATAGGCAAATACAAATTAGTTGATGGAGAATAATCACAAGAAGAAATAATTATTTTTTAAGAGACAGTTTGACAGTTTTTATGTATTTGTGATGTACAAAAATAAGGCCGCATTTACACTCAACATTAGTAAACTACCATGAAGTTTTATTTACTTATTTTGAGGGCAAAATACATTTTTATATGCACATTTAAAGAAATGGATGTAACCATCGTCCTTCAAATGACGTACTTGATGATTGCCTAAGGTTTTGTTTTTATAGCTTTACTGATTCTTCAGATATTGCAAAAAATGTATTTCAGTTCAAATGACGTGCTTGATGACTGCCTAAGTTTCTGTTTTCGTGGCTTTACTGGTTTTTCATGTATTGCAAAAAATGTGACCAATTTGTATGAGAGGTGTCACGCCCACTTGTCCAAAGCTCTTAAATACCCTTTTTTTTACTTTTCTATGCCTTAAGCACTAAAAACGTCATCAAACTAATGGTTTGAGGTCGTTTCACAGAATTTCAAAATCTTGAAAAAATCTTGAAAAAAAAATTTTTGGAACCCAAAATATTGAAAAATCTATGCAGGACCGGATTATCCATAAGGCAGAGTAGGCAACTGCCTACTCGCCCCTCATCGGCGAGGGACTCCGCGCATGGAGAAAAAAAAATTTGAAAATGTTTCATCGAGTGAAAATTTAATGTAAAGGTTTGTATCCTCAAAAAAGAGGAGTTGGGAACCTCCGTTCGTTTTTCTTTTTTTTTTATATTTTATGTATGTACATAAGAGTGTAACGAAATGTATGGAAGCAAAAAATCTTCATCGGCTTGATACATTCTTGAAAACTCCTCGTCAAAACAAATTTTTCTGCATCCTTGGTTCTTTTCTGCGACATAACTTTTGACTTTGACCGAGGGTTTTTGTATTTCATTTGCCATATTTTTTTTTACTGCAATTTTTTTTTTATCTGAAAATGAAAAATTTTCCTTCCAATTTTTTTTTAATTGTGGTAGAAAAAATTTACTTGAAGGTCCTAGAAAATGGTAAAGGGGCCCCGAAAAAAGCATTGCCTAGGGGCCCTGACATTATTAATACTGCCCTTAACCTAGGCATAGAATGTATTATTTCTCACGCGCGCGAATAAAAAAATACATTGTATGCGAAGGTTTCTCAAGAATTCTTTATTGAAAATTTGACACTATTTTGAAAAGTGATATGTATTGAAGAATATATCATGTATCGAAAAGTGTCAAATTTCGAAGGAAGTATCAAATTATTCGAAAAATATCAAATTTCAAAAAAGTTCAAAATTTTGAATAAGTGCCAAATTTCGGAAATCGTCAAATTTTGAAACATATGTAAAATTTTTGAATAAGTGTCAAATTTCAAAAAGTTTCAAATATCGAAAAAAGTACCATCTTTTAGAAAAGTTTCAAAATTCGAAATGTCCAAATATTGTAGAAAAAGTCATATTATGAAAAATATGTGATATTTTAAATGTTAAATTTCTTAAAAAGAGTAAAATTTTAAAATATAAGAGAATAATTCTACTTTATGGCCCACGCACGATAATTTTTTTCATATTTTTATTCGACTACGGCGAAGCAAAAGGAGCGGTATATGTGTTTGACCGGTATGTATGTTTTTATGTATGTATGTATGTATGTATGTATGCATGTTCATCTGTTCCACTCTCACTTCTAAACTACTTATCATAATTTAAGTGCGTGAAGATAAATTCGTCAATCCGACGCTAACTTAGCAAAGACTCAAACCAATACTTTGATCCGCAAAAAGTTAAATTCGTAACATTTGCAAAGTACGACTTTGACTTTTTGGAGAAAATTACATTCGTTCTTTTTGAAAAGTACGAATTTAACTTTTGAGAGGAAATTATATTCGTTACATTAGCGAAGTACGAATTTAACTTCTGGGAGGAAATTAAAATTTGCAAAGTGCGACTTTAACTTATGGGAGGAAAATAAATTCGTTCTTTTTGAAAAGTACGAGCTTAACTTTTGGGAGGAAATTAAATTCGTTTTACAGGGTCCGCCAAATAACTTTCTTTTTTGAAAATTCTATAAAAAAAAACTACTATATATCTTCTGAAATTTCTTTTTTTATTTGAAAGTACAATTCTTCCGGTTAATAATGGAAAACAATTTTATTCAAATGGCTGCCTCGGCTGGCCATGCAGTAGCCTACACGATCGGTCCAATTTTTAAGCACATTATCGATTGTGTGCAGTTGTATTTCACCAATGGCTTCACGAATATTGTCCTTTAAAGCGTCAATTGTCTCTGGCTTGTCGACGTAACACTTATCTTTGAGGGCACCCCACAAATAATAGTCCAACGGTGTCAAATCGCAGCTCCGAGGTGGCCAAACGACATCAGCTCTGCGGCTGATAATGCGATCTTCAAAAACAGGGCGCTAAACATCGCGTGTAGCTTCGGCTGTGTGGCACGTAGCGCCGTCCTGTTTAAACCAAATGTTGCCAATATCCTCCTCTTCAATTTTTGTGAACAAAAATTCGTTTAACATGGCCCGATAACGATCGCCATTGACTGTAACGGCCACTCCTTGCTCATTTTCGAAGAAAAATGGCCCAATTATGCCTCTGGACCAAAATCCGCACCAAACAGTGACTCGTTTTTCATGCAGCGACTTTTCAATGTATGTGTGCGGGTTTTCTGTGCCCCAAATGCGACAATTTTGCTTGTTTACATACCCGCCAAGATCAAAATGAGCTTCATCTGAAAAGATGATTTTTTTGGCAAAATCGGCATCTTCTGTAAGTCGATCGCAGGCCCACTTCTCAGCGTTGTTCAAGCGTATACGCAACCATATTCGTTCAACGGAAGGATAAAACTAATTATCTGTCAAATCAGACATGAGCTAAGTGATACCATTCACGAAATAAGCACTAGTTGAAAAAAAACGTTATATGGCGGACCCTGTATTTGCAAAGTACGAATGCAACTTTAAATTCGAATATAGCTTTTGACAAGAATTTTAAATTTGTACTATTGCAAGGAACGAATTTGACTCTTGGTTCAAGAGCTCCTTTCCAACAATATATGTCCTTTAAGTGCATTACTAAGACTTTTGTCAAAAATATTTTTTAAAAAGTAGTGAAACTGGCGTTCATGGTACTAAGTTTCAATACAAAAATGCAAAAATGTTCAAAATCTGCGCGAAGAATGTTTTAGAAATGCATATCATTGGACAGGTGATTAAACCACTTTTATAACCATATAGAGCTTATAAGTGCACAATGAAGACTTTTGCCATAAACATTTTTTCAAAAGTAGTAGTGAAACTCAGTACCATGAACGCCAGTTTCACTACTTTTTAAAAAATGTTTATGACGAAAGTCTTAATTGTGCACTTAAAAGACACATATTGTATGAAAGGAGATAATTACCTATCTAATGGTATGAAATACATATCGTTCATAGTTTTGATAAAAGGATTTGTTCATAAGAAGTAGGTCCTATGACTTAAAATCATTGCAAGAGTTAAATTCGTTCTTTGCAATAGTACAAATTTAAAATTCGTGACAAAAGCTATATTCGAATCAAAAGTTTAACTCGTACTTTGCATATGTAACGAACTTAATTTCTTCCCAAAAGTTAAATTCGTACTGTGCGAAAAGAACGAATTTAATTTCCGTCCAAAAATTAAACTCGTACTTTTCAAAAAGAACGAATTTCATTTCCTCCCAAATGTTTTGCAAAGTACGAATTTAACTTTTTGCGGATCAAAAGTATTGGTTTGAGTATTCGCTAAGTTACCGTCGAATTGACGAATTTATCTTCACGCACTTTTATTAATTGACAAATGAGGTATCGTTGGAAACGTTTTGATCAGTATGGCGTCATCTATAGCAGCGATGCCCAGCGCCTAACTCTTTCCACTCTTTCTACTCAATTACAACAACTTCAATATTTTCATGATTGTTGTAATTCGCCGAATTCTGTATGCAAGTTCAGCCTCGCTTCTTATTGTTATTGTTCTTTCGCAGCATCGATAGCTGTTCTGCGCTGGCACGTTGTTGTTTTTATTCCTTGGCACCACCGATCGCGGCTGTTTTGCACGGTTTTCGGCATTCGCATTGTAGACGTTAATAGCATGCGTCGTAATCTTTATATTTTTCATTGTGCGAATACACATTGAGAAAAAGTTATTAAATATTTGCATGTGGGTACTTTCTTTTATTGCATCAGAATAAATTATTTTTATATCCTTGGAAAAGGGCAAGAAATGAATTTGCGGGAAACTGGGAGTTTGCCTATTTTTTCATAGATAATAAAAGATAAAAAAGATTTTAATCTTAATTATATAACAGTTTTCTTTATAATAAAAAAATATAAAAAATGAAGGTTAAAGCAACAAAATATTATAATATTAAAAAATGACAAAAATGTATAATAAAAAAGAATTCACAAAAAAAAAACATAAAAAAGTATTAAAAGTATTGAAAGTATTAAAAGTATTAAAAGTATTAAAAGTTTTAAAAGTATTAAAAGTATTAAAAGTATTAAAAGTATTAAAAGTATTAAAAGTATTAAAAGTATTAAAAGTATTAAAAGTATTAAAAGTATTAAAAGTATTAAAAGTATTAAAAGTATTAAAAGTATTAAAAGTATTAAAAGTATTAAAAGTATTAAAAGTATTAAAAGCATTAAAAGTATTAAAAGTATTAAAAGTATAAAAAGTATTAAAAGTATTAAAAGAATTAAAAGTATTAAAAGTATTAAAAGTATTAAAAGTATTAAAAGTATTAAAAGTATTAAAAGTATGAAAAGTATTAAAAGTATTAAAAGTATTAAGAGTATTAAAAGTATTAAAAGAATTAAAAGTATTAAAAGTATTAAAAGTATTAAGAGTATTAAAAGTATTAAAAGTATTAAGAGAATTAAAAGTATTAAAAGTATTAAAAGTATTAAAAGTATTAAAAGTATTAAAAGTATTTAAAGAATTAAAAGTATTGAAAGTATTAAAAGTATTAAAGGTATTAAAAGTATTAAAAGTATTAAAAGTATTAAAGTATTTAAAGTATTAAAAGTATTAAAAGTATTAAACGTATTAAGAGTATTAAAAGTATTAAAAGTATTAAAAGTATTAAAAGTATTAAAAGTTTTAAAAGTATTAAAATTATTAAAAGTATAAAAAGTATTAAAAGTCTTAAAAGTATTAAAAGTATTAAAAGTATTAAAAGTATTGAAAGTATTAAAAGTATTAAAAGTATTAAAAGTATTAAAAGTATTAAAAGTATTAAAAGTATTAAAAGTATTAAAAGTATTAGAAGTATTAAAAGTATTAAAAGTATTAAAAGTTTTAAAAGTATTAAAAGTATTAAAAGTATTAAAAGTATTAAAAGTATTAAAATTATTAAAAGTATTAAAAGTATTAAAAGCATTAAAAGTATAAAAAGTATTAAAAGTATTAAAAGTATTAAAAGCATTAAAAGTATTAAAAGTATTAAAAGTATTAAAAGTATTAAAAGTATTAAAAGTATTAAAAGTATTAAAAGTATTAAAAGTATTAAAAGTATTAAAAGTATTAAAAGTATTAAAAGCATTAAAAGTATTAAAAGTATTAAAAGTATAAAAAGTATTAAAAGTATTAAAAGAATTAAAAGTATTAAAAGTATTAAAAGTATTAAAAGTATTAAAAGTATTAAAAGTATTAAAAGTATGAAAAGTATTAAAAGTATTAAAAGTATTAAGAGTATTAAAAGTATTAAAAGAATTAAAAGTATTAAAAGTATTAAAAGTATTAAGAGTATTAAAAGTATTAAGAGAATTAAAAGTATTAAAAGTATTAAAAGTATTAAAAGTATTAAAAGTATTAAAAGTATTTAAAGTATTAAAAATATTAAAAATATTAAAAGTATTAAAAGTATTAAAAGAATTAAAAGTATTGAAAGTATTAAAAGTATTAAAAGTATTAAAAATATTAAAAGTATTAAAAGAATTAAAAGTATTAAAAGTATTAAAAGTATTAAAAGTGATAAAAGTATTAAAAGTATTAAAAGTATTAAAAGTATTAAAAATATTAAAAGTATTAAAAGTATTAAAAGTATTAAAAGTATTAAAAGTATTAAAAGTATTAAAAGTATTAAAAGTATTAAAAGTATTAAAAGTATTAAAAGTAATAAAAGTATTAAAAGTATTAAAAGTATTAAAAGAATTAAAAGTATTAAAAGTATTGAAAGGATTAAAAGTATTAAAAGTATTAAAAGTATTAAAAATATTAAAAGTATTAAAAGAATTAAAAGTATTGAAAGTATTAAAAGTATTAAAGGTATTAAAAGTATTAAAAGTATTAAAAGTATTAAAGTATTTAAAGTATTAAAAGTATTAAAAGTATTAAACGTATTAAGAGTATTAAAAGTATTAAAAGTATTAAAAGTATTAAAAGTATTAAAAGTTTTAAAAGTATTAAAATTATTAAAAGTATAAAAAGTATTAAAAGTATTAAAAGTATTAAAAGTATTGAAAGTATTAAAAGTATTAAAAGTATTAAAAGTATTAAAAGTATTAAAAGTATTAAAAGTATTAAAAGTATTAAAAGTATTAGAAGTATTAAAAGTATTAAAAGTATTAAAAGTTTTAAAAGTATTAAAAGTATTAAAAGTATTAAAAGTATTAAAATTATTAAAAGTATTAAAAGTATTAAAAGCATTAAAAGTATAAAAAGTATTAAAAGTATTAAAAGTATTAAAAGCATTAAAAGTATTAAAAGTATTAAAAGTATTAAAAGTATTAAAAGTATTAAGAGCATTAAAAGTATTAAAAGTAATAAAAGTATTAAAAGTATTAACAGTATTAAAAGTATTAAAAGTATTAAAAGTATTAAAAGTATTAAAAGTATTAAAAGTATTAAAAGTATTAAAAGTATTAAAAGTATTAAAAGTATTAAAAGTATTAGAAGTATTAAAAGTATTAAAAGTATTAAAAGTTTTAAAAGTATTAAAAGTATTAAAAGTTTTAAAAGAATTAAAAGTATTAAAAGTATTAAAAGTATTAAAAGTATTAAAAGTATTAAAAGCATTAAAAGTATAAAATGTATTAAAAGTATTAAAAGTATTAAAAGCATTAAAAGTATTAAAAGTATTAAAAGTATTAAAAGTATTAAAAGTATTTAAAGTATTAAAAGTATTAAAAGTATTAAAAGTATTAAAAGTATTAAAAGTATTGAAAGTATTAAAAGTATTAAAAATATTAAAAGTATTAAAAGTATTAAAAGTATTAAAAGTATTAAAAGTATTAAAAGTATTAAAAGTATTAAAAGTATTAAAAGTATTAAAAGTATTAAAAGTATTAAAAGAATTAAAAGTATTAAAAGTATTAAAAGTTTTAAAAGAATTAAAAGTATTAAAAGTATTAAAAGTATTAAAAGTATTAAAAGTATTAAAAGTATTAAAAGCATTAAAAGTATAAAATGTATTAAAAGTATTAAAAGTATTAAAAGCATTAAAAGTATTAAAAGTATTAAAAGTATTAAAAGTATTTAAAGTATTAAAAGTATTAAAAGTATTAAAAGTATTAAAAGTATTAAAAGTATTAAAAGTATTGAAAGTATTAAAAGTATTAAAAGTATTAAAAATATTAAAAGTATTAAAAGTATTAAAAGTATTAAAAGTATTAAAAGTATTAAAAGTATTAAAAGTATTAAAAGTATTAAAAGAATTAAAAGTATAAAAAGTATTAAAAGTATTAAAAGTATTAAAAGTATTAAAAGTATTAAAAGTATTAAAAGTATTAAAAGCATTAAAAGTATTAAAAGTATTAAAAGTATTAAAAACCAAAAAAATTAAAAACTATAAAACAAAAAACAAAAAAAAAAAAGGATATCTGAAACCCTTTACGTGGTTAAAGCTGGGTAAACCAGAATGTTTTCTGACTAGCAAAAAACTGCAACATTTGGAATTAATTGATTCATTATTTTTACAGTGCACATATTAGTTCGCTGTAGCGGACTTTGCCAGCACTCGTGTTGTTGGTACTTTCTCATTGCATCCAGGTTAAAAATTTTTTATGATATTGCTGCTTTTTGTTGTTGTTGTTGTTTTGATTGTTGTTTTTGCACTCTTCAAATAATTTTTTTGAGCATCGCTGCCCTAGAGGTCAGAAAGTCAACAAAACCCTTAACTTCTAAACTACTTATCATAATCTGACGAATAAGGTATCGTTGGAAGCGTTTCCTTGTCCACTGATTATAGGCTTTGTGACGCCACATTTAATTGAATGTAGCGCCGTCTATAGCACATAAAGTAATGAACTAAAAATTTTTTAAGTGACATAATAAACATCTTTGTTTATTATTTGATCATCAAACGATTGATTGCTAGTTAATACTTTCGTTTATATAAAAATTATATCCCCAAAATAATTTAAATAAAAGATAAGTTTATAAACTTAAAACCCGGCTACTAAAAAGTATTAAATAAGAAAATATTCTCTCCTCAAATTGTTATGTACAAACTATACAATATTTTAGTCTATTTTAGTCTAGCGGCGACCGTAGCCTAGTGGGTAGAGTGCGTGGCCCCTAAGCTAAAGAACCGCGGTAGCCCGGGTTCAATTCCAGCTCAGACAGAAAAGTTTTTTCAATTGAATTAATTTTTCCGTTCGGTCGTCACCTCTCTGCAGACAATGGCAAACCTCAGTGAGTAAAGATTGCCATGTAAAGCTTCTGGAGAACATAAGCCGTTCGGAGTCGGCATAAAACACGTAGGTCCAGTTCTCGGTCATTTGTGATCAAACATTTAACAACACGCACAACACAATTGATCAATAGAAGCTAGGTCAAAGTTCTTCCAAGGGCTGAAATGGCCAGTTTATTATTATTATTATTAAATAAACAAGTTAGACAACTTATGTATAGTATATATTATTAATTTATAGTGATGTTCAGAAGATATCCATGGTCGTATGCCACCTACCACTAACAAAACAATGCATTCTAACCAGAGCTGGGTCAAGAAGTTCTTATTACAATTCAATTTCAATTCCTTGGAATTAGGAATTGGTAATTGTTCTTTTCAATTCCTCGGCAATGTAATTGAAAAAGTCGTCAATTCCATTACAGGAATTGTAATTGGTAACTAAACACCTCAATTCCTCGGAATGAAATTGGAAAAAATCGTTGTCGAAATCGAAATCGAAAAGTCGTCATTCCAACGAATTGAAGCGTTTAATTACCAATTACAATTCCCGTAATGGAATTTATAATTTTTTTCAATTCCGTTCTGATTAATTGAAGTGGTCAATTACCCATTATATTTCCTGTAATGGAATTGACAATTTTTTCAATTCCATTCCAGGGAATTGAGGTGTTCAATTACCAATTAAAATTCCTGTAATGGAATTGACAATTGTTCTCCAATTCCATTCCTGAGGACTTGAGATGTCCAATTACCAATTACAATGCCTGTAATGTAATTGAAAAGTTTTTCAATTACATTCCTGAGGAGTTGAAAAGTACAATTACCTATTCCTAATTCGAATGAGTTGGAATTGAGGTGAAATTAAATTAAAAAGGAATCATTACAACCCAGCTCTGATTCTAACAGTAGTAAGCGGTCAAAAGCTTTAGGGCAAAGTGCATCATGCCTTACATCTAGAGGGTGACATATGACAATATAGATGAGGTGGCATACTAACACGTATATCTTTTGAACATCACTATAAATTAGTATTATAAACAATAAAATAAACATAAGTTGTGTAAGTTTTTTATTAAAAAGACAAAAATATTGTATTGTAAAGTTTGTATAACCCAATTTCAGTTGAGAATATTTTCTTGTTTCATACTTTTTATAGCGTGCTTTTCAGTAGTTGGGTTTTAGTTTTTTGAACTTATTTTTTTAGTACTTATATCAATACAATTGTGAGAAAAACACAAAAGCTAGCTTATTTAACTCTTCTAATTTAACAAAGCCAATATTCCGGCAAGCTGACGACCTTGAGGTTTTTATTTAAATTTTTTAATATTTCATAGCAAATTTATTTATGTTTACTTCACTTTTTATATCATCTAGATAATATTTTCAGAAATAACGGCGAAAAAATGTGAAATTTAATTAATTTTTTAACGGAGCGACAAAAGCATCACAACCAGCTGCAAACAAGGACACACATGTATACACATAGACACGCACGCACGAACACAAATAAATAATGATATTAATATCTACTTATGTGCGTTTGTGTGCTGGGTATAATAACCCAATGTGCACAAAAACGGATGCGGATCCGTTTCCAACCTATCAATAGTCCGTCAACGCGAAGTTCGCAATTTATTGTATGTTTCAACAGACTCGTTTCGAACCTGTTACAAATCCTTCAAAACAGTGATCAGAACGTTGACATAAGGGCCGTTTTCAAGTTATTATAAAATCTTTTATTTTCATTGCTGAGTTGTTCTTTCTTTTATTTTTAATGTGTCTACGTCGGCAAAGAAGTGGACATTCCATCCCTGAATGAATGGATCAATTAAACTGACCAATTAAACAAACCCACCATGATCCTTTTGGAACGATCCCACTTTACCCAGCAAAATTTTTGATGCAAATGTGACATACATTCTTAGGGACACTGCTTCCAGAAGACATTCTACAGATCAAACTGTGCTTCACTTAGCGTTATAAAGAAGTTATTTCAAGAGGCATTCTTATAACATACATCTAGAAGACATTCAAATGGCATTTAAATTCAATTAAAGTAAAAAAATTATATATAATTATAATATATGTTTTAGATATTTTCCATGAGATTTTTTAAGCCCCCAAATAAACCCAATCAGTTACTACTTCCGACATCAATACGCTTTGGAAATCAGGAAAAGGGATATTTACGTAGAATTTTTTCAAACCCCCAACAAAATCCAAACACTTCTCATTTCCAACACCGTCATCGCGAGAATGTCGGGAAAAGGGATATTTTCTCAGGGATTTTTTCAACCCCTAAATCACAAAAACCATTCCATTCCATGGAATGCCTTCTTAAAGTTTTTCTGGAAAACAACTACTAGAATCCTTTCACTGAAGGGTTCAAAGAAATCTTCCATTGAAAAAATTCTGAAAGCAATTTTAAAGAAGATTAAGGAAAGCATTCCTTCCAATGACATGCATATGTTAAAAGAATGCCTTCTGGGTATGAAAGTGGAAGGGATGGAATTCAAGACTTTCCCTTCCAATTATGCTTCTTTTGGAAGCACTTTTTTTGCTAGGTACTTGCCATGGTGCTTTTTTTATTATCATCCAGCCTGCTCTCGACAAAAATCTGGTATATTTTACAATAATCTTATTGAAATTCAGAATCTCTTGTAGGTTTTATAAATCATTAAATCATTTTGATCTCATTTAATATTCTTACTTAAACTTGTATTATTATGAACTAAATGTATTGGAGTTTGTTTTAAATATACAGGAGTTAGAATATTTATTGATTTCCAGTTCAAAAATGCTTGAACAAAAATGTTTCATTACCAGTTTCCAATGCCTTATTAAATTTTTGTGTAAATTTTTAGATATTAAAAAATTTTCCGACCAACAGCTTAGAAATCTCTTTTCAACTGTAAGAAATCATTCCACTATCTCTTTGATATTAAATATATCAATTCATAGTTTTAGCTGTGATATTATAAAATATTATTATACTAATTATAAATATTAGTATAACAGTTTCATAGCTATTAGCCGATAGGTGGCGCTAAATACTTCACATATTTTTAGGCATATGATGAGATTAAGAAGAGAAAAAGCAACATAACAACAACAATAATATGCAAACTTTAACTCGCTTTAATTGAAAAAATATAAATTTTTAAGAAACAAAGATTGTCAATTGAATTTTTTGGCTAACAAAGCATTTTTACAAACTTAAAATCTATTCGTAATTAAATCATACTCAAATCATACGTAAAATCTACTTAAACATATATAACTCTAAAATAAATATATTGAAAGTATACACATAAATTTGCTGACTCTTTAATTGAAGAAAGAGTTACAATATTCTTAGTCCTCAATACCCCCGATTAAATACAATTAATTAGGGATACGAAATACAATTCTTTTCATATGTAAGGGATGTTTTTTTTTAGCTGCATGAGAAGTTTCGATGGTTGTTGTCTATGGTTTGACAGTTGAGAATGTCAAACTGTGTTGACATTTCTGTTCAGTAAGATTTGGTGACATCATTAATCGTTTAATGCCAGAACAACGCTTTCAAATTGTGGAAATTTACTTTGAAAAAACAAATCTGTTCGCAAAGTCCATTAGTCCATTTTACGGTCAACATAATCGGCCTGATCGTTTATTATTATTAATCGTTTTCGCACTAATTTTGCTCTTCTCGATTCAAAACCATCAACAAGACAAAGAAATGTGCGTACCGAAGAGAATATTGTTGCTGTAGCGCGAAATGTTGAAGAAGACGCCGAAATGTCGATTCGTCACCGTTAAGGTGAATGGCGAGCGCTATCGAGCCTTACTGACTGATTTTTTGTTTCCAAAAATTAACAAGCTAAACATCGACGACATTTTATTTCAACAGAGGCTATGTTAAGTCATTGGTTTATGCCGAGAAACCAGCAACTATTGAAGCATTGGTAGCCAATATTCAAGCCACCATTGATGCCATACGGCCAGATTTATTGGGAAAAGTAGTGAAAAATTAGCCTTATTGAATGGACTATGTAACTCGTAGCCACGGCAAACATAGGCCGTAAATCATATTAAAAAAAATAAACGCCATGAAATTATCTACTAGATACTAATAATAAAAAATTAATTTCAACAATATTTCTGTCTTGTATTATTATTTAAAGTTTTCATTCAGCTAAAAAAACACCCTACTTAAAATGTGAAATACTTTTCATGCGTCGACGAGCTTACGCTTGCGCACGCAAATGCATGCTTTGTACATGGGCCTTTAAATATGTTAATCTTATATTTAAATTTTTTACTTAGGTGCGTTTCAAAGAAAATACCCAAATGAGCTTATATCAACAAAGGAGGACCCACAGTGTAATAACGAGCCCATATAGAGAGTAGCCAAAAATAGAAGGAGTTGCTCAAGAATCCTGAAATTTTGTGAAAATGAGTTTTATGGTAGAGGAACTATTCTCAAAAAATTTCGTGAATTTAATGAATGCCGCGCCCACCTCTTTTATAACCAAAATCGGTAATCTGGAATAGCTCCCCAAAAAATTATCCTAGATCAGTTAAATTTGGTGCATATAGTTCTTTTGCAGCTGTAATTTGAAAATGAACCAAATCGGCTGACTAACACGCCCACCTCCTATATAAACGAAATCAGTAATCTGGTATAAATACTTAAAAAATGATCCAAGAATTAAAATTTGGTACGCATTGTTCTTTTGTAATTATAAAGAGCTAGTGTGAAATGAATCAAATCGGCCGACTAGCACGCCCAATTTTCATATAACTGAAATCAGTATTCTGCTAAACTAATTCAAAAAATTATCCTACATCTGTAAAAATCTAAAAAATTTTAGGGTTTTATTAAAGAAGTGTTTTATTTGAAAGTTTTATTAAAAAATAAATATTTTTTTTTGTATTTGAAAGCTTGTGAAAATTAGTTTTATTTTTTCATATAAAAGTGCTAATTTTCGACAAAACATGCTCCACAAAAGTGGGCCTAAAATCGTTATAATTGAGGTTCGGAAAAGCAGATTTTGGGAACATGTTGAGAAAATATTGATAATAGACACATAAAAATATAATAAAAAAGTGCTGTTTTTCTTATTTTGTTTTTTGAACTTTATGAAAATTTTTTTTCATATAAAATTGCTCATTTTGTCCAAAACATGCCCCATAAAAGTGGGCGTAAAATAATTATTTTTGAGCTTAGGCAAACCAAATTTCGGGAATGTGTTGAGAAAGAGTTGTTATAAGACATATTAAAATTAATAAAAAAAAATGCTGTTTTCTTTTTATTGTTTCTCAAAGTTTTCGTTTTTTTAGAATTCTAAGACCTATCTTTAGTTGTACAAAATTTTTTGTATGCCTGCTTTTAACTACGTTTTTTTTTACTTGATCAAAGTTTTCGTTTTTTAGAATTCTAAGACCTATCTTTAATTGTACAAAATTTTTTGTATGCTTGCTTTTAACTACTTTTTTTTACTTGATCAAATTTTTCGTTTTTTTAGATTTCTAAGAACTATCTTTCGTTGCACAAATTTTTCTGTATGCTTGCTTTAATTACTTAAACATATGAAATAAATGTGAGTATATTTTTTTGCATAGTTTTATTACTAAAATTTACGTCTTATTAAAATAAATACACTGTAAAAACAAAAAATTTATCAAATTTTCAATTGAAATTTGGGAGAGTGGCATTCCCGTAGTTGAAAAAATATCGCCCAGAAAAGAGAAGATATATAAGTCGAAGTTCTTCAACTATGCGCATGATCACAAAGTCAAGAAAACGAAAAATCATGAATGAAAAAAGAAATAAAATTAGTTTTCATTTCATTTATTTACTAATTAAAAAAAAAAAAATTTAAGTCTAGCTTAAACCTTATTGTTTCGTTTTGAGTCCGAATTATTATAAAAAACTATTACGTCGAGAATTCGCATTATTTAAAAAAACGAATTCGTCTTGAATTGAGAAAAAGAGTCCAATGAACCCGAAAAGTGGGAAAAACGATTCGCATTCTTGGTAGGAATTTCCTACGAAAAAGAATCAGTTTCGGATCCGAAACGCATCCGTATGTCATACTGGTGACATGTTCATTTTGCTGTCAGTGTATGTGTGAGTATGTTTGTGTCGGTATTTGCGTGCGTGTTTGAGCTCATTACATACACGCTCGCACATACACACACACATACACAGACATGCATATATAGTGTGGTTAAGCAAAGATTTTAATTAATGATAATGTTTGCATTTCTCACTCTATTGATTTATCAAGTTGACAGACATTGACAGCGACAGTTATATGGTCAAGCTTGTGTGACATTGTTGTGTGTCAGTAATTAGTTTCACAAAATTGAGCTTTAATATTGGCAATCATTGCATAGTGCCAGCAAAGAATTTCTTAAGATTTCTTTAAATTAGAACTCCAATTTGAAAACAGTGCAGACAACATTTTAAGCATTATGTTTTAAAGTACATGAATATCACCTTGAAGAAGGCAACAGTCCATTCATTCTCTGTATACTCTGCGCTCTTTTCAAGTTAACATAAATGTGCGGCTTATTAGAATTATACAAAAATTCTTATCAGAATTTTAAAGTAATTCTTTTAACAAATTGAATTAAACAATACACCACTATAACTTGGCAATAAATAACTTATCGCTTAATAAATAACCACATAGGTTCGTATTGGCAGAAGCCAACAACTGCCGAACCACGTTATCACCAAAATTATAGCTGATAAAGGCACTAATCATTATCTATAAAATTTATAGATTAAGATTAGATAATCAAGCTACACTAAAAATAAAAGGCTTAAGTGTAAAAATGACAAACAATAAACTTTTTATTTTCAACCAACTTATTCTCCAACATTGCAAATAAATTTAGTGCAAGATGTGATAGGCCCATTGTACTTGCAGGATCCAGTCGATTTTGCCGGGTACAAGCACGTACACAGTTGGACGTTTCTTGTAGCCACATGGCACATAAGCCCACGAAGTGATTCCCACCATTTCAGTGATGCCACCAGGACGTTCCACGACAAGAGGACTACCGCCATCACCATAACAAGCAGAAACAGCTGCACAAATATTATTTACGTTAACCGGCGCTTCCGTCGGTAGAGCTGACTTGCATTCAGCAGCGCTCATTACACTAGCCGTAGACATAGCTAGATTCATAGAATACTTAATGTCCTCGTTTTTCTTTAGACCCCAACCGTAAGTCTTCATTTCACCTGTGTACTGCTCGTTCCGGGTAGGTAAAATGATGGGCTTGACTTTAGCGTTGAATTCGAATGGTTTTGACACATGCACAATAGCGATGTCCTCAGATCCCGGCTGGCCTGTGAACTCTTTATGAATGGAGATAAAATCGACGTGACGCACCTGAGCAGTTTCCAACTGGGAGCGATCACTAAGGCCAGCATAGACTGGTATTCCATGTGTAATATTGAGAGCGCAGTGAGCAGCAGTTAAAAACCATTCCTTGCCAATGATGGTGCCAGCACAAAAGTGTGCATATTCTACTGAAGAGATGCTAATCGAGAGTAGGTAAGGTGCGACCTCAGATTCAGCTGTCTCACCATCAACGATGTAGGGTTCAATTTCTAACAAATGCTCCGCTGGTTTCTTCAGAAAAAATTGTGGTAACACACTGGCAGAAGCCGCTGCGGTCAACAGCAAAACAATAGCTACGACTTTCATGGCAGAATGCGGTGATACAAATGATAGCCTGATAGACTGGCAGTTGGTTTTATAGTAAACGTTTAAAAGAAGTATTGTTTGAGCGAATGGGAGAAAATAAAAGAGGCTTTGTGCTTATTCTCTTAATGGTAGAAAAAGTAAAATAAGTTTTAATACCAGGTAAAAATGGTTCTAGATATTAGTAGTAAGAATCCATTAATTAAAAATAAGATAGTAAGAAGTGATAGAATATTAGGAAGAATTTTCTGTCTTTTATTTTTAGCCAATCAACAAAAAAATTACCATTGACCTAAAAACTCTTTTATGAAAGAGCGTTAAATTTTAACAGCTACACAGAGAGAAAAAAATCAAGCATTATATTGACGCGCGTCAAAAATGGACACCAGTTTTTTGTTTCGATAAAGGCAAAAACGTTAGCTGAAAATATTAAAAGTGTTTACGGTCCAGTCCAGTCAATTCAAGAACAATACATATAAATAAAAATCAATTGCGCAGCTCTACGTCACATGTGAAAATACATCCACACAAAAACAACACATATACAACAAACGAAACTAAGCGAATGAATCTGATTGGCTTCCCTGCAAACATTTGGAAGACAATTGGAAGAGAAGTTGATTTGGCGAAGCACTTGAGATTCGCCCAAGGGTTCTTTGGAAGATGGGTCGCTTTTCAATCGCCCAAACGATGAGTGCGCGATTCAAGAAAAATTTTCAAAATCTTCCTTCGCTCATTCCGGCTATCGTTGGAAGATGAATCGCTTTTCAATCGTCCAAGCGATGAAACGCGACTCAAGTAACATTTTCAAAATCTTCCTGCGCTCATTCCGGCGATCTTTGCAAGATGTATCGCTTTTCGATTGCCGAAGCGATGAATGCGCGATTCAAGAAAAATCTTTAATATCTTTCTGCGCTCATTCCGGCGATCATTGGAAGATGGCTTATTTAAAAATTTTGTTAATCGACTGTTGGAATATGAAGCAGGCTATTTTATATACTTCCCCACTAAAAATAATCATCAAAATTCAAAATTTTTTTTTATTTAATTGCCGCATAGAAACTGAAAATATTCAAATCAGCATAATTTTCGGATGTGATTTGTTTTTTGCCGATATGGCAAAGAATGTCCGTTATAAAACAACTTCTAACGGTCAACAAAGACGCGTAGCCACAACTCACTGAGGAACCCTAAAAGCGATTCGTGTGCCACTTTTGTCGACGAATCGCTTAAGACTCCTTTTGACAATTCGTGTGCGGCTCTTTCCGCGAATTGCTAAGGACTTTTCCTGGCGATTCGTTTGAGACTTTTCCAGCGAACTGCTTACGAACCCTTTAGGGGCTTCGTTCACGAATCTTGCAGACGAATCGCTTAATACACCTCTCGGCGATTCGTTAGCGACTCTTCGCAGCGAATCGCGTACGAACCCTATAGGCGATTCGTTCACGAATCTTTCCGGCGAATCGCTTTTATGGCCTCAGTTCTTTATAGCCGGCGATACCCGGATGAGTCCCAAATGAGCTCGCTGGCGATTGTCTCATCTTCCAAGCGATTCGCTGGCGGCTCTCAGGCGATTGAAAATGTTGACAAGGTTATTGAGAAACAAACGAAAAACAAACAAAAAAACGGTCAAACTGCTCTCAAAATAAATCGAGCAACATAGCAACATTTTTGTGAAGCGGCCAACACAGAAGTTAACACTTCATTAAGATATGAAATTTTTATTAAAGATAGTAATAAAAAATGTTCTATTTTTCAGGACAAGCGTTGTTTTGACGTAGAATTACGTCTTACAGCGCGGTTTGTATGGGGGTCATTTTCACGAATTTTTTCAAAGTGATATTTGACACTTTGGGATATACCTACAGCCTTTAAAATTCATCATACAAAGAAAAAAAAATGCCAAAATATCAGTTTTAGTGCGAATAAAACGAATATGAAATAAAATAGCAAAATCTAAGAAGATGAAAAATGCATATATTCGTATGAGAAATGCACTATCTGTTTAGCTGCAGTAGCTGCTTATGCTGTTTTTAAGGTTGTTGTTGTTGTTGTGTTTGCTTGTTTGGTTCGTAATCACGTCGTTAGTTGTTGTGCTGCTTTTGTTGTTGTTGTTGTTTTTTATTAATATGTGTGTAAAACATACATATATAAATACTCATCAGTTGCTTTCATTTTTTTTGTTACCCAGATAGCCAATCGGCTCGGTTGAAAATGGTGTGCACTTTTAAAAGCACTGAAGCGGACCGTTTCGTTGTCAACAAACTATGCAATGTGTGTTTCATATAAGCACACCATACATAAAGTTGTATATTAATGCTGATTTTCTATGATTTAATACAATTTCTAAATGTTTAATAGTTTAAATCATTCTTGATTTTAGATACAAATGCTAGTTGTTTGATACTTTAAATCGTTGAAATAGCAAATAAATTTAGCTTTAGGTCAGGTTAGACCAATTAATTGTTCTAACGAATCTTTCCAAAGAAACAACAACAACAACAACAACAACAACAACAACAACAACAAAGTTTTTTCAATATGAAAAGGAAAAAATCACTTGCTGGTTTTATTGCAATTTCGGCCGTGCTGAAGGCTTCATCAGAAATCTTTGTGATACCCGTGCAAGCGCGCACCTTACCTTTATTTACCTTAAGCTCAATAAACGATTTTAAACTATCAAAAAACTAGAATTTGTATTTAAAATCAAGCATGATTTAAACTATCAAACATATAGAATTTTTATTTAAATCATATAAAGTCAACATAATAAATAACAAGGTCATTTAGCAAAAAACTTTAATGAAAAAAGGACTTTACAATTATATAGAGAACGGTTTAAAGGTACAAAAACATGTCTTTTTCATACGAGCAAACCAGATGCTGCCGTTTTAAGTACCGTTTAGCTGGAACAGTGACATTCATGGCTTGTTGGGATGTAATACAATAGAGAATACAGATGCATGTAGCTACAGAGCCAGTACGTGGCTACAAAAAAATGTACTACTACTAGTTAAGGTTGCTTTTAACTGGCACAATTCCGACAATTAACTAAAAGAATTCCGACAAAAAATTTCTTTTTTCACAGAAACATAAATTGAATACAATTAAAATTACCATGGTAAAGATAAACAAAAAAGTTTCAACCGCAATAAAACAATACCAAAAAGAAAGGCACAGTTTCGATAGTATCGTAAGTACAGACGTAGAATTCCTTTTTATTCAGTAACTAGCTTATATACCCGGTGTTACTTGAGGGAAAAAACGTAAAATTTTGATGTTTAGGTTTTATTCATTCAGAAGATAACGATTTTTAGCCAGAAAAAATAAGCTTTTGACGTAAAACGTATGGAAATATGCAAAATGGTTTTTTTTTTTCATTCTAAGGAAACGGCGTTATTAGAAAAAGACGTTGAACTAAAAATTTGTGCAACCTTGAAGATATGTGAATTTTTTAAACGAAAATTAATTAAACGAAGCTTTTCGCTAAAAAAAGTATGCTAGTTGGTTGACTTGACTGACTTGTAAAAGGCGTGGTCAAAACTAATTATGCCAAAGAAAAATCTAAGATTCCAGCAGAATGTGAGCCAAATTGGAGTTAAATCCGTCCAGCCGTTAAGATTTGTATTCTGGTCAAACAAACAGAAAATAATTTTTATTAATGTAGATAATTAACTTGCATATAATTTTTTTCCATGAATTGTTCCGGTATTTTGAAAGCTATTTTGCTATTTAGGGCAAAAAAAAAATCCAATAAATAAGAGATTATTTAAATCGGTCTAGCCGATCTTTATATGTTATATGTAAATGGTATAACTAACCCGACTTTATTTTATTAATTTAAATTAATGTGATAAAATTAATACAAAAAATTTATTAAGTAACAGTTTATTAAGTTTAAAAAAAAGTATTTCAATAGCGTATTAGCAAGATATTTACTTTATTGAAGCTATGTATTTTGCTGCATGAAGTGCACTCGGGCTGATTGTCTCCAGTGAAGCACCTTATTTTAATTAATATATATGCATATGAAAAACACGATTGGTTTGTGTATAAGAAAAATATAGTACACTGCTGTCATTGTCATTTCACTATTGTCATTGAATTTTATAACAAATTCTATTAGGAAATTATTTTAGTACATTTCAACTTGAATAAATGTACTTTCGATAGCTCAGCCGGCTTAACCATCAGTTTTGCGGTAGTGGGATGAGGTAGTGGGATCGATTTCCAAAATGAGCGGAACAAATGATTTTTTTTTTAATTTTATCTTTAATTTTTTTTTATTTTAGGGAAAATGCAACAAAACCAACTTTACCAAAAAGTAATGAAGATAAAAATCTCTTTCAGTTGCAAAAGTTACGGTTTTAAAATTAAAAATGAAGAAATTTTTATTCGTTTAGAAGATTTGATTTTGATTATTAAATGCCAGAAAAAAGTTAGTTTTTGCAGTGAAGTATATTGCATTGAATTAAGCTTGTGTGGAAGAAGCCACGCCAACTTTCCAATGCCAGTGCCGTTTTCCAGTAGAAATGCCTGACCAATAAGTAACTCCATTCTGAATTTCATTGTTATATGATATTTATTTCCAAAGCTATTCGATATCAAAAATTTGGCTTGTATGGGCGGAGCCACACCCCCTTGTTCAATGATCGTCTCAGTTTTCTGGTAGAAGGATATCACCCAATAGTAATTCCATACTGAATTTCGTTGTTATACGACATTTAGTTCCAAAGCTATCTGATATCAAAAATTTAAAGTGTATGAGCGGAGCCACACCCCCTTTTCCAAAGCCCATCCCAGTTTTCCAGTAGAAGGATATCACCAAGTGGCAACTCCATACTGAATTTCATTATTATTCAGCATTTAGTTCCAAAGCTATACGATATCATAAATTGTATGGGCGGTGCCACACCCCTTTGGCCTATACATACTTGCTCAATTTTGCCAGTCGAAAGACACGACTAAATAGTACGTTCTAATTGAGTTTCATTAATGTGTGACTTATAGCTTGAAAGTTATACTGAAAATTTGGGCTGCTGAAAAAATGCCACGCCCTAAGTCCAGCGCCCATAAAATTTTACCAGTAGAACGGCAAGTGAAAATTAAGGTCGAATACCGAATTCCGTTGCTGTGCGACCTATATTCCAAAGCTATTCGATATAGAAGATTTGATTTGTATGGAAGGTGCCACGCCCCCTGAGTTTTTCCGTTATTTAAATTGTTATTCTGCTATTCGGGATAAACACAACCAACAAATAAAAAATCATTAAAATCGGTCCAGCCATTCTTGAGTTATAAATAGTGTAACAAACCCGACTTTGTTTTATATATATAGATATGTTTATGCTACAGGAAAAATAAATAATTCAAATTTTTCCGATATTTATTTCCATTTATTAAACGTAACTTTGACTTACATTTAGTTGAAACCAACATAAAAAATTAACAACAAATTCATCACTAAAAATATCAAACGAAAACTGTTTATAAAACAAAACAAATTTTTACATTAATTTAATTGTGAGCTTTTTAGATGAAGTAAGTTTAAAGAAGGCAACAACAACAACAAATTTGTTTTTGAATAATTTTTATTTACCAGAACTTTTCTCTATTGCTATATAAAAAGGAATTATACGTCTTTACTTACGATACTATTGAAACTGTGCTTTTTTTGATATATGTTTATTTAACTTAAAAAACTAAAATTTCGTAAAAAAATTAAGACATTTTGCAATCGATTCCTCCTATAAAAAAATGCTTACTAAGTTTTTTTTCGGTCAGTTTGACATTTTCTTCCTTGTCACAACTGACGTCACATTTACGAGCTCACAAAGGTAGTGGACATGCGCATGGCGGAAACTTGTATATATTATTCTAGAGTCAATTGACCACAAAACGCATATAAAAAATTTCAAGTTTTCAGCCCTTTTCTTGCTTAAAATAATAGTGAAGTTTATTAAAAAACACGCGTTAATATTCCAGTAAGTAACATTTCAATATTATATTTTTTTAATTACCTGTTACATTCATTTAAAATTATTTTTGTTAATGTTTTCATTTATTATTATGGAATTTTATTAATGAATTTATGGGTTTATTATTATTAATGTAATATTTGTTTAATATACTATTAAAAAACGCACACGAAATGAATTTAACAAGCATTTTAGATACCTTGCCGAAGTCATGCCTGAGTTAATTAATATGGAACTAATTGATGTCATCTTTTTTTTCTGTCACTTAGAAAACGCATTTGTCAACGCACTTGTCAACGCACTTGGGGTCAATTGCTTATTTTTTCCTCGCAAAAAAAGAAATAAAGTGTACCAACAACAACACATTCAAATTAACAAAAAAAAAAAAAATAACTACTTAACATTTTTATTATTTTGTGCTATTTTTGTCGTTTAGATAGTGGTTAAATATGTAGGATATGTAGGAAAGCCAATACATAATTCTTTTAATAGATATTATTGTGATCTGCCGCAAAATAGCTGCACGAGATTCACATAGAAAAAACCTACTTAACGATGCTGATGACAGCGCGTAGTAAGTAGAAGCAACATTTTTGTTAGTTTTTGTTGTTTGCATATCTGCAAAATATGTAAAGCCTGGTTTTCACTAAGTCAATTTCAATGACAACAATCACTGATGTCAGTATTCATCTTGACCATATGACGTCAAATGCGTTTTCATTGAAACCCAAAAACTGACATAAAATCGAATGTCAAAGACTGACGTTGAATTTATGTGTCAATTGATTGCCATACTGTTTTCACTTTCGATGCTATTTGTGAAATGCCATCGGTTTGTTCAGTTGTGCTTTTTTCATCAACAGCTGATGTTTTATATTTGAGATTGTTAGAAAATGTTTCTTTTTGGTGAAATTTATAAAATACTGTTAATTTTATTAGATTAAGGGCCGCTTTCTCAATGTCCGGTTAAGCACTAATCAGAACTTTAACCAGCAGTTAGCAAAAAAGCCCTTTCTCAATCTTCGGTTAAGGTTGAAATGTCAGTTAAGTACTGATTAAGTTAACGGCAAGTTGTGGTTTCGGTTAGCGCCATTTTAGGGTAAATGATTTCGAAGATGCTGTCAAACTTTAAAATTTAAGATGACGGATAGAGTTGCCACCTAGATTTTTTTATTTTTGCGAATTCTTGTAATTTTGAAATTCTGACAACGGATTTGATTTCGAATATAATGTCACAGTTTTAAAATTTAAGATGGAGGTTAGGGTTGCCACCTAAATTTTTACCACAGTATTGCCACCTAATAATATGTATTTTTAAGAGTTTTAAACATCAGTTATCAGTGTTAAGGGGTCGCTGATTTTGAATCTAAAATCAGAATTTTAAAATTCAAGATGGTGGATAGGGTTGCCACCTTAATTTTTTTAGTTTTATAAATTCGGGGCCGGAAAAAAAATGGTACACCAAATATGGGTCGCTGAATTCGAATCCGTTGTCACAATTTCAAAATTATAAAATTTTGAAATAATAGGGTTGCCACCTAATTATATGTCTTTTCAGTAGTTTTAAACGTCATTTATCAGTGTTAAGGGGTTGCTGATTCCGAATTTAAGGTCAGAATTTAAAACTTCAAGATGGTGGATAGGGTTGCCACCTTAATTTTTTTGGCTTTATAAATTCGGGGCCGGCAAAAAAAAAAATGGTACACCAAATATGGGTCGCTGAATCCGAATCCGTCGTCAGAATTTCAAAATTATAAAATTTTGTAATAATAGGGTTGCCACCTAATAATATATATTTTCACGAGTTTTAAACGTCATTTATTAGTGTCATTTATAAAGTCAGAATTTTAAACTTTGCCAGCCCCGAATTTATAAAACTAAAAAAAAATTAAGGTGGCAACCCTATCCACCATCTTGAAGTTTAAATTTCTGACCTTAAATTCGGAATCAGCAACCCCTTAACACTGATAAATGACGTTTAAAACTATAGAAAAGACATATAATTAGGTGGCAACCCTATTATTTCAAAATTTTATAATTTTGAAATTCTGACAACGGATTCGAATTCAGCGACCCATATTTGGTGTACCATTTTTTTTTTGCCGGCCCCGAATTTATAAAACTAAAAAAAATTAAGGTGGTAACCCTATCCACCATCTTGAATTTTAAAATTCTGATTTTAGATTCAAAATCAGCGACCCCTTAACACTGATAAATGATGTTTAAAACTCTTAAAAACTCATATTATTAAGTGGCAATACTGTGGTAAAAATTTAGGTGGCAACCCTAACCTCCATCTTAAATTTTAAAACTGTGACATTATATTCGAAATCAAATCCGTTGTCAGAATTTCAAAATTACAAGAATTCGCAGAAATAAAAAAATCTAGGTGGCAACTCTATCCGTCATCTTAAATTTTAAAGTTTGACAGCATCTTCGAAATCATTGGTTAAAGTTCTGATTATTGCTTAACCGGACATTGAGAAAGCGGCCCTTAAAAAACTTTGCCAGCAGTGAAAAAAAAAAATGAAAACAACATTTTTTTTGTAGGCAACAACTGACACAAAATGCCAACATGTTGGCATTTAAATTTTTCTTGTCATACAACGATATTTTGATTGACTAGCAAAATTCTATCTGTTTTCACTTGTTTGTGATTTTATATGACAATCAGTGGTCATATATGACAACAAATGTAAATGACAATACGTTTCCATTAGATTGACAACATTTGTCATTGAAAACTGACCTAGTGAAAACCAGGCTTAAGATATGTAGGACAGCCAATACAAAATCATTTTAAATGATTATTGTGATATGCTGCGAAACATAGCTTCAGAAAATTTAAAATTGTTTAATATTTTGTTCGCAGTTGCTGTTATTTGCTGCGTATGTGTCAAATGTATCAAAAAATACGTAATCTGGTTGCAGATCCACTAATGTTTTGGTTGCAATGTGTATGGGCCGCATTCGCTTGAAAAAAACTTTTAATAAAAAAAAATTAATGCATATTTTTGAAATAAAAAGTTTAACAAAGTATGTAAATTTAGATTGGTTCGACATAATCTTGAATCAAGCAAAGTAATTTTTTTTTATTAGCCCGATACAAACTTCTTTTTTTCCGTGTGATTACTAGGGCTTCCAATTTCGGGACTCAAAAGCAATTTCGAGATTTCAAAATTGATAATTAGGAATCCCGGGATATGAAAAATAGATAAAAAGTATTTTTTTTAACAAAAAAAAAGAAAGAAAGAATTCGTGTGCAAGGTATGAAGGTTATGATATTTTTTAAATAAAAAATTGACCAAAGGAATAAAAACAACACAGTTACTTAAATTTTTAATAAAAAGTTAATTTATTTTATTTCTTCACATATATAAAGGACGAGAATATATATACATAATATATATATTAGGGCGGGTCAATTTGTATGGATTTTTTGGTGGTCTGGCTCAGCGAAATTCGTAAAATACATGTAATTTCAAGACTTTTTCTCCACTACAGCATATACAAATTCTGAAAAAAAGCTGTGCGGACTTTCGTAAATAGATTTTGTTCTCAATTATAAAATATGAATGTATGAATGTATGTGTATGAATCTATTTACGAAAGTCCGCACAGCTTTTTTTCAGAATTTGTATATGCTGTAGTGGAGAAAAAGTCTTGAAATTACATGTATTTTACGAATTTCGCTGAGCCAGAATTTGACCCGCCCTAATATATATCTATAGTATAATTCATTAAATTCATATTTTCTGACATAATAATACTAACATAAAAAAGCTACATTTTTTGGGTTCACTGAAGTCTTTGAACTGTTAGTTAGACTGATTGACTTTGAGAATATGCTCTTAAAAATACTAAGCCATCTAAGGTGTCATCCTTACCGAACGGCTTGAACAAATTTTGGTTGCAAAATTTTCAGCCGAAGAGAAAGATCTGTCGAACTCAACACTTGTAGGCGGAATTGTTAACAAACAATCATATACTTTTTGCCACCATTTAAATATATTTTTGTTTCATTTTCAAACATTTGAGATAAATTCAAATTTTTGTCAAATTAAAGTGTTGCATTTTTGTAATTTAAAGGCAATTCCGGTTTCCTAAAAATCCCGGGATTAAAGGTCTTATAATCCTGGGTCTGTCGGGACTGGAAAAAGTCCGAGATCCCGGGATGGAAGCCTTAATAGTTACCCTGCAAGCATTTGGAAGACGACTGGAAGAGAAGTTGATTTTGCGAAGCACGTGTGATTCGCCCAAGGAATCCTTGGAAGATAAGTCGTTTTTTGATAGCCCAAGAAATGATTAAGCGATTCAAGAAAAATTGTCAAAATCTTCTTTTATTCATTCCGTCGATCGTTGGAAGATCGATCGTTTTTCGATTGCCCAAGCGATGAATGGGCGATTTAAAAACTATCTTCAAAATCTTCTTTGGTTTATTCCGGCAAACGTTGGAAGATGAATCGTTTTCCGTTCGTCCACGCGATGAATGCGCGATTCAAGAACAATCTTCGAAATTCTCCTTCGTTTTTTCTGGCAATCGTTAGAAGATGGATCGCTTTTCGATCGCCAAAGCGATGAATGCGCGATTCAAGAAAAATCTCCAAAATCTTTCTTAGCTCATTCCGGAGATCGGTGGAAGAGGGTTTTTCTATAAATTTTCTAAATCGATTGTTGGAATATGAAGCAGGCTATTCTATATACTATTCCACTAAAAATAAATCATTAAAAAAATTTTAAAAAATGTTTTTTTTATGTTGAGTTGCCTTATGGAATATTCATATCAGCACGATTTGTGGCTTTTGATATTTTTTTGACAATGAATGTCTCCTATTAACCTTTACCTGGCATGCTCATCCCGAGTAACATACCTGGACTCGTGGGGTACATACGAACCCCAGTGATTGAAATCTTTGTAAAAATTTAAATATTGACTATTTTGTCTCAAAAAATTCAGAGATCATCTTTAGATACCACTTTAAACTGTAGAATAGTCCAAGTTGAAAAAAATAAATATCAGCGTTCATAAAAAATCCGGAAAACTATAAAAAATTCCAAACAAATCAAAACGAGAAAGAACTTGGAGTATGTACGTACCCCACGAGGCCAGGTGAAGGCTAAACAACTTGTAACGTTCCAGAAAGACGCTTCACAACAAATCACTGAGGAACTCTAAAAGTGATTTGTTTGTCGGCGAATCGCTTAAGACAACTTTTGCCGATTCGTGCACAACTCTTCACGCGAATAGCCAAGGACTTCTCTTGGCGATTTGTTTTGAGGCTATTCAAAGCGAATCACTTAAGACCCCTCGCGGTGATTCATTACTGACTCTTCCCAGCGAATCGCTTACCAACCCCTTAGATGTTTCTTTCGTGAATCTTCCCGGCGACTCGCTTAAGACACCTATCGGCGATTCGTTATCGACTCTTACCAGCAAATTGCTTACTAGCCCTAAAAACGTTTGCGAATCTTTTCGGCGTATCGCTGTTATGGCCTCAGCTGCTTACAGTCGGCGATACCCGGAAGACTCCAAAATGAGCTCACCAGCGATTGTCTCATCTTTCAAGCGATTCTCTGACAATTCTGAGGCGACTGAAAATTTTTCCAGGAGAGAGTCTTAAACTGCTTAGTACTTGATGAGAGTAATATAAAATATACGCTTTTATAGCGTCTTATCGGTTTTTGTGATAAGATTAAAACTTCTTACCTTTTAATTTGCTGCTTGTTTTTTTCTGGTAGCTATATATTAAATAAAAGAGATCAAGATAATTTATTGAACGCATTATAAAAATTGATTATTTCATAGCAGCAGGCGTTGGATTTTCAAATAAATTTTTGTTAATTTCAATACTTTAATATTGCGACAGTGGCGAATTCAAGATTGAAATATTTTCTAGGGATGTACAAAAAATTTAAGAAAAAATAAAAATTTAATTTCCATTTTAAAAAATTATAAAAAAGTAGGTAGGTAAGTAAACACATTAATTTGAAAAGTAGGTATTTATGTGTAATTCAGCTTTGCTTAAGAAAAACTTTTACCTATTAGCTTTTTGTTGGGAATATATTACAAAAATTAAAAAGTATTGCTAATGAGTTGGTGAAGCGGCTAACAAAACAGCTGTCTAGTCAGCAGCAATAAACAGCAACACATCAAAATATTTGACGCAAATGTGACATGCATTCTCATTGACATTGCTTCCAGAAGACATTCTTTAGATGTTCAATTAAAGTAAAATTAAAGTAAAAAAAAATTATATATAATTATAATTTAGATATTATCTTTCCTACTTCCAATACTAAAATGCCGTAAAAATCGTGAAAAGGTATATTTACGAGGGTTTTTCTTAAACCTCCTACAAAATCCAAACACTTCCCATTTCCAACACCAAAAACGCTAGAAAATAAGTAAAAGGGATATTTTCCGTGGGATTTTTTAGCACCACCTAACCGCAAAAACCATTACCTTCCATTCAATTTCTTCTTAAAGTTCTCATGCAAAACACATACTAAAATCAATTCTTTGAAAAAAATTCTGGAAGCACTTCTAGAGAAGACTAAAAAAAGCATTCCACCCCATGACATGCACATGTTAAAAGAATGCCTTTTGGGTATGAATGTGGAAGGGATGGAATTCAAGACTTTTCTTTCCAATTTAGCTTCTTTTTCAAGCACTTTCGTTGCTGGGAACATGTTACTTCATAAACTTATCTGGCTCTATGCACCAAAATATGTTTGTATAATTGAATTGTTTAAGTCGATTTTTTTTTCAATACCTCGTAACCTTCGTTTATTGCTAAAACAACATAAGTCAAGGGACCTGAGTGGTTTTTGCAGGGTGGGGAGTCGTTAAAATGCGAGAATGACTGTGAAAAATAACGTCAAATGAGCGTGATTCTGGAGTCATAAAAAATCGTTTGAAAACATGATCGGATCTACGTCCCAAAAAATATATTAATTTAATTTTGAAATACAGTTTAATATTGACAGATTAAGAACTGAAAACAGAAGATGTTTTGAATGCTAAGAATTGGTGGCGATCTTTCTACAAAAGAGTCTTTCTACTAAAAGAGTCGAGAAAGTTATTTATGGATGTCCCAAACATTCATTCAACTTTATAAAAAAACTTCAGCCACTGTGGCACTTCCATCAGCAAAAGCAAAAGCAGTCAGCAACAGTTTTTCTGAATTATCTCTTTTTATTATACATATATTTCAAATATAATCCCAAACATAAATATTAAGCCCAAAAAGTTTGCCAAAATCAATTTTTGTTGTGAATTACAAATTTTTAATCAGCCCTATCGGGAATAATTTTTCACGCGGAATCGAAAAAGGGAGTTTCCATTTTTAAGATAAGGCTCAGGAACATTTTGAAAATTTTTAATGCAAATTTGTTCATCAACGATTTATCAACAAATTATCATTAAAAATCTTTAAAATAATCTTAAGCTTTATCTTAAAAGAGAAAACTCCCTTTTTCGATTCCGCGTGAAAAATTATTCCCGATAGGGCTGAATGATTCCTAAAAAATTCAATTGGTGTTTTTGTTATATATGTTGCTTTTAAAATAATATATGTTGTTTTTAAAATAAACGATTCAATTTTTTATAATATATTTTCTCAGATTTCTAAAAATATTATATAAAGATTTTTCTAAATTTTTTACAAAAAACAGTTTTTTAGCAAATCCAAATCCGAATCCAATGGTAATAAGTATCATCGCAAAAATAGTCATGGAGCACTATTAAACGGTTAAAAATTTTGAACAAATTTTTAATCAAAATCCAAATTTTTAATCCAAAAAGTACTATTTTTTTCATCTAAACATTAGTTTAATTTAGCTGGGTCTCAAGACCACGTTCCTGGTAAGAACTTACTTTGCATTCGTAATGATGCAAAATAAGCGAAACTATGTTAACAACCCAGCTAGCAAAGATTTCGATTTGTAACAAAAATATGTTATATTTCGGTGGTATTCCAGTTTTTTTTAAACAAATTTAGTCACAAATGGGTTGTATTAAATTTTCAAATAAGTTATTTGTAACAAATCATTCGTTTTGTTGCAAATAAGTTAAACTAAGGTGTTAATTATGTTACGAGTAAAAACACTTGTTGTAAAAATAAGTTTCAAAAAGTTTTAAGTAATAAGTAATTTTACGTCAAATTAACATCATGACAACATAATAATTCTTTTGGCAGCACCTATAAAAAACGTTTGTGTATTGTAATTGTAACAAATACAGTAACGAGTTGGCAACCCAGATGCGACTAAGTTGCTTTAAGTTTATATTAAGTTATATCAATGTCACAACAACTAAATGTTCAAAACTTCGGTTTGAAGATGTTTTTATTTAGTTTAAGGGACGACTAAATGTTTCCAGTTTTTTGCTGTGATGCACTAAAACTCCAAGCAAAATATAAATTTTTTTGTTCACAAAAAAATCTGTGTTGCTTGTCAATTTCTTTTTGTAGGCTTCTACTAACATGTAATCCATTTTTGTTTTATTTCAGCGTTCAACAAAATTACCAAATTGAACAAATTCTTCATTGAATGTCAATGAATCATGGTGAAATAATGAGAATTTGTTTTATTGCAAGAAGGTTGAAATGAGGTTTTTATTCAGTTGCAAGAACATTGAAAATAGTCATTGCAACCTTATGCTGTATTGAGCTTATTATTCAGTTGCTACAACCTTAGGAAACATTATTATAGCTCAAAAAATGTAGTTAGGAAAAATAACGTTGAATTGAGGTTTATATTAAGTTGCAAGAACATTGAAAATAATCATTGCTAGCTTGTGCTGTATTAAGGTTATTATTCAGTTGATGCAAGCTTAAAAAACATAGTTGTAACTTATAAAATTTTGCTTGATATAAGAACGATGCATTGAGGTTATTATTCTGTTGCAAGAACTTTAGAAAAAACCACTGCAACTTATATAATGCAATTAGTCACATGAACGTTGTATTGGAGTTATAATTCCGTTGCAAGAAGTTTTGAAAAAAATTTTTGTAAGGAAATGCTGCATTAAGGTTGTCATTCAGTTGCTTTAAAAAATATTTTTAACTTTTGATGTTAAGTTAGTTGCAAGACCTATGTATTGAGGTTATTATTCAGTTGCAAGAACTTTAGAAAAAAGTGTCTAAAAACTTCATACTCGCCACATTTGAATGTTTTTTCTACACTATGCATTTTGATTGGAATGAATTTAAATACAATTTTCTTTAGTATTTATTCTTTTTTTTTAGAATTTTCAGTGCAATATGACACTATGAACTATTTTGCTATATATTAAATATTATTGCACCGAAATAAAAAACTCAAAAAATTTCTTATTTCCAAATTATTTTAAAAATTTTTATTATTTCGGTGGCGCTTGAGTTTTCTAAAGGAAAAACACAAACATTCATCGACAGAATGGCCTTTGTTGTAAAATTTTCGTGCTTAAATCTTCATATTTTCAATTTAATTTCATTACTTTCTATTTCATTCCAATTTGTCTGTTACTTTTAAAATACACTCTAAGAAATTATCACTGCTTTAATGAAAACTATATTAAGAAATTGTGTATGCAAAAAAATTTTAAAACTTTTAAAATTTTGTTTTTAATCAGGATATTTGTCATCAATACTCCTTCCTTATTAAAAAATCTGTCATTATAACAAAAAATAACTTCAATAAAATAAAATATTTGTTACATTCACGTTATTTTACCTGAGTTGTAACGTAAGAATAACACAAACACAACTTTTTTTGGATGTTTCAAGTATGTTTCGTCTTGTGGCGTGCAACTTAAGTTTGTACCAACAACACATATATAACATTACTAGCTGATATACCCGGTGTTACTCGAGAGTAATTTATATAAACATTTTAATATACACTTACCGATTTACATAGTGTTTTTTAAATTTTGGAATTTTGTAAAAACATGTTGAATTTACCACTATAAAAATATTAGTTAAAAAATTTACCGTGCTTTTTTAACGAAGGAATAATTTTATCACTGTTTTTTCACAATCAAAAACTGTTTTTTAGTTCTAAACTCAATTTACTGGTTACTAATAAAAATGTTACTTGCACTTTGCTTATGGAAATCAAATTTGTAAAAAAAAAGAAAAGTGGACACCAATCCTTCTAAAGTTTTTAGTAGTTTTTCCAGTTGGAAAACAACAATTGGTTTGTGTCTAAAATAACAGATAAAATAAACTGAGTCTGATAGTTGATACAATTTCTTAAATCTTCAGAATTCCTTTTTTTATGCGAAAAATTGTACAGTTGTTTCTTAATGTAAATCAGCAAAAAGGTGTAAGTTAAGAAAGCATATGCTTTTTATATTCCAATTTTAGTATATACAGCAACCTGTTATAATAATAAAGACGTAAACAGTTGATCGACATAAATCCAGTTGAAAAAACTGCAAAAACAGTGCAAGAAGTGCCATTATGTTTTTTCCCTCCAGGAAAAATCGGAAGGCTTCCATCTAAAAGTGATAAAGAAACATTCCCCACCGTATCTTTTGAAATCTTAAGGGTAGTTTTGTATTTATATTGTTTCCAAACCGTATCTTTTGGAAGCTTAAGGATAGTTTTGTATTTATATTGTTTCAAAACCGCTTCTTTAAGAATGCATTTGGATACTTTTATTTATTGTCAAGCAATGACAATAGAAAATATTAATATCATTGTTTTCTAGCCGCTTATTGTAGAATTCGATAGTCTAGTGGTAGCGCGCTAGACTGTCGCTCAGGGTTCCCGGGTTCGAATCCTGGCCGGGTATTTTCGTAACAAGGGAGAAGATTGTTTCCACATTGATTCTTAGAACAGGGAAGAGGACTGCTTGCAATTCGATTTTTAAGACAGCGGAGAGGAATGTTTCCACATTCAGTTTTAACACAGCTGAGAGGAATGTTTCCCTCTAATGACATGCTGTGTAAAAAAAGCAATGGAGTGTGCAACAAAGGGGAATGCTTCCTACATTCCATGGAATGTTTCCTGGTAACATCCGGGATGCTCACATTTCCTGGAGGGTTACTGCAAGTTTACGCTGTGTGCGAAAAGAACTGAGAAAAAGAAAAAGAATTGAGTAATAGTTACCGACATTTCTAAAATATTGAAACCGTGTTGGTAATGCAGTGCTTACTTCTATTTTATAACATTTTCCAGCATTCTTTTCAGCATACTTTCGGTTAGTAAGCTACTGAACCTGAAAATGTGTTTAATGCAGCCAAGCTTACAACCATGATTGGAGAGTTAAAATGACAAAATTTCGCTGTCTTTCATATCGTCGGCCTAGTTCAGGAGGCAAGAAAACTGTTTATTATTTGTATGAAGTTCATACGATAATTTATTGTTTCAAACGTTCTACCTCCCTTTTTTTCATACAAATATTAAAAACTAAAAAAGGACATAGATGTAGCTTTGGCTAATTTACCTAAACCGCTAATAAACGTTACTTTGACCAATTTTGACATACGTCCTATTAGAATTAGGGCGACGATATGTCGGTACATTTAATTGGCGTGGAGATTTGACTTTCAACAATATTGTTCAAACAACACATTAAACATGAAAAAATTAACTTTTACAGCATTCTTATTCGCATTCATCTTTTCGATAAAATAATGATATATATACAAAATTTGAAGTACCATTGATAAAGAACTCAGTGACAACAGTGACATAATAGAGAGAAAAATGAGAGCCATCACAACAAAACAAATTTAACAGGAGGGGGCAGGGGGGCGAAGCAAAAAACTAAGTAGATTACTATAAGGAAGATTTTATATAAAACAAAGTGTTCGTAATTACTCTAGACTCACAACTGCATTCTAAGAGATATATGGGGACGCTCAAATTATATAGAGGATTTTAAAACAAAACTCAGTTATATTAATAGTCTGGGATAAAAAAAATAGATTTTTAGCCATAACTTTTGATGATAGGAAAGAGATATTGGGGTAATTTTTTCACATGAATTATTTTTGAGACTTGACTTTTTTGTAAAAAATATAAAAACAACATTTTGGAAAAAATAAATTTCGAGAAAAAAATCAATGGGGGTAAAAAAGAAACCTTGTTGTTTTGATGACAAAAACAGTAAAATAATTTTAGCGCTTAGCTGGAAAAATTTTTGCAAATAAATGCTATGTCATATGAAAGGTAGCCACATGTGCAATTTTTAATTGATTTCATTTTTACAATAAAAACAATTTTTGGGTCATTTTTTAAGTGAAAAGTCAATATTTTGGACCTTTTTTGACATAATCATAAAACATATATACACTGACTTAACGTTACAGTTCAACCTATTTTTGTGAAGTGATTTTATTGAACTTTTGAACAAAAAAAAAATTGAATGAAATATATTAATGGACAGCGGAGATATTTGCATCGAAAGACCAAACTTTGATTTTCATGTCGTTTTTTTCTCATTCTTAGTTAACGATGTTTTATGAAAAAGTCGTTGTACTGAAAATTTCTCCAATTTTGAGGATATGTGAGTGTTTTTGATGTAAAAATAACAGAAATTTTTGAAAATTAAATACACAAAAAACTCCGATGGTAAAAAGTATTATAATAACAAAATTACCGTTAGTTGATAAATTTCGAAGGGGGCGTGGCAAAAACCAAGTATGTAACATTTTAAGCTGGGATACAATTAATATGTATACCTAGTTTAAGCAAAATCTGTGGAGCCGTTTAGATTTGTATAAAGGCCAAACAAACAAACAAACAAACAAACAAACACATGTTTCGCTTAATTTCAACCTAAGTTGTTACAAAATAAGCGTAAAATATCTGCTTTTTCAGTTGTATTTACGTTACAATTACTATTTATATCTGTATTGGCGACTCTTTTGCTACATTTTTACAATCTTTTTGTGCTAGCTGAGAACCGAGTTGGACGAGTGGATATGTTATTGGACCAGCACATCAGAGAACGTGTGTTCAAATCACGAACTAGTTAAAAAAAATTTTTATTTTACTTTAATTTAGCTGGGTCTCGAACCCATGTTTCTGCTCGCTTGCTTACTTACTGCAAGCTTACTTGCATTCGTTATGATGCAAAATAAGCGTAACTTTCTTAACAACTAAGATGGACGTGTGGATAAGGGGTTGGACCAGCACAACAGAGGACGTGTATTCAAATCATGAGCTAGTCTGAAAAGTTTTTTATTTTAAGTTGATATTTATCTTGCTTTTTTAACTTTTTACGGATTGAAAATTAATCTTTTTTTGGATTGAAAAATTTTAAACATGTCCTTGGATTAAAAACTAATCTTCGTTTTGGTGTTCTCCTATATGCAATACAAAAAAGTTTAAAATTTAGTCCAAGATTTTTAACCGTGTATATGCAACTTTGATGCCCTTGCATTTTGTACTACTTTCTCTATATTACATGCCACTGGAGCCGAACACTTTTTTAGCCGATTTATTAAATCAATGCTCATGATAATAAGTATGTTTTCATTCGACGTTTACAAATCGTATAATTCACTGAAACTTTTTCAACCACTTCTGTCAGAAATAATATACTCTCTTGCTCATGCTTGTATCCACTGTTATCCTTTGTGCCATCCTTCGTTTAGAAAATGAATTTAATACACTTAAGGGACATCAAAAAGACACATGAAAATGCTGAGACATGTAAAATTATTTTTTGGTCGTAGAATTTAGTGGCATATCCAGTTTTTCCTAATTGGATTAAAATTATTTGCTTTTAAAATTAAGTCACTTTTAGACTTATTTTGAGTTATATTTTCCTTATATTTGGAGACCAAAAATTATGACCACCTCCGATTTTGTTTAAACTTTCAGAATGAATATATTTATGAAATAACAACAATAGTTTGAGCAAAAAATTTTTAGATTTTTTTAACAGCTCTTACGTACAACATTTAAATTTGGTCAAAATGGAAGAAAAGTGAAATTGCTTAACTTTTGAAAAATCAATTCATTCAAAAAGACTAACTTGATTTTCGCGTTGGAGGTATTTTTGAAAAGACAATAAAAAGTAGTTATTAAAAAACTACAAAAATTGATTTAAATAAAGGTCAAATATCAAAAATCTAAATATTCCGTTCTTTTTTATCTGATTTGAAAAAACTGAGTATGCCACTACATTCTACTACCGAAAATTAAGTTTACGTGTCCCGGCGTTTTTTTGAGCCTCTTCAAAAGTTGAACATTTACCTATAGTGTGATATGAAAATAAATATTTTTGTATGAAAAAAAATGTATGAAAAACATTTCTCATGTAATGAGTTTAAGAGAAGGACTTGTCTTTTAAAAAAAACTTCGTTCTTAACTAAGCAAAATTATGTTAAAGTTTTTTTTTCACAAAATTAAAAACGAAGCTTTCTGTTTAAACAAAAAAAAATGAAGAATCTCGTTAATATTAATAAATCGAATTAGAAAAAAAAAGAAAAGGAAGATCGCTTATTTTTAAAAAATTTTATTTAACTGCTGATATGTATTATTATAGTAGTGTTCGCGAATTATTCTACCCCAAGCGTAAGCAAAAAAATCTGCAAAAGAATTCAATGTCAAAGACTAACTAGTAGATAAAAGATATAAAAGAAAAACACGAAGTGTAACAAAAGAATTAAAATTTATTTATATTTATTGTATCTCATTTTAACTCAATAAGGAATCTACTAGTTGTGCAAGATGCCATGGGCCCACTTTACTTGGGTAATCCAATCGATAAAGGAGCTCACTTTTGTGTAAGCTGTTGGACGACCACTGTAAGCACATGGTAGATAAGTCCAAGAGGCGATGCCGATCAATTCAAATATGCCACCAAGACGTTCATTAATCAATGGGCTGCCACGGGCATTATAGCAGTCATTAACAACCACGCACACATTTTTCTTAATGACCGGACCATAAGCGGGAATAGCGGACTCGCAAACAGTAGCGTTCATTAACTCACCTACAGATACCTTCAAGTCCTTGCCGTATACATTTTCATTCTGACCCCAACCGTAAGTCTTGAACTGACCGATGTACTCCTCATTAAAAGCAGGCAAAACAACAGGTTTGACACTGTCACTCAGATCGAATGGCTGGGAAACATGTAAAAGTCCGATATCGTAGGGACCTGACTCTGCAGTGGATTCCTTGTTCTTGAAGGCGAAATCGATGCGACGCATCTGAGCCTTATGTACCTTTGAGAGATCGTGGACTCCAGCATAGACTGGCAGTCCAATGATGCCGCTTGGTCGTGACTCCAGATAGCGTACAATGGAGGCAGTAGTCAAAATCCAATCCTTACTGATAATGGTACCAGTACCAGCGTGATCATTGCTTATCGGAAGATTGCCTATCGAAACAATGAAGGGTGCGGTTGTGTTGTCAGTTACTATTGAACTATCTGCTAAATTTTTCTGCAAACGTTGTGGTAGTATTTTGGCCGAGGCCACAGCCACTAGTAACAAAACAATAGCGACAACTTTCATGACGGAACGCGACGTTACGAATAGAGTTGAGAGCAAGGCTGGTTGCTGGTTTTATAGCAACAGCGACGAAAAGTTATCGATCGATTGAACGAATGTTAAGTGAGAGAAACACAAAGTTGAAATATTGTAAAAACAAAAGGTAACAACTCAAATTTGAACAATTTTGAGGAAGCAGAAAAACTCTTGTGTTTCAAATGTATTAAAAAGCGACAAGTGGCTACACGGAACGGAAAATGTGCATAAAATTAGTGATTTTGTGCGTTGTTTTAATGAAAACATTCGTTCTTTTTGAACCAACGCACACGTTCGTTAAAATTTAATGAACGCTATTCATAAACTTGAAATTTAATGAACAAAATTAATGATTGCGTATAGTTTAATAAAAAATGTCATTAAAGTTTAATGAATAAAATCATTAAAATAAATGAAAAGATCATTAAACTTTATGAATATGTTCGTTAAAATTTAAAGAAGAATTTCATTAAACTAATGAAAAAGTTCAAAAAATTTAATGAACAATTTCATTAAAATTAATTGAAAAGGACATAAAATTAATGAAGGAGTTCATTCAAATTTTATTAAATTTTTATGGAAATTTGAGTAAATTTTTTGTTTATGAAATTGTTGAAAGCAATGGTGGAATGTTGACACACTTTGCCTGATAAATTTAAATGAAAAAGTATTGTTTTAATATTCAAAAGTATGTATTTCATACATTTTAATTTTTTTCTTAATATGTTTACAGTCTTGAGTGAAAATGGCAAATAATAAGTGTTATTTTATTACATAAAATGAAAATAATTAAAGTATTTAAGGAAGAAATTGTTTCGCAAAATTAAGAATTATTTCAAGCAAAAATTAACTGTTTCTTCTGCCCTAGCAATGCGATCGGGTTCGTTGGAATTACTCTCGTTGGCAACACACTCGTCGGCTGCACAGTTCGGAGCGCTAGCGCTTCTTTTTGTTTCTACAAAGATATCTATATTTTTGTATTCTTTTTTGCACAAAGGACAAAACATTTTTTATTCTTTACGTTAAATATTTTAATTACTGGTAAATACACTTTTATTAATCTTTAATTTATTTGTAAGCACTTTTAACTTATAACTTTTCACAAACAAACGACGAGATTGTTTGGCAATTTAAATGAAGACTGTTCATTAACTTATTCATAAATTCATATTTCAGAGTTGCTCTGAAGAAATATTTATGAATTGCTTTCATTAAAATTTGTGAACTCGTTCATAAACTTAAAAGAAAATGTTCGTTAAGTCAACGAAAAAACCAATGAAATTAAGGAATTTATTCATAAAATGGTCAAGAAAAATTTAATGAATAGCTTTCATTAATAGTTTATGAATTATGTTTTTCCATATAGTATTTAAGAAAAAGTTAAGAATGGGTATATAAAATTTATTTTGATACCCATAATGCGAAACACTAAAAGAAGAGCAGCAAGATTTGTAGAATATTTTTGCAACTTTGGAGGCCTATAACTTTTAAACCAATTGCGAGCGGCCTGAATTTTTTCAAAAATTAAAAAAGAGAGTTGTTGCTTTCCGTAAATTATACCTTAATTTCACCTAAAAAAATGTATAGTTTTTATAATTTTTAGTTTGTAATTTAAGTTTATTTTACAGTGTAGTTTTGTTGAAAAATAGCAAGAATTGTAGGCCATTTTTTCCAACTTTGGAAGCCTATAACTTCTAAGCCAGTTGCGAGCGGCTTTTTTTTTAGATATGGAGTAAGGAGGCCAAAATCCATATAATCTGAAAAAAATAAAAATTCGAGTTTTCGCTATTCTTGAAATGTTCCAAAATTAATTTTGTTAAATAAATTTAAGGAGCACTCTTAGCTTTTTATATGACAAAAAGAGTTTTAAAATTTTTGCGTAATATTGGACTTTTTTTTGCTAATAAATGCTATGTCATAAGAAAGAGCGTAAAAAATGATTATTTTAATTTTAATTGTTTTAACAACAAATCAAATTTTGCTCCGATTTGTTAAACAACATGATAAATAATTTATTTTTTTTAAATAGTAATTTAATTAAGCTTTCAGACAAAGAAAATATGAGAAAAATCTATTGAAAAATGGCGGAGATATTTGCTTGCAAAGTAAGAACTTAAAATTTCAAATAGTTTTTTTTACCATTCTGAGGTGATGAGTTTGCACAACAAAAGCGTGCTGCTAAAAAATCTACAGCTTTCAAGATATGTTTTGTAACACACTTTTCGTAAAAAAATATAAGCAAAAGAGCTTTCGTAGACCGTTATTTATTTTAACTAACAACTTTTTATGCAGAAAGCATTTTACTAAGAAAATGAATAGTTTTTAAGATATCTGAATTATTTTAATTTCAACAGTTTTTAAATTTAACGATTCGTTAGAAAATGTACCAAGTAATACTCACACATGTTGCATAAAAAGTTCTTCTTGCAAGGTATCTCTTACTGCTAGTTTTTGACGGTTTTCTTATATGGATGCCTCAATTGCCAAATCAATTAACTCCATAAAACAAAATGTTGAGAAAAATGAGAAAGTAGTTTATATTAATTTATTAAATTCCTGTTAAATTATAAATGAAAATAAACGATGTAGACTGTATTTCTACGGATGTATCTTTTATCCAACAATATATTTAGAGTTAGCGATTGGATGTATCTTTATTATTACTTTTATAACTAACACTTTCGTGTTTCGAGTTAATCGATTTGGCAAGTGAAAGGAAATGCTTAATTCAAATTCAGTCTTAAATTTGTATGTTTCTTTATTGTAGGAAAGCATTATTATACGTGTTTTAAATAAAGATTTTAGCAAAAATTAATAACTGTTCTGTTACATATACTGCGAGTAGTATTAATTTGTTAAAACTGATTCATCACCAATAAAAATGATGTCTTCTTCGTCAGCTAAATTTGAGTTCCCGTCATGTTTGCTTTGTTCTTAGATGTTTATAATAATGATGTTTAACAGAAGGTATGAATTTCAACAAGTCCATCATATCTTTCCTCTTTTGTCTTGTCACAGTTCGGCATGTTGGAAAACTATCAAGAAAATCAAGCTTGAATCAAGAAAATGTTTTGCTCAATCACGAGGCGATTTTAGGAAAAGATTGCTAAATTGAAATTACTCCACATGTATTTACAAAAAATCAAAATTATATTAAATTCAAGCAAATATTTCCTAAGTTATTATAAACTGATAGCAAATTTTTACTTAACTCAAGCAAATAATTGCTTAGTTATTATAAATTAGAATAGCAAATTTCTACTTTATTCAAGCAAATATTTGCTTAGTTATTATAAATTGAAATAGCAAATTTTGATTAGCTTTTGCTGAAATTTAGCATAATTTTAAAGTGACTGAGAATCAAGCGCAAGTTTCATTGGCGTCGGAAGCGGGGGACAAGGGGGGCAGTTGCCCCCCCCCCCCACTTTTTTAGCTAGATAAACAATTTAAAAAGAGAACTTAAAAAGTTATTCAAAATGTCAGATTTTTTTACAACGATAATATTTTTGTATTAGATATTTTCCTCTTCTTTCTCTCTTCTTCATAAGCATGCTTGCAGATAACCATTTTCTTTCTCTGTGTTTGCAGAAAGATAGAATAAAATGTAGATGTTTCTACTGCAAACCCACCACTTCAGTTTAAAAGCACCCTTAAATATGTAGCTTAATACTGTAATATTGTAATCGAAGCCTTCAACGGAAAAGTGCCTTCTGAACAAAATCTAAAAACAAAACTAGATCTTTATGCAGATGACTTTGATGTGAGCGACCTCCACGCGCAACTTAAATTGATGAAGCAATTGCCTGGCCAAACACCTTCAAATTGTAGTGGCATTGTATCCCAATTTGCAACAAATTCGGATACTGTAAAAAAACTATTAAATGAAGTTGAAAAACTTATTGCTTTGCTTTTGACTGTGCATGCATCAGCAGCTTCATCTGAGCGTTTTTTAGTGCACTAAGACGACTTAAAACGTATCTTCGAGCAACTACTCAGTTGCGAAAGTTGACTTCCAAGTCGTTGTCTTCGAAGCCGTCGTTGACGACAACGGAGTAACATTGCGGATTTTTTGCTGACCTGTATTCATAAATTCAGGAACAAAATGAATCGTATGAAATTCGTGCCTCTGTGAGTTGTTGATCAATTATGCCTCTCTGAATGTGATAAGAATTATTACCAGACGCAATGTTTAATTATTATGGCACTTTTTTATTAAGTTGAAATGAGAATATTTTTTGTAATAACGAAAATGTTGCATCTGGCAGTACTTAGTTCAGCAACAAAGAGCAAAGAAGTGGAAGTGAAAAGTAGAAGTAAAATTAACATAAAATAAAATATAAAATATTGTGAATAAGTGAAAAATCTAAAAAAATAGAAAATGAGTAAGGAAAACAAAAAACTGAGTTACTTAATTAATAAAAAGAAAAAAGAATACTTAAAATATATGAAAACAAGTAAAAAAACAGTGTGTGGCACAAAAGGCGGCAATGGCAGTGACGGTATCAATGACAGTGGCGGAATTGATATAAGTAGCAGTAGTTGCAACGCTACCCAAGCAAATTTGGATTTTTTTCAGAATGATATTTCCAGCACGACTAAAGCGGATACATTAAGGAAGCAAAAACTGGCCAATATTTTCAAAAGACATAAAGTAAGTAGAAGCTTGGGTAATGATTTACTGTGTTTTTTAAGAGAAGAAGGCATGAATGTCCCAAAATCATTAGACACCATATTAAAAAGCGAAAATAGCCAATGTATTGTAATTCGAACAGTGAATCCGGGCGAATACATACATTTTGGTTTGATAAGTCAGCTACAGAAGCTAGGAGATGTGCTGCTCGAGTTGGAGACAATTGAAATTGATGTGGGAATCGATGGTCTTCCACTATTTAAAAGTAGTAAGACAAGTTTGTGGCCGATAACGGCAAAAGTTGTAAACATTAAAACAAAACCAGTGTTCATAATAGGTGTTTTTTGTGGCTCACAAAAACCTGCATGTATCAATTCGTTCTTACACGATTTTATAGCAGATGTTAGCAGACTAAATATGGAAGGTTTGAATTATGAAAATAGAACGATTTCTACAAAAATTAGAGCATTTATTTGTGATGCGCCCGCTAAAGCATTTGTAACTGGGACTGTTGGCCACAATGCGTTGCATGGGTGTAGTAAGTGCTGTCAAGTAGGAAGAAGAGAGGAAAATGTAACGGTTTTCACATCAGAAGTTTCAGAGTGCAGAACTGACGACAGCTTTGCTTTGAGAAAATGCTCGGAACATCATTCGAAGAGATTCCGAAATGAAAAATCAGACCTCGAAAATGTTGGTTTCAATATGGTGACCCAATTCCCCTTAGATCCTATGCACTTGATCGATATGGGCGTTACTAAAAAAATATTAACTTATATTTATAAAAAGTTAGGGAACGCGGCAAAAGAAATGTTGAGCGGGAGTATGTTAATGCTTGTAGGCCATATTCCAAAAGAATTTGCTCGCAAACCACGGACACTAGACGAGTTGCCTAGGTGGAAAGCAATAGAATTTCGCCAGTTTATATTGTACACAGGAATAATAGTATTAAAGGATATCATCGATGCAAATTGGTACTATCATTTCTTACTATTGCACACAGCGTACAGAATTCTTTGCTGCCCTCGGCTATTGAGAAGTAACTTGGAGTTAGCAAAGCAGATGTTGGAAGATTTTGTCAGGTACTTTACTAATATATACGGAAACACCTCCTTAACATATAATGTCCACAATCTCTTACACATTTGTGAATGCTCCGAAAAATTCGGAACTTTGACTGAGTTTTCAGCTTATGCTTTCGAAAATTTTATGCAAGACATAAAAAAAACCGTGCGGAAACCAAACAAAATATTGCAACAAGTATGGAAGCATTACAAGGATAACGACATTTTGATTGAAGACAGAAAGCCTTTGAGACATTATAAAAAAAAAGGTGTCCAAATGACTTTAGGTGAAAGTACCTGCTATTTGAGTCCACACTCTCCAAATAATTATTGTATGCTGAAAGACAACGTCTATGTTAAAATTGTTAGTTTCAGCAATGGAGAACTCTACGGTAAGCATGTATCGAATATGGAAAATTTTTTCGAGCAGCCGGTTAATTCATTACTGGTGGGAATAGGAAAATATTCAGAAATTAACACCAAAGAAGAAATAATAAATAAAAACGACATTCAGTGCAAATTATTATGCCTGCCATATAAAAATGCCTTTGTCTTACTGCCCATGCTGCATAATTGCTTGTAAAAATTTTAATTTTAATAACAATAAAAGTAATATCAACAAAACTTTATAACAAAATTTTCTAACTCTATAATTTACGAAAACAATTTTTATAATTAGACGTGCCACAAAAAATCTTTCATGTTTCCAATCAAGGTATGTTTTTCCCAAGTTTGTATATCTACCTCAACATTTCCTATCTATCCGGATTTTCAAAAATTGGGTACAATATTGGAATTCTTACCATTTTCAGAAGAACTGCTTAGCAAAATTGAGCAGATGAATACCACATTTACGGCCAGGTTGGATGCAATAGAACTGAAACAAAATAAACTTGCTGAATTGTTGGCTGAAACGAACGTGTTATTGCGACGAAATCTAGGAATCTGTGGTATTGAGTGGCTGCAGAAATTCCCCCTTAAGTCTGATGAACAAATGACTGAAATGAATGAACATTTAATTGGAGAAAAGCGTGATGAAATTGTACGAATTCTAAGTAAATTAAGGCCCTACATCACTTTCAAAATCTAAATGGTTTTTTATTACTTTCATGATTCTCTAAATATTTCGCTAATTTTTTCTCGTCGTGTAAGAAATCTTCAAAAATGCTGTATTTTTCAATGGTCGAAAGTAGTGTTAGACCTTAATTTAAATGTTGGTTATATCTATATACAATAGCACTCTATTATTTCTTAGATTTCTAGTATAAGGAAAATTATGGGTGGACAGTTGTCAAATATCGAGGCTGTTTTTTCGAAAGACATCGTTTTAAATTATAATTACGACGGAATAAAGGGGAAGAAGCCTTTGAAGACTTTTCAGGCACTAATGGATGGATTGTTTGGTATGCAGAAACATATTTTTTGCAATTTGTATATATAAGTTTCTTCTTAACTTCTTATAAAGCACTTCATTCTTTTACATTATGAAAGTTTTCATCAAAGCACTGTATTTATTTTCAGAGGCTATTGCTGGCGAAAACAGAAATCAAAGCGAGTTTATTAAAAATATGCGTACAACGCTTAAAATGGCTAAAAATAAACTGCATAAGCAAGAATACAGAGCAAAAAATTTAGCTTAATTTTTAATTTTTTTAATCCACAATTTAATTAATGAATGAATTTTATTTTAATGAATTAATGAAAAAATTTTATTTTTAAAAAATGTATTAACTTTTATTAATAAATGAATGTAATGTATTTAAGATATTAAAAAAAAAGTATTAAACGTCGTGAATACCTTATTCATTTTTAATTTCGATTCGAAGTTTGAAAGGTGAGTGGGAGAGCAAGAGAGTCAAAAACAAGCATTGAGGCAGAAACAGAGCAAACACTAGCAGAGCTGTACTGGCTTTCAGTGAACGCGTACATTGTACAGTACGTGGATCCTTTCTGTCGTCAAAGACGTGGCGAAGGTGGAGTAAACTATGAGGGTGAGTGAGTATAGTGGGAGAGTGAGAGAATTTAAAGCATAAAACAAAAAGAGCGAGCGCAATGAGACAGAAATTTAGAGCAAACACAAGCAGAGCTGCACTGGTTTTGAGAGAACGCGTACATTTTACAAGACGTGGATCCCATCCGTCTTCGAAGACTGCGCAAAGTATAGTCTTGCACGTCGTTTTGCTAATTTGTTTGAAAATGTCTTCGAGTACAGCTATGGAAGTGGATCGATCCGTCGTGAATGACGGCTCGAGTGTCTTCAAGACGGCATCAAAGACGGATCGATCCATTCGCTACTGGGTATGACACAGAAACGACTCACTCATGTGGCACTTATACACATTCACAAAGATAAACCGAAGAATTGAATTCGATGGAGGTGGTGAAAGAGTTTGTTTCTCGCAAGGACAGAAAGAAACATATTGGAATAATTTAAATTGATATAACTTTTGGTACCTTATTGCATTTAAACCATGTAAAGATATACCTACCCAGCAGCGGATTTGCCAGTGGCTACCATAGAACTAATACAGAATAAATTACCAGGTAAGGAAGCATTACTTTTTTCAAAAAGTAATGCGTCTGCATATAGCAGAAGTAATTAACTCATACCTAATTACCTGTAATGTAGCATACAAGAAAGTAATGCAGTGATTTTTATAACTTAATACAAGTAGTATGTTACTCCATAACTTCTAGGTAATGCTGAAGGGAGGCGATCACTTACCTCCTGTCTCATTCAATGTTAAATGTAAGGCCTTTTATACATATTAAGGTAATATAGTCGGAAGTAGTGGTCATTACAAGGTAATTGATGCTTCATATATTCGGAATATATTCCATCCGCTACTGGGTAGTATTGCTTTATAAAAGTAACCATTATTTCTTATATTTTCATATTACCATATGAAAGGTCCTTTAAAGAATGATCTCTAATATTGTAATTGGAAGAACTTTTAAGAATAATGAAATTTTAATATTTTTATATATATTTATATTTTTTATTTTAAACTAAAACAAAAAATTTGTGTATTCACATTCATGTTCCTTTGAAGAAATTTTAGTGAACTTTTTTTGCACCACCATTTGTACTGCCCCCCCCCAGATGAAATTCGCTTGCGACGCGCTTGGCAAGCTTGCTTAATCACCATAAAAATTTAGCAAACAATTTTCTCCGTGTGGTTCACATTTTGTCTGATTTTGCTACATGTTTTTGGTATTAATGGAATTAAATTCTGTATTTTCGTTGAAGTCCCATTTGAATTGCATGAGGTATGGTCTCGACTTTTCTATTTGTATCCAACGAATTTTAAGACAATTTTTTTGTATCCTGGTAACTGATGTCTTTATATTAACGATATAGTTTTTTAGAGAATTTGTAGAGAAAAATTCCTTTTGCGTCATTTGAATCATATGAAACGGTTCTTTCTTTTTACTGGTCATATCTATCATATCGTATGTAAAAGCAAATTATATATATATATATAATATACAATATAATATATATTCATTTGCGCTGAAGTACAAACATATGGATGTCTCACTTGCCAAATCTATTAACTCCACTTTTTAAATTTTGTTTAATTTAAATGTCAAAACACTTTTTTGACTCCTAACTGTATATTATTAAAACAAACTTCTCTGCTAATAAATATTAACACAACTTAATACCAAAATTTTTTTTTACCCATTGAATAATTAATAATTTATTTCAGAGGCCAGTCTGATTAACTCCGTACCTAATGTAAATAGTAATACAAATTTAGTTAAATTACTTCTTGTATATATATATATATATATATATATTTATAAGAAGTAGACAATTTCGTTATAAGAAATAATCTAACTAAATTTGTATTTCTATTTACATTATGTAAGGAGTTAATCTTACTGGCCTCTGAAATATATTAATAATTATTCAATGGGTAAAAAAATGTTGTTATTAAGTTGTGTTAATATTTATTATCAGAGAAGTTTGTTTTAATAATATACAGTTAGGAGTCAAAAAAGTTTTTTGACATTTAAATTAAACAAAATTTAAAAAGTGGAGTTAATAGATTTGTCAAGTGAGACATCCATATGTTTGTACTTCAGCGCCTTCATGTGTTTCACATATCGGACCCTAATATAACGATATACATATCGAATACTATGTATCCAGTGAAAAAAAAGCGAATATTCTTAAAATATGGCCTCAATCGTTTATGCTGCTCAAAAGTTATACGATAAAAAACAGACGCTTTAACAATTTATGGCCCCTATTATGTATTACAACTCAACTTAAGTTGACTAGATTCAACTAATTTTTTTTCGTATAACTTATTATATACATTTCAGTTGATCTACGTCTTTTGAAAATTCTTAATAGATGGTAGCAAACTACATGGTTCAATTAAAATATATGCAATACGTTATATGGAAAAAATGTAGTTGAAGCGAGTCAACATCGCATACCATCGCATACATAATACGTACATAATAGGGGCATATGTATTAAGAAAGATATGAAAACTGTAGATAATTTTATAAAAATCTTTAAAAAATTGATTTTGCAGTTGTGCCCCTTTTTTACTTAAAGTGCAAAATAAACCTGAGATCTTAAAAACTTGCACCGAGAATGAAACTTGTACAACGATAAGAAAGTGAACAATTTATCGAACAACGAATCGCATTGTGCGATAATGAATTATTTGCAATTCTTAATCTCTAGTTTAATCTAGGAACTTTTGAATATCAGAAAAGATCGAGCTACAAGATAAAATTTATCAAAAACTGTTATTTACGGCATTGTATAAATTGCTTTAAAGGCAATAGGGAATAATCATGGATAAGATTAGGATTAAGAATCGTGTTAAAAAGTTTTTTAGTAACTTCTCAATATAAGAGTAAGAATAGCAACGTTTCAGTTTTTTAGCAAATTAACCCTTTGTGGCCTAAGAGCTTTTTTACAAAATGAATAAAATGACACTATGCGACAATTCAAGGGTCATGGAATCTAACGAAAAGGCGACCAACAAAAATCGATGGTACTGATCTAGACCAACAAAACCCTTAAAGGGTTTTGCAAAGTTAGCTCGCTTTTAAAAGATATAGGCATTGAAAGTTTGCCTCTTGCAGAGTATTTTTTAAAAATGAAGTGCTCATAAGGGCGTATCGAATTAAAAATTCTTTTTTTTTAATTTCTCATTCTAAGAGGTCCCCAAACTTCCGTAGGGTGGTCTCCCAAAAAAAGGATGTCTCCCTCTCCCACAAGGACAAAGTTGTTTTTTGAGAAAAAACAGTAAAAATTAACGATCTCTAAATGCTTTGATTTTTGTAAGAAAAACTACATACGTCTTAAAGAAAAAGTAAATATAGACTTTAACTAACAATATTTTGGCAAACAAGATGCCATTCTTGATTCCTACTTACAGTGTCCTGTGTGAAGGATATTCGAATCTTAAGGTACACTTGAAATAGCACAGAACTTTTGACTGTTATCTGATTGTGATTTACTAAAGTATTTACGTTTTTTTATATTGGTGTCATTGTATGTAAGCACAGAACTTACATTTTTTGCCTGTGCATTTACTGTTTTTTGAGAAAACCACACTTGCACGCAATTTTTCAATTTTTTGAAAAAAATTAATACATATAAGGCTTTTTATTTCAGGCATTAAAAGTGGTAAAATAAATTTCGCTTTTTGAGTTCTTTAGATATTTCCTTTAAGGTTATTATTTTTTCTTAAAAACACATCTTAAAAGCATTTGTTAAATCAATTGAGACTCATCGAATGGCAGGCTCAGAAACTCAAAATTTTAGTTTAACATTTTGGTAAATGATGAGGTGAGGTGTTTTGATGAAATATTTAATTTCCTTCTGATGCCAAAAATATATAAAACCTAATCTTAATTTTGTTGAAAAACTTATAAAATTGCATTCAAACTACATTTCTCGAAACCAAGAAAATGCATTACCGAAAACTATGAAAATATTTATTTCGCCAAATTTTAAGAAAATTTAAGCACTTCAATCAATAGCACCAACATTAAGACAATCAGATAACAATCAAAAGTTCTGTGCTATTTCGAGTGTACCTTTGGATTCGAGTATCTCTCACATAGGACAATGAGGGTAGAAATAGAGAGTTGCATTTTGTTTGGCGAGATATTCTTAGTTAAAGTCTGTATTAATTTTGCTTTAAGACATATGTAGTTTTTATTACAAAAATCAAAGCATTTATAAATCGTTATCTTTTATTATTTTTCTCAAAAAACAACTTTGTTTTTGTGTAAGAGGAAGACATATTTTTTTTCTATTTATTTTTTTTTTGGATCTTTTTTAGATGCAACTTTTGAGACCTCTTACAATGCGATACGCCTTAATGAGCACTTTATATTTAAAATTATACTCGGCAAGAGGCAAACTTTAAATGCCAATATCTTTTAAAAGCGAGCTAACTTTGTAAATTCCTTTTAGGGTTTTCTTACTTTACACTAGTACAATCATCCTGTGTTAATCGCTTTCCCGTTGGAAAAATGTGTTGCACAGTGTAATCCTAGCTCTTGAATGGCTTGTTGGATTTTGATGAATTTTTTATATGTATTCGATACATCTATGAAAAATTTCTGTTTGAGAAAACAGTGATTTAATTTTTGAATATTTTTTTATCGTTACCATTATGGGAAAAGTATTTATAAAAGTATTTTTAAAAGTCTCTAAGTTATTTATGAAATTACAAAATATATTGAAAGAAGTTCGTATTTTTGTAACACATCAAAAGTATGAAAGTACCTGAATACTCTGCTTTATGGGGATTTTAAAAATTCGTATCTTGCAATTCAAACCAGTTATCTTGACCGTGTTATTTAAAGTCCATACAATTTTTGTATAAAAAAACTCTGGGCAAAGTTTTTGAAAATGTGCCATGGTTGTAACGTAACGTTACATATATTAATACTACCTTTGTATAATTATTTTTTAATTTTATCGTTCGATTAAAAATAAAAACCAATCCCAATTGAAAAATTTTAATGCCGAAAATCTCGCTCGGATGTTGCTTAAAGTATTTGAATAATTTAACGATAAAGAATTTGTTGCTTCATTCAACCTCATAGTCGACCATTAGAAATTGTTTCTGCAATGACATCGGATTTGTTTGACCAACAATAAAAATTTTAAGTCGTTTCTTAAATTTTGCTCCTTTGAATTTTTGGGAAATTTTTTCGTAAAAATAACCAAACCTCGAAGTTTACATAATGTTAAATTTTTAGTAAAAAAAATTTATAATAACCAAGTAATTTAATGTAATCATACATTTTTTGAAGGGAAACTCCTTTGGCAACGTTGTGATTTGAAAATCGATGAAACGAAAAATGACATTAACAAATCAAACATGTACAAACAAACTATCGCTTAGTTATTACACAAACTAGTTTCAAAGTTATTTCAAACGTTCCAGTAGCTGTTGAACTGTCGGACAAAGTTAGAGTCTACTTTTATGAGAATTTGTAAAAGCCAATCAAAAAAATTGATAGCACAAAAACCCTGTCCGTGCCTGACGGGCCACGCACTTTACCAGTAGTCTACTGCCACCACTTCGATATCAATTCATTTATGACATTGCAAATTTAATTCAGTATGACGAAATCATCGAACAATTTGCATCTTGTGTTATCAAAAGCTATCTGAATATGGTCAATTTTTTTTTCTTTTCAACTTTACACTCGAGCTCATACATAAATATATATGCAAATACATCGAAAATAGTCAATGAAACCAAGAGTTTTTATACGTGCACCTCAAGAAATGCATGTTTTGTGAAAAACTTTTCTTCTAACTTTGTTGTTGTTGTGAAGATTCAACCAGTTGTAAGTGGTCCTTAAAGTGAATTTTGAGGTAGGTTTGCATTTTTAAAAATTACCGAGAACTAAAATTATTATAAGGGCAGTTCACAATCTTATTGCATTGTTGCAAATGCAAAATAAGCAACTTTTACAAAAACAAAAGCATTGACATGCATTTGCAGCATTCATGCATATGCTATAACAAAAGGCTGTTGCATATGCAAATTTAATCGCATTGCATAACACTTTTGTGAACGAATGTCTTCATTTTGCATTGAACACAACCACCGAGCAGATGTTTTCATTGTTTACATTTTTAGCTGCAAAAAGTTTAATTTATAATAAAAACATTGCTAAAAAATTGGAGCAAAAACACCCTCCCTCCCAAAAGAAAAATTAAAAGAGAAAATACAAAAAAAAAAGGACGAAGGAAGAAATTAGCAAAATAGTGAACTTTTTAGAGGCGTCCGTAGTAAAATGCAAACAAAAAACAGCTGTTGTAAAGCATTTGCAATATCAAAATATTAAAGGTGTGCTCACAATCATCTACCCTAGCAAAAACGCATTTGCAACAAGATCGTGAACTACCCTACTGATTTTCAAGTCGATGTTTTCTTATTCTTAATGTTAATTAAATATTTTATAAAAAAGTCGTTGAACCAAATGTAGCTGCAAAAAAAGCTATAAAACAAACTTTTGCCATTATGGCCCGCACTAGTTTAACTCATTGTCACTGACACCTTGGTATTTTGCAACGCTTAAATGCAGCTTATTTGGGTGGAAAATTTTCAAGCATTGCGCTGCTGTTGCAAGCCTGATATGCAAGTGCAGCTACCAAGACTGATTTATATGTTCTGAAAATGCGAATAAACCTGTGTGAGAGTGAGTGTGTGTGTGTGTGTGTGTGTGTGCTAGTGTATTTGTGTGGCTTGATGGCAATTGCTCTTAAATTAATCTCAGTTAACAAGGTCAGCACAAGGACAACACCACTGCACAGCTTGCTTTTGTATTTGCAATTGACTAGCATCAATAATGAGCTAAAAATAGAGCAGAGACAAGGATTTGATGGTTCGGCAAACATGGACACTAATAATGGCGAACGAAAGCATATAATCACACACACTTACATACATTTACACACTATGAGCGTTGGTAATGTAGACTAGCTCAAGCTGAAAAAGCCACAGACCGACCACCTGCTGGGCGTTTGTTTCGCTGCCTGCTACTCCTGCCACCTGAAGCTTGCTTAGCACATTCTTAAACACACACACACACACACGCGCAGCTATTAATAGAAATTTCTAAGCACTACACAGACAAAAATTTTGGTGCTCTTTTCAACTTTTATGTGCATTCCTAAAATATGAATTTTTTCAAAAAACTTACAATGTTTAACTTTATATGGAACAATATTTTTTTTTTTATATAATAATTTGTGACCTCTGATGATTTTACAAGATTTTAATTGTGAGATCTACCTCAAGTTATTTGACCTAAAAATTGATAGAAAAAATATGTGCGTTCATAAAAAAGGCATTCATTTGAATAGCTGTAACATCAAGTACACAAAAAAAATATATATATATATTTCCACATTTCAACTACAGTGCGAGACACAGTAGTCGGAAAGCATTTCTGCATACTCGAAAATAATTTTTAGTTTGAATTTTTATAATAAATTCTGTATGCAAGTCGATATGAAGAATACGAGGAAAATTGAATTTGTAGTAAAATAAAACTATATCAGCACATCGTAGCACTACTATTTATAAATATGGAATGGGTTTATTGGTCCTTGGCATAATTTTTTTAAGTAATAAAAATAAGCACATTTAAGCTCTATTTACAATAAATGGCGAAAACGGAATGCGTTTCGAATTCAGCCGTCAAACTTTGTATATTAGAAATTTTATTTAGTATACTTTTAGGCATTGCTTAACAATATTCAGGCCATGTATGCTACATGAGTTGTGCACGTTTTATCACTCTCCAAAATGTATGCTCTTAAATTTATAATATTTTGCTAGCACCACTTTTACAATCAGAAATAATTAACTGCAACTTTTATGAGGCTCATTTATTATATAATAACGAAATTCTCTTTTTTTATGATTTATTTTTAATATTTTTTTAACCAAACAAATCATATCATTGAGTAAAATTAATCACTAAATTCAGCCGATTGAATGCTATGCCTAATTAAACCTCAAATTTTAAAAATTACAAGCATTTAAACACATTTCATAGCCTAAATAAAAAATATAGCGTTTTAAATTTGTGAAGGTTGTGGGCGGATTTAAAATTATTTTTGTATGTGATCTCGTATTCTTAATTTCAACTTATGTGTCAAATTCTATTGGTCAACGATGAATCCTTCAATTTATTGACACTTTTTGTGTGGATCTTAGCCACTGTGCGCATCATAAAAAAGGCCTATGTTGACAAAAAAAAATATTTTCAAAAACGTTGGTTGACCTTTTCAACCAAGTGGTTGTAATTTTTGTGCGGTCAATACTTTCTCAGTTTTTTTTAATAAATAAATTTTCAACAAAAAAAAAAAAGAAATCCTAATAGTTCAAAAAGTTTACTCTAAACCCTAGGCTCTGCTTGAACGCCTCAAAAAATTAATTTCTTAAATGAAGTCTAGCGGTTTACTTTTCAATTTAATTATGAAATTTAAAAAGTTACTTTTGACTTTCACTACTAAAACTATTATTGCAGTAATAGGCAAGAAAAATTAAAGTTTATTTTAACCATTAAAAATAAAAAATAAAAATTTAATTTGTCAAAGTATTTTGGTTTGGAAAATGATTCAAAAGACTTTAAAACGCAACTTTTTGAAATAAAAGTCTTTCAAGACTTAAAAAATCTTTTGAAAATAATCTTAAGTTTGCTCTTAAAAATTATATTCAACTTTAAAAAGTTTGAAATTTAACTCTGAGTTATTAAATTACTGATAAAAATTACTCTTATTGAAAAGTTTTTTTAAAAAAAATATATCTAACTTCTATATATAAAAAGTTTGTCAATACTCTCATTTTAAACCTCCGATGCTCGAATAGGTCCACAGGGACATATTGCGTTTTTAAAGATGTGTCATTTCAAAGTGCCACATCTGGATCGACTGAAAAGTTTCAGTCTTCCTGACTTCTATAATTGAATTGTGTAGAAGCGATTAAAATTGGTTTGAAAACGATTCCATAAAATTTTTCATCATGAATTGTCGGTTGAAGCATCGTGGATCGACTGAAAAGTTTCAGTCTTCCTGACTTCTATAATTGAATTGTGTAGAAGCGATTAAAATTGGTTTGAAAACGATTCCATAAAATTTTTCATCATAATTGTCGGGTTGAAGTTATTTACCTCGTGGTTGCCCGAACAGGTCCACAGGGACCTATGGCGTTTTTAAAGATGTGTCAGTTCAAAGTGGATCGACCGAAAAGTTTCAGTCTTTCTGATTTCTATAATTGGATTGTGAAGAAGCGAAGTTGTTTACCACGTGGTTGCCCGAATAGGTCCACAGGGACCTTGTAGCAACTTCCCTGAATATGTTCTTGTTTTATTTTTCTTGTTGCAGTTTTCATGTAATTTGTTCGTGTTTTGTGGCTATGTTGTGAATGCATGATAAAAGTTATGGCTACCTCATCTGTCCAAATATATAACCACACACTATTTACAGGCACAACACGCCATATTTAAAAAGGTTCACACGGACCTATTCGGGCAACGACGATGTAAAAAGTTGCCAGTTATCGGAGGGTTAAAGGCTTTTTGGAAAAATTTATAAGATTTTCAAGCTCTGCTTTAGAGTTCAAAAATTCGACACTTTTCAAAAAATATTTTGGTTAAAATTAAATAAATATTTACTTACTTTACTTAAGTTCCAAAATTTCAGTAATGTTCAAAATTTAGACCTGATTTCGTACAATGTACGCATTAGAAACGACCGAATGGTTCGTGAGTATTTCAGTTGTTCTGTGTGTGTGCGTGTGCTTTTGTGTGCAAGCGTGTCGTCGACTAGTCGACACGGCAGAAAACTTTGGCATATTTTTAGGGCTTGGTTTGCAAGTTGGTTACGGCTGTCAAGTGGGGCTGCTCTTTTTGTTTATGGCACAATTATTTAGAGATAACGTCTAGCTGTTTCTCTGTCCATCAATATGTATATATATATTTAAGGATGAGTATAACAAAACTTTTTGTGGTTGTTGTTGTTGCTTGGCGTATATGCAACTTGCGGGCATACTGTGCAAGACACGTTAAAAATATTTAACTACATAGCAGAAGTTGGGTGGCATAAATAAATGCTTCAATGACATGCGAAGTATCAATAAAATCGTGCAATGAACGTGTTTGCGTGTATGCGTATGTGTGTGTGCGGTCATATGTAAATAAAATGATATTGATGGTCAAGCAGCAAGCAGAGCAACGAGTGATCATAAATTTTAAGGATAGCCACGAAATTATTATTCGCGTCGCGTTAAAGTCGAGTCGCGTTAAAGATTTCTTAATAAGGTTCATACACTTTTTTACAGACTTTGCTCGAACATTTACTCAAAATTTAAAGAAACATTTAACTCATTGTGTCCGTTACTCGATTTCGTTGATTTTTTCATGTGAATTTTAGTGCCTAGGCTAATTTGGGCTGTAACTGTTTTCTGGTGACATTAGAGTAGTTTTGACTATCACCTCATTTTATTTTATTAAAAGAACATTCAAAGAATGAAAACATACCCAATAGTTCCAAGTTGAAACTTGGACTTACTACTTAGTATGAGAGTTAATAAACCCTCAGTGGTAGGGGCATGCCCCTCGACGCTTATATTGTACATCCTTTTAACACATCGATGTCATTGACAGGAGTGGATGGACCCAACGTGCATTACCATGGGCTTTACAATTCTCCTGTCCCATTGGGCCGTACCTGTAAAGGTTCGAAAAATGACATGTCCAAAGGGATATGCTGCCATCAGCCGGACTACAGGGTTATGTTCATGATAAGTACTAGAATCTAACTCACTCACATACATCACATTAATATTGCTGAAGTACAAACTTATGATCATTATATTTTACTTTACTCCTACATTAATTAAGAAATATATTTGTTTATTTGTTTATTTGTTTCAGTCTACGGATTTCTTACAATCTTACAGACTATTAAGGATTTTAGCAAAAAATATGTTATAAACAAATAAAAGAGAAGAAACCGATATTCTGTCTTTCAGGGATTGCAATCCAAGGAATTTACGACGAGCCTCATATGTGGGAAGACCATCAGGCCAGTAAAGCTTTTTAAGTGCATATTTACTCATTAGTTTTTCAACTCTCTCTATTCGGTTTGATTCAATAATATTATACGGGTTCCAAACAATAGAACAATATTCGATTATACTTCGAACCAAAAAAACATATAATGATTTTATAGTAAACGGATCTTGAAAAATTTTAGTATGCCTTTTGATAAATCCAATGGCCTATGAAATGTGACTTAGAAATAATATAATCATAATGGCTTTTAAAATTTAGCTGAGTATCAAAAATAACCCCCAAATCCTTTATCTCAACTTTGCGCTCTAAAATACACTTATTCAATGTATAATTAAACAAAACGCTATTAGTACATTTAGTATAAGAAACTATACAACATTTTTTGATATTCAAGAACAATTAATTTGACAGACACCAACTATGCAATGCGGAGAGACTTCTTTGGAGACATATGCAGTCAGACTCGTTCGAAATTTTAAGAAATAGTTAAACATCATCAGCGTACAATAGACATCTAGCAAAATTTAAGTGTTTTGGTAAATCATTAATAAAAGTTAAAAAAAGAAGAGGACCGCAATGGCTACCCTATGGAACTCCTGAAAAAGAATCAATTGCAACGTCCGCAATTGTTGACCCAATTTTTACATAAAGCTTTCTATCTTTCAGATAACTTTTATAAAAAGCAATTAAAGTATCCGACAAACCGAACTTTTTTAATTTGCTTAGAAGAATAAAGTGATCAACTTTATCAAATGCCTTAGAAAAGTCGGTGTAGATGATATCTAACTGACTACCGTTCTCCATTGCATTAATAATATATTTCAAAATAAGCAGTAAATTTGAACATGTTGATCTCCCAAGAAAAAACCCATGTTGAAATTCAGAGATGACACACTTCACATGCTCGAATAATTTGATTTTTAGTATATGATCAAACAATTTGGCTATTGAGCATTGTTTCACAATTGCTCTGTAATTATTTACATCACAACGATTGCCAGTTTTAAAAATCGGAACGACCAAGCAAATTTTCCATTAATCTAAAAAAAAGCCTTTTTTAATACATAGATTAAAAATGAAAGCTAAAGGAACAGCAGCAATATTTTCTACACAAAGTTTAAAAAACATTGGCGGGAAATCCCCGTGTTGAAATGTTAAGCTAGGTTTAAGATGATTAATTGCTAAAACTACGTCTTCTACACAAATATTAAAGACATCCAAAAAATTAATATTTATGTCTTTAAAATTGAGATAATTTAAATTTGTTGATGATCTATGATTCTCATGCACATTTTTGAAATATTTAGAGAAAAGAAAGGCTGATTCTAAAGCATTATTAGATTCCAAACCATCAAATTCCATACTGGTTGGATACCCACTGGATTTTTTCTTGGAATTTAAGTACTTCCAAAAACACTTTGGATTTGTTTTTAAATTACTTGCTACATTTAAAACATACGTCTTAAAAAATAAATTATGAAGGCAATCAAATTCATTCCTTAATCGCGTAAAATGTAATTGAAATATAAAAATAAAAATATATGACTATGTTTACATTTTTCTAAGTACACAAACAATTGAAGGGCTTATTGCAAAAACATGATAAGCCACATAAAAATTATTTTGAAATAATCGACTCTAAAGTTTTGAAAAAATTGATTTTTGTATGAAAAAATGGAATTTAACACGGAAACTTTTGCAAATAGGTCATAAAATTAATAATAAATAGCTAATATCTCTTCAGTAGTTGTTGGCAATACGTTGAGTAATGTATTTAGCCCATGATTTTAGAGATCATGTGGCTTATCACGTTATTGCAACAAGCCCTTCAATTGTTAACTAGTTTTAAAACTAAGTACTGTTATGCATGGAACAAAAGGAAGACTAATTTTAAAATAAAATTAATTAAGTCTTGAGCTTCCAACTAGCTGCCGACTATAATTCACTTAAGGGGGTCCTCTGGTAATCCGAAAAATTTTTTTTCGATTTTTTTTCATATTTCTATTGCTCAGATACTCAAAAACATTTTCCCAAAAGGATTTTTCAAAATTCGAAATAGTTTAGGAGATACAGGCATTTTTGTGTAGGTATGTTTTCGTCAAAATAACGCATCAGCAAAGTTGTTTATTTGCCTGCAGTCATTAGTCGAAAATTCTGTGGAATTCTTCCAAAATATGTATTGATATTACAAAATATACACACACAGTATGTATACATGCAGTATGTATACATGCATGTTTTGATTTAGGGGTTGAAATGATTTTGAGCCCAGGTGTTCACATGAAAGAAGCAAACGAACGAGATTCAGTTTATTTTCGAACGCTGAAAGCTACGCGTGCGCGATAACTGCTGTTGTAAAATAAAAGAAAAATCGTTTTGTGTTTTTTTTTTTGCTATGGATAAAAAAAGCCACCCAAACGCGCCGCGTAAGTACGCGTATCGAACAAAAAAGAGGCATTTCCGTGGAAACCAGCACTCCCAAGTAGAGGACACCGACTTTGCCAGCACATCGGCCAAAAAATTGAAGAAAACGCAAGACAATGAAGTCATCATCGAAAACAACCTCCAGTTCTGTTTCTTGGAATTTTTTTCATTTTTCCAAACGCTTGCTGCTCTGGTTATCTGCGCCCAATGTAAACAAAAAATTCGATTTGGAAAAACATGTATGCGTGGAGTCGGCTTCAAAGTGAGTCTGCAGTGCCAATGTAAAGCTACACAGTATATTAATTCTTCGCCGGTGGTCGGTAAATCTTTTGTTGTAAATCGCCGGTTGATATTTGCCATGAGATTGCTTGGAATAGGGAGAGAAGGTATTAATATGTTCTGCGGATTAATGGACATATGCCAAGGATTGTGCCTTGATGCGTACTATGGCACCTTCAAAAACATGCATGTGTCTGCTAAAGCAGTTTACAAGCAGTGCCTGTTGAATGCGGTTAAAGAAGAGCAGGAACAGCAGAAAGAAAAAAATCCTGACTGTGACTCCTCAGTGCTGACCGTTTCAGGGGATGGCACCTGGAAAAAACGGGGATTCTCGTCTCTTTTTGGTGTCACTACGCTCGTCGGTAAACATACCAAAAAAGTGGTTGACTCCGTTGTCAAATCAAGCCTTTGCCAGGCATGCAAAATGTGGGGGAAAAAAATGACTCTGCAGACTTCGAAGAATGGTACGAATCGCACCAGAAAACATGCACAAACAACCACAGTGGGAGTGCGGGCAAGATGGAGGTAGATGCCGTGAAGGAAATGTTTGCCTCATCGATCGAAAAATATGGCATAAAATATGAAAAATATATTGGCGATGGCGACAGCAAAACCTTCAAGGCCATTATAGAAAGAAATATGGTCAACATATTATCACAAAAGTTCAAGTGATAGTAATCCACAACATATGTATTGCCCACCTGGTGAGTCCAGCTGGTGCGCCTATCAAAAGTCAGCAGCAGAAGGCTCATTAGCCTCATTTCACCACACGTACGCCCCACTTGATGGAAAGGTTCTGCAAGTAATGAAGCCCATATACGAAGCGTTATCATCCGACGATCTACTCAACCGATGCACTGGAGGTGAAACGCAAAATTGTAACGAATCGTTCAACTCGCTTTTGTGGACCTTTGCGCCGAAACATATCCACTGTGGTGCTACCACAGTCGAAATCGCAAATTTTCTGGCAACCTGCATTTTCAACGAAGGCTTCACAAGTATTTTAAAAATAATGTCAACAATGGGTATTGTCATCGGCCCACAAGCCGAGATGTATGCTGAATCTCGCGACGGAAAACGACTTCAACGCTCAGAGCTAAAAACGTACGCATCATCGAAAGAGGGTCGCACAGCCCGCAGAGCCCAAAAAGCCATGGAAAACTCGTTTTATGAGATGGAGGAAGGCACACTTTATGGGGCTGGAATTGCCGATTAATATTCGTAAGTATTGTATTAAAAAAATATGTGTTAATGTCATTTGTGTGCCTCAAAATTGAAGTCAAAACTTTAAACGCGTTTTTCTCGAAACCTTGTTTTTCAAAACTTTGCGCACGATAACTCAAACAGTTTTTGACCGATTTTGATATATGAGACATGAAACGACGCAGAATTTACGTCGCTATAGCCCCTACCTCAAACTTGCCGAAAAAATAATGTTTACTATTTTTTTTCTACACTAGACTACAAAAAAAAGGTCGAAATTCGATTTTTCATTTTCAAAGTGGCGGCTCCCCCCCTAAAAAAATTTCGATTTTTGTTTCCGAGGTAGGGGCTATAGGGACATTCATTCTAAGTAACTGAATATTTTTTTTTTTTTCAGACGATGTTTACTCTTGGAATCGTGCGCAATTTGGACCCACCTTTTTTCCGGAGAACCTCGTTACCAGGCCGAGAACTTTCTGAACGGTCCATAAATTCACTTTTTCAAAATTTTGTATTTTTTTCAATAAATTAAGCTACCCAAATCAAAAAACGGAACTAAAATATCTTTACTCGTTCTCTTTCCACAATATTTTGAAAAAAGGCTAAAATTTGGCATAGATTACCAGAGGACCCCCTTAAGTTTCTGAGCTTTCGCAAAGCTGCCAAACTTGTCAGTATTTAAATAGCCTGAATGCGCTTTTCAGGGATGGCTTAAAAATTAAAATTAAACATAGAGCCAGTGGCGAATATGCGCCGGCAAACATAAGGCAGGGATCCACCAAATATTTAAAAATTAATTAAATAATGAAAAATTAATAACGGCATGTTTTAATTAATATGTATTTTTAATTCTAAATAAATAATTTTTTATAGTTATATTAATATTATATTTGGTGTTAATGCAATAAATAATTCATGAACATATTTGGCGTTAAGCTTTTCAAATAATCTCCAGCTGAGTGAACACCGCAAATCATATTAATCGATAAAGTCATTATTTTTAAATTTTTTTATTTTCTACAAAAATTATAATCGCAAAATGCGGCATTTATTTTGTGCATTCTAACAAGCCATCCATGATCAAAATCCGTTATAATTTTTTTAAATGGCAGCAGTTTGTATGCTGCGAACGCATTTAAGAAAAATTAGTCATTGTCAATTTAAAAAACACCTTAAAACTACTGCCACTTTTTAATTGAATTTTTGGAAAGGTATTTTATAATATAATCGATTCCTGTAAAAACAATCAAGGATTTTGCTGGTTCCTATATTTAAAAACATAAAGAAACACTAACATATGTGCAAAATTTATGAAAAATTTACTTTTTTATTGCGATAAACACATTTTACGTTTAATTTCATTGAACAAAAGTGCATTAGATTCGTAACATCTGAACTCCTACTTCTTAACTTGAAAATGTTCTTTAAAAAATTTTGAGGGAATTGAGAGGTCGGACTTGTCGCGATATAAATACAAGATGTTTCTCTTTCAAAATTTTTAAGAATATTGACTGAAACTATTTAGCGGTCACACCGTGTAGTTACAAAATGTTAACGTTACCTTATAATGTACAAAAAGTTTCAATGAATTAACTCTATTCATATTTAAAAAAAAAAAATCGAAAAATTGTTTTTTACGCTGAAACCCTACCCCCCCTTCCCCCCCATTAAAAGATAAGTTAAGTGTGTTTCAATACTATTGCAAAAGTGGACGAGATATTTTTTAATATGCTTTATGCCAATATATATTGATGCTAGAATAATTGAATTTGGTACAAGAATAGGTAAAATATTTTTAAAGTGATTTGAGTTAAATGGGCAGGGTTACCTAGAGGTCGTAGATACATAAATTAAAAATTTGTTTGTTAGTGTATAATATAGTTTTGCTGGTAAAGTAAGGTACATATTATACTTTAGTATCCAAGAATTCAATTGGTAACCAGTGGGTGCTCTAATTGGTAATACTAATTTTAATGGTTTGTGATAACTAAAATATGAGATATGCTGATGGCAGTAATTTGCTATTTTCGGCTTGAAAAAATGGCAGCTATTGTATGGGGATCTATTGTGGTTTTGTTAAAAAGCACAACAAACAAAAAGTGTATTATAGTTTATATCAAAACATCTACGACCCCTGGGCGGATCAAATATATGAGATGGTCCTATTGATTTTTCTCCGTTAACATTTATTCTAAACACACTTACACTCCATTTGTCACCCTGTTTTGGGTCCCCATACAAAAAACACAAAAAATTGAAAATATCATTACACGTGAACACAAAAACGTTACGAGTCTCGAAAAATTATACCCTCAATTAGGGATATTCGATATACATCGATGCATCGGATTAACTCGATGTTTACAATTCGATACATCGACTTGATCCGATGTTTTGAAAAGCTTTTGATATACTCGATGGATCGATGTATTTTCATATAACATCGAATGAATTTTGAAAGAAAAATAGTTAAAAAGGAAAACACTGAAAATAAGACATTAATACTGGAATTTCTATGATTGTGGAGTCTTTTTTCGTTTATAATTTTTGTAATAATTATGACCAACATTCTTATATATTGACTTTTTTTAGAATAACCAATATTCTTATGTTTATTTCGTTTATTTTTTTTTTTTTTAGTAACCAACAACTGAATCAGAGAATGATTGTAAAAAATTTTGTTTTTATTTTTCTTAGTTAAGGTGCCTCCAGACTATATGTTTCATACAGATGACATGTCAAAAAAATTACATACCAAATTTCATCTATGTGTCAAAATTTAGTTTTTGTCATTCAGTTTTTTCTTTTGTCTCCACACTATCTGACACGTCATTTGGAAATAAAATAAGAATTCAAACTAAGAATAAATTCATTAAAAGTCAATTTATTGAATAAATATCTTAAAATTTGTCTTTTCTTCTATTTTCACATAAAAAATTTATCAAACTGACATTTTGTACAGATGGAAAAAAATACGAAATTAGAGACTGTTCTAATTCAAAAATTTACACACGCAAATACAAACGACATTTTCATATGTTCCACGCCATCTGTAGCTAAAAACTATTTGTAATTTTTGACGTGTCATATGTATGAAACATATAGTGTAGAGGCACTTTCTCTGATAAAAGGCGTGCGAACAGGGATAGTGGTTTTGTAGGAGCTTTTAATAAATTAAAATAGTCATAGTTAAATTAAAAATAGTAAAGGCAGGGGCTGACTTTAGTATTCTGATGCAATGCTAGAAAAAGTAGTCGATTTTTAGAAAACATCGATGTTTCTCAACGATATATCGGAAAGTATCGATGCACTGTCTCGATGCATTACATCGAAAAAAAACATCGATGTATTTTCTAAGTGGACACCCCTACCCTCAATATCAAATCGCCGCATTAGTGGTTTCACTTTAATAAAGATCCCTTTTTTATCATTGTGCAACATTTAATTTTTACAGCACACTTGATTTGCATGTGAAAATATTTGAGTACTTTCTCTTAATTCAAAGTAAAACGAGCCAACGGAAATGTTTGCTCGAGCAAACTCTGTTTCGTGCTTAACATAACTCCGTTTCAGCTTTAAGATACAAAGTATGATCTACGTAGATGGTTGCAATAAGTTTTAACGGAGTTAAAAGAACAAATTTTCGGAGAAGACGCAGAGTTAATTTGAAACTAGTTGAAATTTAATTCAAGCTTTGGCAATTAATTGTTTCAAGCAGAAAAAACTTTATATTAACAAAAAAAAAATATTGATATAATTCATTTTAAGTTTTACTGCGACAAAAGTTTTTTAACTTCTCAAAAACTCTTTTAACTCACGAAAAAACTTGGGTTAACTCCGCATATTTTTTTCGGTGTACATGTTATTTAGTTGCTAATTTTGAAGTCGACTTAAAACCTGAATTTACCTGAACACAATTTTTTCACGTATCCACTAATATAGGGTGCTTTCGTAGCTGCATGAGAACTTTAAATAATAATACAAGACCAAAACATTATTGGAATGGACTTTTTATTAATAATTTTCTGGTAGATAATTTCATGGCATTTATTATTTAAATCTGATTTTTGGCATATGTCTTCTGCGGCTTTGAGTTACATAGTCCATTCGATCAGTCCAATTTTTTACTACTTTTCACAATAAATCTGGCCGTATGGCGTTAATGGTGGCTTGAATATTGGCTTTCAATGCTTCAAGAGTTGCTAGTTTTTCGGCATGAACCAATGACTTAGCCCCATTAAAAGCAATCGAGAGGAGTTAAGTCGCAGGAACGAGGAGGCCAGTTAACAGGACAACTTCTGGAAATAAAGTTGTAACCAAATTGATTTTGCAATAAATTCCCAGCAGCGGATTTGCCAGTGTCTACCATAGAACTAATACAGAATAAATTACCAGGTAAGGAAGCATTACTTTTTTCAAAAAGTAATGCGTCTGCATATAACAGAAGTAATTAACTCATACCTCATTACCTGTAATGTAGCATACAAGAAAAAGTAATGCAGTGATTTTTATAACTTAATACAAGTAATATGTTACTCCATAACTTCTAGGTAATGCTGAAGGGAGGCGATCACTTACCTCCTGTCTCATTCAATGTTAAATGTAAGGCCTTTTATGCATAGTAAGGTAATATAGTCGGAAGTAGTGGTCATTACAAGGTAATTGATGCTTCATATATTCGGAATATATTCCATCCGCTACTGGGTTGATGGTTAAGCGCGCTGTATGGCAATTTGCGTTGGAACGAAATGTCGTCGATGCTTGGCTGATTAAGTTTTGAAAACTAAAAATCAGTCAGCATGGCTCCATAGCGCTCGCCATTCACCGTAACGGCAGCTCTTTCCTCATTTCGAAAGAAATAAGAACCGACGATGCCGCCAGCATGTAAACCGCACCAAGCAGTCAATTTTAATGAATGTAATGGTGATTCGTTAATGGCTTGAACATTGTCTTCGCTCCATATACTGCAATTTGTCTTATTGACGAAGCCATTTAAACAGAAGTGAGCTTCATCATTAAACACAGTTCTTTGCTAAAAATGCTTTTGGTAAAAACTTTCAATGTGCCGATACACGAACACAATTTTTACACGTATCCACTAATATCTACAATCGGTTGATCGAAGTTTGCAATTATATTTGTTGTTTGAATGTGTTGTCGTATGTCCTGCAAATTTTTCACTTTTTCTCTGTATTATAGATATAATAGACATCTTGTCAATTTTGCTTGGCCGTACATTTGTTTTCATAAGGAATGTTAATCATTAGCAAAGATGATTAAAATAGAATCATCAGCGGTTGGAAAATTTTTTGTTGTTAAACTGCCGATAGTCAAATTGGGAGACCTAACGTTGGAATTTTATTTTCAAACACACTAATTCGCACTTTTCAATAAATATATATGATCTGACCTTTGAGCAGCATTAAAATAATCCATTATCTTAGCAGTAAAAGTTGGTTTCTCTTCTTTTTTTTTAATTTTATGCACTATTCTAAAAATATTTGGCTAATCTTGCTAATAATCCAACTTAATCAAACTTGTAATCCAATCTCACACTAGCTGTAGTAAATCAATCTAAGCACTATCAAAACCATTACTGGCTTATCAGTTGATGTCGAATAATCCAGCTATATAAACCTTATTCCTGCACAGTATTGGTCGCAGTAAATTTCTCATTCCGAGTTGCAAACATGAAGGTGCTAGTAGTAGTGATTGCGCTGTTAGTCGTTTGCGCTAGTGCCTCAACTGTGTCCAAGGACATTCTTGAAAAGCTAGTTCCCCAATTTACCACTGGCTATGTCATCAAAGGTGAAGATGCTGCACCACACGAGGCACCATGGATCGTTTCACTGGGTTTGAATCCAAATAAGCACGCACACATTTGTGGTGGTACCATCGTCAACAAGGAGTGGGTTGTGACTGCAGCTCACTGCGTCAAAAAACCTATCGGTATGAGCGTTGTTGCGGGTCTGCATGAACGTCTTATTGTTACAACAGATAAAGTTCAAAATCGTACAGTGGACTTTGGCAAAAATCATCCTGACTACACCGGTGGTGTTGGACCTTATGATATTTCGATTTTGCACGTTTCCAAAGCCTTCGAATTTAACGAATGGGTCAAGCCAGCTATCCTGCCTAGCAGCGAATACATTTACGCAGGTAGTACTTCATTATATGGCTGGGGACAACCAAAAGCTTACATTTTGACTGGCTCTAAAGTCTTGAAAACTATGGAAGTACACATTTTAGAATGGCAGGAATGCAGAAATATGCTACCCAAAACAGCTCCGTTGCAAGAAAGCAATGTTTGCACATCTTCAATGGGTGAGGGTAAATCTGCCTGTAACGGTGACTCTGGTGGTCCATTGGTGCGTAAGAATGTGAATGGTTCGTCTGTTGAATTGGTTGGCGTTGTTTCATGGGGCTACCTCCCTTGTGGAAGTGGTGATATGCCATCGATTTATACTCGCGTTTCCAAGTATATCGGTTGGTTGAATCACATCCAATCTGCCTACTATTCATTACTTTAATTCAATAGCATTAATTATTAAAGTATTTGTAAAACAAAAACAATTGCATTATTCTTTTAATAACTTGAATTCTTAGTCAGAATTAATTTTATTTTCTGTGGTAGATTGCAGATATTTCGCTTATATCAATCTATGCTACAACAGCAAATATAAACGGAAATTAAATCTTATATATTAATATAAGCCTATGCGGCTTTGCTCGCAATACGAAACAATATCTTTTTTTTTATTTTTGTTGTAACAGTCAGTAACGCAAATAACAGCTTTAAATGTTTTTGAAAAATTTCAGACTTTGTTGCGATAGCATTCTCATTAAAATAATAGTGAAATGAAAGCTGCAACAACCAAGACCTATAAAAACCATGACACGGAGGAAATGTCAAAAGAATAGCCCATTCTAGATTAAGCAATATATTTGTGTCAATAAGCAATAATCGCCTAAGTTAACTTAAGACGGAAATGAGTTATTATGTAGCTGTATTCCACATAATGGTTAGTTTTTGATCTGCTCTGTTTTTTTTTTATAAGCCTAATCTTTATTCTGCTTTATTTGCATATAGTTTTTAAGCCATTGATGCTAAAATGTGCACAAGTGTGCACATAAGCTTTTGTGATTTCACACGTATATAAAGCTCACGCATAAAAAAATCTCCCAAGTTCGCTCTGGCACTTCAAGTGGTAAGGACTGCGTCACCTAGTTTCTTAAATGCACTCAAAAAATGTATGCATGAACTATAAAATATGTTCTTAATTAGGAAAATAAATATATTTTTTTTTCTAAGCAATTTTATTCGAATTGATTTCTGCTAGTGAGCAGAATAAAAAAATAAAAATAAATAAAAAATAAAATATATTTTTATAATTAATGCAGCGCAATGTTTGCTTTGCTACTCATCATAAGTTAACACAAAAACATAATTTCTAAAAAGTTATTATAAAAAACCGCATGAAGTGTATGATTTCTATTGCGTGGAAGATAGAACAAAAATGTTCCATAGATTAAAAAAAGACTTGTTTGAAAAAATTAGACAGTGGTGAAAACAAAATATTTAAGTCAAAAAATAGCAGATAATAAAAATAAGAGCCCAATGAACAATAAGTGTGAACACCCTTAATAGTTTTGATCAATTTAATCCTAAACTTTAAAATGGTTTCACTTGTTTTTAATAAGAAATTCAAACATCGAAGCAAGCTTAAACAACTAATTTTTTTTCAGTGAAGAAGCTTAAAGCTCTCTAACGAAGACGCAAAAATGTCTGTGTTGTAGAATGAGCACCACAAACACAAGCACAACCCCTAGCAGGCTGAAGAGAGAGACCGAAACATAATGGTAGCGTTGTTGTTAAAAGAGCTCATACATTATTTGCTTTGTTCTGATTTCTCCTCACGGTCGAAAACAAAAACCGAAACAGTAACAAATACACCCCACTTCACCATTGGCGTCGGAAGCGGGGGGAAAGGAGGGCAGTTGCCCCCCACTTTTTTAGCTAGATAAACAATTTAAAAGGAAAACTTCAAAAGTTATTCAAAATATCAGTTTTTTTACAACGATAATATTTTTGTATTATATATTTTCCTCTTCTTTCTCTCTTCTACATAAGCATGCTTGCGGATAACCATTTTCTTTCTCTGTGTTTGCAAAAAGATAGAACAAAATGTAGAGTTTCTACTGCAAACCCACCACTTCAGTTTAAAAGCACTCTTAAGTATGTAGCTTAATGCTTGTTAATTTTGCAACTCTGGTAAGAAAAAATTTTACATGTTCTTAGGGGCTTTCCATATTGGACGACATGTTGTACGATAAGTTAGATGGAAAACTAATGGGACTATTTGATTGAGCGTTCGAACGATCCAACTTGTAAAGCAACATCATTAATTGCAAGCTCTCAAGCAGAACACATCCGGCTAATAGCTAAGCAACTTTTAGATGCCCTAAAAATTGAGCAGTAATTTTACACAATTGTTCAATACTGTACAATCGGCAGAAAAAAGCCAAAAATTTCGACTATCGTTTTAGCTTACGCATGGTACTACATGTTGTACAATCTGCCATGTTGGTCCAATGTTTTGGACCATCCGAAAGCCCCTACTGTGAATTAGCTGATGAAAATCCACCTCGACGCTTTGAAGAAACATCAAATCCGGTTCCTTCAGTTCAGTTGCCATTATATGATCGGCTACGAAAAGATTATTTCGAAATTTTAGATCTTCCCTCAAATGAGATAACGGCTAGATTCGATCAAACAGGTTGATATTTTACTTTTTTTTTTATTTTTGCAAATTTACACCAGCTTCACTCAACCGACTCACTTTGATTTAACATTCGGAGAGTCGGTTGAGTGAAGCTAGTGTAAATTGGCACTTTGTAAATATTATTGTACATTTAAACAGATCTTGACACTCTGGAATCGTTGGAAAATATTGTTCCTTCAACGGAAAAGTGCCTTCTGAACAAAATCTAAAAAAAAACTAGATCTTTATGCAGATGACTTTTTTGCAGATGAAATTGCTGAAGCAATTGCCTGGCCAATTTGCGAAAAATTCGGATACTGTAAAAAAGCTATTAAATGAAGTTGGAAAACTTATTGCTTTGCTTTTGACTGTGCCTGCATCAGTAGCTTCATCTGAGCGTTCTTTTAGTGCACTAAGACGACTTAAAACGTATCTTCGAGCAACTATGACACAGAAACGACTCACTCATGCGGCACTTATACACATTCACAAAGATAAAACCGATGAATTGAATTCGATGGAGGTGGTGAAAGAGTTTGTTTCTCGCAAGGACAGAAAGAAACATTTTGGAATAATTTAAATTGATATAACTTTTTGTACCTTATTGCATTTAAACCATGTAAAGATATACCTAGTCTTGCTTTATAAAAACAACCATTATTTCTTATATTTTCATATTACCATATGAAAGATCCTTTAAAGAATGATCTCTAATATTAAAATTGGAAGAACTTTTAAAAATAATGAAATTTTAATATTTCTTATTTATTTTTATATATTTTTTATTTTAAACTAAAAGAAAAAATTCGCTTATTCACATTCATGTTTCTTTGAAGAAATTTTGGTGAACTTTTTTTTGCACCACCATTTGTACTGCCCCCCGTTTGTACTGCCCCCCAGATGAAATTAGCTTCCGACGCGCTTACGCTTCACCGATTGTCATTGCTGCTTTCACGACTTCTAAATTAAAATTCTGCAGAACAGCAGCAAAGAAATTTGTTGACGCGTGCCACAATTTTTTTTTTTTCTTAAGACGGCGCACAGTGTCGCTGGTGCGGACAAAAGTCAACAAATATTTGAGGTTGCAAATTTAGAAAACTAAGAATACAGAATCAAAGCTAAGAATACAATTATTTCGAATTTAAAAGGACCTAGCAATATCTTATTATGTGTGGATATGCTTAGCCTCCAAAGTTTGGCTTGGAAAATTTATGAAGTTTAATTTTCCAAGTTTAGTATTCTACATATTAAAACAGGACATACATTTTAGTATTATGAATATTAACACATTTATTTAACATACCTTACACATATTAAATGTATGCAAAAACTCTATTAAACATTTTTGAATTCTCAAAAAGTCTAAAAATTTTCCACTTATTATTTTGCTCAATAATTGATTTATTTTGTGGTTTTTTTTAGTTAATGCAATAAAGCTACGTTGTACTCTTTTCATCCCAACGCTTAGCTGTTGTTGCTGTTATAAAGAAACTCGCAACAACAACGAAACCAAAGCTGCAAGCAGTAACAGCATCAAGGTCAATCAAGAGACGAACTGCTGGCAAGAAAATTATTTATTTTTTTTAAATGTCAATTTTAAGAAAAAAACTATTGATCCTAGATGCATGTCACCGCTTACTTTTTTGTTTGGAAGCAAAAAGATCTTTCAGATGTTCATACATCATTATCAGATATATTTTACTGTTTAGGCAGGAAATGGGAAAATGTGCCGCATCTTACCAAAAATTAATATTTAAGACAGTTTCTAAGTCAATAACTTGTTCGCTATTAACCCTACGGTCTAACCACCTGGACGAACGGGAGTCCATAACCAGTGTACCCGGGTACCCTAGTGAAGTTTTTTCGTTTATATTCAAATAAAATAATATATATTTGCACAGATTATTAGAAACGCTTAATTTTTATATCTCAACTGTACAAATTTCATGTTTGTAAGATAAAATTGGTTTCTATGGGCATTTTCTACCTAAAAGGCACACAAAAGTAAACAGAAACTGGTTTTATGTTTCTGTTTGTGTTTTTAGGTAGCAAATGTTGTGTTTGTATTTTTTGTGTTTTTTTGTTTGTGTTTTTAGGTAGCAAATGTTCAGCTACGGTAGAAAAAGAATACATTTCAATGATTTCGTCAGTATAACTTGAACAGTTGAACAATGAAGTTGAAGAAAAATGAACCACAAAATAGAATATTTAACTGAAAGACAATATATGCGTTTGAGTGAAGAAGCCCGAAGCAGATATTATTGAGTCTATACTTGATAATATGACTGTGGATGACGACGCTTTAGAGCCAATTGAGGAAGAAGGAGAGGTATTTACGGGAGAAGTGCAAGACTCAGAAAGTGAAGACAATGACAACGAAATTCGAGCCGCTATTGACACGCCAATGCAAATTGAGCAAGATGTATTTGAAGATGAAAGTGACAGCGAAACTGATATGGTTGAAGAAAATGCACCAACATCAAGCACAACAGAAAGTATGATTGCACGTGATGGTACTAAATGGCAACCAACACCACCTGTTTGTCAACAAATAAGGAGTCACAACATCGCAAGAACTCGCAGTGGTCCATTACGAATGACGGAAAGTATGACTGGTATGCAATGCTTCAAGAGTTATTTTACAATAGAAATGGTCGATATAATCGTGCGTCATACCAACAAAAAAGCCAATTCAACTCATGTTGCCTACAATGCAGCAAATCCAACAAAGCATTAATTGAAGTGGAAGGATACGACAGTGGCAGAAATATACGCATTCATTGGAATGCTGATAATGGCAGGCACAAATCATTCCAATGATGAAAATGCAAGGGACTTATGGACGCAATTGTCTCATCCTCTATTTCGTGCAACAATGGGACTAAACCGCTTCTGGGATCTTATTCGTTTTATACTGATGATGATGATAAAACAAGATGCTTTGATGATGCGAGAACAAGAAACGAGAGGCAGCGCACAGACAAAGCTGCTCCAATACGAGATATTTGGATAATGTTGAACGCCAATCTCGCAAAATATTATGTGCCTACAGAAAATTTAACAATCGACGAACAATTGTATCCGTACCGTGGCAGAACAAAATTTATCCAGTATATTCCATCGAAGCCTGCGAAACACGGGATCAAGGTATGGTGGATATGCGATGCTAAAAATTCATATCCTCTTCATGGCCAAATATATACTGGCAAACAAGACACTGGTCGCGAAATCGGTGTAGGCGAAAGAGTAGTCAGAGATTTGGTTGGGCCATACCACAATAGCGGACGTAATATCACCATGGATAATTTTTTTACGACGCTGCCACTGGCAAAGCAGCTGCTATCCGTCAAACTTAGCATTGTTGGAACACTGCGGCGAAACAAAGCCTATATGCCAACAGAAATGAAAGACGATAAGAGTTGGACCGTTGGGACAAGCAAATTTGGTTTCCACGAGAAGGTGACTATGGTTTCATACAAACAGAGGAAAACAAATTCCGTAATATTGTTGTCGACTCTGCATGATGAAGCAACTGTAGAAGAAAACGGCAAACCAGAAATCATCAATTTTTATAACAAAACGAAAGGTGGCGTGGATGTTATGGACCAGACGCTTCGGGAGTATACCACACAGAGACACACAAAAAGTTGGCCTTTGTCGTTTTTGTACAATATGCTCAATGTTAGTGCTTTCGCGGCATACACTATATTTTATGATAATAACAGAACTGTTCCATATCAAACAACACGGAGAAAACGCTTTTTGCGTAAACTTGCTGGAGATTTGTGTGCGCCAATAATAGAAGAAAGAGTAGCTAATCGCCAAGTAACGCTCCATTTTTCCACCAAATCAGCAATTGAGAGCTTTTTGGGAAGACCAGTGGAGACGTAACCTATACCGAGCAACCATCTACTTCTACGGCTGCTTCTACTGATGGCAGGAAGCTAATAACAGGATGTTGCTATTTGAGCGCTTCTTTGCCAGACAACAGGAGAAGAAAGACGAGAAAAAGTCTGCAACGTTTGCAAGAAACCAATTTGCGATCAACATACAAACAAATAATATAAAAGAATATCAAAATGTTTTCCATGTTTCAACAATGACTCAACATAAGACATCAAATATTAGAAATAAGTTAAAATGAATAAAATATAAATAATTTAACTAAAAAACAATTACAGTTCATTTTTTACACATCAATAAACATTTTGAAACAAAATAAAAATAAAACAAACGTTTTTTCTTTGAAATATTAGGTAATTTGCACTAAGGTACCTCGGTAACCTGGTCATGGACCCCTGTATGCAAAAACATTAAACTAATTTTTTAGTTAATATTTTTAACCAAATTTGATAAACTTTTTTCTAGTCTCTAAGTTTAGCCAAAATCTCTGATGATCCGGAGTTTCATAATGATATCTTCAATAATAAAGGAACAGCAGCACTTTAAAGTTCAAAAAAGTACCCGGGTACCCGGTTATGGATCGTAGGGTTAAATATATCAAAATTTTGAGTATACATGAACCATCTGTGATCTGATTCGAACAGTGAAAATGTAACATAAATCCATTTTGCAGTTCCACAAAAATGCTAAATTTCTAAAAGTTTCATTTTTATATATGGGGGTTGGAATTAGTTTTAAAGGTTTTCTAAGAGATGGTGTAACTATCAATAGCTCGCATTGGGCACACCTGTGACTATATTCATTTCAAAGCACATTGTCTAAGCTTCATTTTTTAGTATGTGTCATTCCACTGAAGTGTAAACAAAATATATTTTTTTCTCTGTGAACATGTCGACTTTCGTTCCAACAAAACGCAATTTGCGGGAAGGTTTACTTTTGTGCTTCCATTTGAAGAAAAAAGCGGTTGAAGCACAACGCACGCTTACTGAGGCTTACGGGGACTATGCTCCATCGATTTCTACTTGTGAGTACTGGTTCCGTCGGTTTAAAAGTGGTGATTTTGATACGGAAGACAAAGAGCGTCCGGGCCAGCCGAAAAAGTTTGAAGATGAGGAATTGGAGGCTTTGCTCGATGAAGACCCGTGTCAAACCCTTCAAGAATTGTCAGAATCATTGGGAGTCGACTTATCAACGGTCGGCAAACGCTTGAAGGCCATGGGAATGATTCAAAAGCAAGGAAATTGGGTGCCGTACCAGTTGAAGCATAGAGACGTTGAACGGCGATTTTGCATGTGCGAACAACTGCTTCAACGGCATAAAAGAAGAAGTTTTTTTGCATCGTATTGTCACTGGCGAAGAAAAGTGGAACCATTACGATAATCCTAAGCGAAAAAAATCGTGGGGACCACCCGGCCATGCATCAACATCGAGGGCCAAGCCGAATATTCATGGCGCCAAGCTTATGCTGTGTATTTGGTGGGATCAGAAGGGTGTCGTGTACTATGAGCTGCTAAAACCTAACGAAACCATCACTGGGGAACGCTACCAACAACAATTGATGCAATTGAGCCGAGCATTAAAGGTTAAACGGCCGGAATATGCCAAAAGACACGACAAAGTGGTTTTTCAACATGACAACGCACGGCCACATGTTGCAAGAACCGTCAAGGAAACGTTGGAGGCGCTGAATTGGGATGTGCTACCCCACCCGCCTTATAGCCCAGACATAGCCCCTTACGACTACCACCTATTCAGATCGATGACGCATGGCTTGGCTGAGCAGCGCTTCACTTCTTACGAGGATACCAAAAAATGGGTCGATTCGTGGATTGCCTCAAAAGACGAATCGTTCTTCCGGCGCGGAATCCATATGCTGCCAGAAAGATGGGAAAATGTTGTAGCTAACGATGGACAATACTTTGAATAATATACATTGTACCGTTGTTTCTAAATAAATGCTCAAAAACCGAAAAAAAACCTTTAAAATTAATTCCAACCCCGTATATATAGAGCAGCGCTTCTTAACCTTTTTCACTCCGCGGACCCCTAGAAAATCATGCACTAGTTCAAGGACCCCCTTAAAAAAAACACAGGAATAAATTTTGGACACATTATTTTAGTACTGAAAAAATGACATTTTTATAAAAATGAAAAGTTCTGTATTAATGTGAAGGTTGGTGCTGCTTTTTTTAAACTAAATTAGTAATATTTGGGTTGATGTTTTTACTTAGTTGTATTCTCAAATCTGATTCCAATTGTAATCTGTTTCTGTATTTGTTTTTGGTGTATACAAGAGCAGAGGTGTGTGGGCGAGAAAAGCAGTAAATATTTTAGTGCTTCTTCTGATATTTCTTTATAAACATTTTTTAAATTTACCCAAAAACTTGATAAAGACCATTCTTTCAAATTACGTTTTAAAGCTAAATCACATGATATTTCTATTAATTGATTTTCCTGTACCATTCTCAAGCCGATTATATCTTAAACATCTGCGTTGAAAGGGTCTGCTATCCAGTTTTTATTTCTGTCGGGTTCTGGGAAATAATCCCGAAAAGAAGACGTCAAACCACGGAGGTGTTTAATCATTTCCTCTTCTACTTGCGTTGGCAACATTTCTCCACCAGAGGATTCCTAAAAACGCTCCCAGTGTAGGAAAATTATTATAGTTTTTTTTTAATTGTACGATTAGTCCAAAGGTCAAGTTTTGTTGTCATAGTTTCTATTTTATCTTCAACTTGGAAGATTTTGTTATCTCTTCCTTGTAGACTTAAGTTCAGCTCGTTCAGGTCACTAAAGATATCAGCCAAATATGCCACCATTATAAGACATTCAAAGTTATTGAAATGATTAGCATGTTTATTGGCGCTGCCAACAGAATTATTAAAAAAAAAAACATTCTGATCTCATCTCTCAGCTCAAAAACACGCGACACGACTTTGCAACGAGACAACCAACGCACCTCAGCATGCAATAACAACTGCATGTGAATGCTGCCCATTTCTACACATATCATACCGAAAATACGGAAATTTAGAGGCCTGGCTTTAATAAAATTCACGACCTGCACTATATCGTCCAAAACTGTTTTTAATTTTTCTGGCATATTCTTAGCAGCTAATGCCTCTCTATGAATGCAACAGTGATGCCAGATAATAGATGCATTCATATTCTTCACGCGCGCCTGAAGTCCTGTTCGTGTACCGGTCATAGCCCATGCACCGTCGGTACTAACTGCCACACATTTATCCCACGGTATTTCATGAGTGGACATAAAGTTGTTTAATACTTAAAAAGCAAACTGCCATTTATTACTGCTCCAAAGATGATATTCAACAATAGCAGTCAGATTCTGCAATTACCATTCCAGGAACTTGCACACTTTAATTCCATCATCTAATAGCCTTTTTGTGAAAAGAACTAGTTCTAGTGATAATTTTCTTTGTAAAATTGTTAAGATTATAAAATGATCGCTTATCTTTACAAGGATTATTATTAAAGGATTAAATTACTTTTAAAATTGAAAACCCTTATTATTCCTGATTTATTTTCCTCAATTTCAATAGAATATTACTTTGCCTAAATGCATTTGAGCTCGTGCTTGAGTGCACCTTTGTTGTTGCTCCAATCGTAACATGCATGTGATGGTATAGGTGGGACATTAAAAAGAGGCGCTCGCCCAGTAACGGATGGAATATATTCCGAATATATGAAGCATCAATTACCTTGTAATGACCACTACTTCCGACTATATTACCTTACTATGCATAAAAGGCCTTACATTTAACATTGAATGAGATAGGAGGTAAGTGATCGCCTCCCTTCAGCATTACCTAGAAGTTATGGAGTAACATACTACTTGTATTAAGTTATTCGAATGTACTCTTTGGAAGCAACTATGGAATGAATTACTAGTAACAGCAATTAGCAATGAGAAAGAAAAAACCAGTTCTGCAAGGCACTACAAGTAATGAATTCAGAAATATGTTATATTTTTTAGTTAATAATAAATTGCTTTGTTATGAAAAAAATAGCCACGTAATAAGTTTAAAGCATCTGATTCTTAGCACATTACAAGTAATGAATTATTTGAGCACTTCTTGGTATTGCAGAAAGCAGGTAATCACTTTATTTGTATCTCATTGAAAGGAAAGTGTAAAGGCGGAATAACTGACCACGTTCATTGTAAGTTTTTGAGCTTTATCCTTCTCCACACTCAATGAGAGATTATCAAAAAATTGCTACATGCTCTTTGATTGGACTAGAATAATTTAAATTTTTGCAGAAAACTTTCTGAAGGTGATATGTAAATTCCGCTTAAGACATTTAAATTTGAATTTCATTTATTTATGTTTGTAAATGTTTGTTTATAAATGTATGTTACATATGTTATACTAGTACAAATGATTTTTTTTTGTATATAAAAATGTTTGATTCAATTTGTTGCTTGTAGCGTGTGCACCGGTAGAAGGCAAGAGCGACGCGAACAATATTTCAAAATATTGAAAAGGCGTTAACTGCACTTTAGCCAATACAAAAAATTATCAACTAATTCATATATAATATTGCATTTTATATGTTAACTTTTTATGCTATTATCATTTTTATATTTTGCAAAACTTACAATTAGTGTGCTTATACATTTCGAAAAATATACTCATATAATTTTAATTAATTTAATGTATGTATTTGTAGACCAAAATGCAATAATATATATGGTTTAATCTATATTTACATAATTTAAATTCACAGTTATATACACGCACTCGATGAAAAAAAAAAGTAATGAAGCACGGCAAAAGAGACTCTAAATAAGGTTGTAATAAACACTGCGTTTTTTTTGTGTGTTTATTAGCTAATGAACCGCTTACTGTTGTACATAACTAGATCACGCCACGTTTGGGATACCTGAGATGTTAAGAGCGGGAGAGGAAAAATGACCTCACGAAAGCTTTTTTTTAGTCTCCGTTTTAGGGAAATTTTTAAACAAAGATCGAATACGGGAGTAAAACTTTAAACAGATCGATAGAAGTCAAACGATCGTGAAAGTTATTCAGTGGAAGTCGACCAGAGGATAGCATGTTGGTGCAACCTATAATCCGAGAGAATTGACATAATCGAAAAGTACTACAAATATTGAAACTAACAAAAAATAGCTTTAAATTAAGGTGAAAACTAAAAGAAAATAGTTTAAATAAGAAATCTGTAAATTTCAACAAGGTGTTCGGTACATTTTAGATACTCGCAGTAAAGGGTGCAGAGTCCAACGGCGGCTGCGCAATTTCACCGACGTTACTTTGGTGTAGTGGGTTTAGCGAAACATCTCGTCACATCTGTATTGATCCATTTGGACCGAATCCTGATTCCACCAAATTGGAAAACCTCGTCGTCGTGATCTCTGTGTGGAGTCAGCATGTTCCGTTTGGTCACCGTCATCGCCTTACTATACATAGTCATGGAGAGCCGAAACAGGTTTTTTTTGTATAAGTCTAAACAATTGTCCAAAATACGCTCATAAATTTACAAAAAAAAAAAAAACAAAAGGAAAAAGAAAGGGAAGCCTAATAAGTTTTGCTCTGAAAGTTTCAAAGGAAAAAAAAGAACGCTTATTCCTAACTATTTATATTTACCAAAACCTAGAAAAGGAAAGAAATTATATCTGCAATATATAATATTTCGAAGCATAATGCTAAAAGATTAAGACGGACTTACGTATTTCTTACCTGTTGTGTAAAGAAATCTAAAAGGTGGTAGGAAATAAAGAGAATGCACTTAAAAAGATAGAAAAGATATTTACCGTCCAAAAGACAAAAAAAAAAAAAGAGGAGAAAAAAATAATAAATAAAAGGAAGGAAAAAAACATACATACATACACACAAAATTGACATAATAACTTAACTACTTACCTATTGCAAAAAACCTAAAGAAAATAATTGTAAAGACATACTTTCCGTCACCAAAATTTACATAATAACTTACCTTTAAGAACAAAGAAACAAAAAAAATAAATTAAAAGTTAAATTATAATAATTAGTCTATCTGATAGATCCAACCACGTATACTTACTTAACTGTAAGGACCATATCGCTCTTAGTAGAAATTTAATAATTTTGTGCATAAAGCAAAATCCCCTATAGAGCTCTATCGAGGTAGGAAGTTTCATACAATTACAACTAAGGCGTAAAATTTTACGCGAGAGATAAAGCGATTTGGCCCAAAAGCAAGTGTTTTGTTTCACTTTAAATTATTATAAATGTTAAATTTTCGTTAATAAGGTAATATATTATCATATCCAAATATAGTTATAGTTAATGTATGTAGAGTTAATTAACAGACTTAAATTAATTTAAATTTAAGTTTGAATTAATAAATGTATTCCAATGCAAATTACCTTTTTGTTGTTTTTTTTTAAACAAAAAATATTTCATTCTTACCTTTTTTTTTTAGAAGGGTTTAATTTTTTTGTTTAGTTTAATTAAAGACCAAAGGCGAATAAAGCACGCATATTCTTGTTAAAAAAAAAAAAAAACAACAATTTTTTTAGAAGTTTTCTCTTAGTGGGGCAGCTATGTCTGATTAAAACTAAACTTAGAAAGGTCATAGGAGATAGACCGTGAGGTCAAAGACAGTGGCTACCTATATACGTATATTGTTTACGATTAATAATTTTTAGCCGCAGCATGCTATATGTAGGCTAGGCGGAAAGCTATGGGGGTGTAACTGAATGAAGGATATGGTGAGGTAGCATGTGATTCCGGGTGTATGGAGGAGTGAAAATTCAAAATAGGGGTTGTTCGATCATTTGCAACTGGACAACCATAGTAGGGGGGGGCGTTGCATTCGAGGATAATTCATCGAATCCTCAGGACCATGTATGTATGAATGTTTGTCGTCGATTATTTGTGAGAAATTTGTAGGGATTTTGTGGGGATTTTTTTTTTCTACGTTATCCTAGTATTTATAATTTTGTTTCGGAATATTTCGTTTTGACGATTAATTCGTCAGTTTTTTATTGCTACTCCCTCGATCGGAAGTGGTGGGTCGGACCGAACCTGATCATCCTGAGCTAGTCGGTAAACCACTTCCGGTACGATCAAATGGGGACGTAACATGCTTTCAGGGTTTTTCCAACTCCATGGACTGGCGCTTAGCTTTGTTTGTGATGCAAACTTTTTTGAAATGTGCGTTTTTGAACAACTTAAATGAATGACGCACCTTTTTAATGAAGCGCATTTCGTCATATCCTTCCCTCTTACTGGCTTCTAAAGTAAATATAAAGAATAAACTTATTTATAAAGAAACATATTTTGAAGAGTAAAAAGAGTAAGGTGCTCTTTTTTTATTTTTTCAATAATACTTTTTCTTTTCATCACGACAATTTGATTTGATTTGATATTTGCAAAATCACTGCATTACTTTTCCTTGTATGCTACATTACAGGTAATGAGGTATGAGTTAATTACTTCTGCTATATGCAGACGCATTACTTTTTGAAAAAAGTAATGCTTTCTTACCTGGTATTTTATTCTGTATTAGTTATATGGTAGCCACTGGCAAATCCGCTGCTGGGCTGATATATAGCCCAGGATATAGGATATATATATATAAATAAAAACCAAATTCAAACGGCGAAAAACCTTTATAATTGGGCTTCACAAACTTTTAAGACCTTCATAGAAGTTGCTTATGCAGACGCTGACGACTACAACAAAATAAAAGAAGAGCTATTTTCGAGGTATAAAAATGCTAAAACTAAGTATTTCTTGCGCAAAATTGTATATAAAATCTAAAAAAATAAAAATAAAAAAAAATTTATCAAGGTAAAGTCTTTTTGGGTGTCTGAAAAATTTGATAATACGATTCTTGTTCTAATCTATTAGAACTACCAAAAAAATCTGTATAACTTCCAAAGTATAGCTACTTTATTCTTTTTGTCACACAAAGATATCAAAATAAAAGGCAGTAAAAAAGAGATGCATTTATTTAAAAAATTTAAAAAAAAATAAAAAAACTCCATTTTAGTTTTTAGATATGTTATATACATTAAATAAACCTATCTAAAAAAATTTTTTTGGAAAAAAAACTTGATTTTGGAAGTGTTTTCCAAGTTTAAAGTCTTATTTTTGGTAAGTTAAAGTCTTATTTTGGTGTATGTTTTCGAAAACTGACTTATATACCTTTCTAATGGCACCAAGATCTTTCAAATCGGTTGAGTCATTCCATAGTAATCGCAGCTTAAAAGTACATATTACCGTCATTTTTCAAATATTTCGATACCTTGCCACGCCCACATGTTTTCAAAAATGCAATTTCAAAAAATGAGGTTGTGTTTCTATAGCTAAAGTGTAGCTGTATGCAAAATTTCATTAAAAACTGAGAGGGTCGGGTTCAATGCATGTCGGTTTTGATATGAAATTCATCATATTCTAAAGGGAATTCAGGGGTTTATCTAGATTGTTAATTTGCATTGTTATTAGTTTCATCTCCTTCATTAAACCAAGCAATAAAATAAAGTTTTTGGTATGCAATTAAGTTTAAATTAATGAAAAAAAAAAATTAATTACAGTTGACTTAACACTCAATTGTGCCTGCGAAGGTCACCAAAGTTGATCCATTTCCAATCGGTTGGAACTCTACCTTAGAAAATTTTTTTTTTATTAACTTTAAATCATGTAACTAGGAAGGTCATTTTTTATTGACGGGATTACGAGAAGCTCAGTTTTACATTTTTTCATATATTTCTTTGACAAAACAACGTACAACTGAAAAAGTACGTAAAAGTATGCATAAAAGTATGTTGCACAAATTTTCTTTTGAATCTCAAACAGAAATCGTGTTCGATGGAAGTTTTTTTTTGGTCAAACAAAATAAAAGAGTATTTAGCTTAAAGCACAAAACATTGACCAGAGGGCGGATTCTGAAAAACGCTAAAGCTAAATCTCCACCGCTAAAATTTATAGTTTTTAGCGATATTGCTATTCTGAAAAACTGCATCGCTTATTTTCATGCTAAAAATTTAGAGACTGAACGAGCTTTTAACGAAGAATAAAATTAAAGCTGTCATAGCTAAATTTTTAGCGATTGCTGCGATTCTAAACTTTTTTTTAGCGATTTACAGAAACTCTAATTTTATTTTTAGCTATAATTTTAGAGTCCAATATTTTGTTGCCACTAAGTTAAAAATTAAAAGATTTTTCAATTAAAATCGTAATTTTTGATATATATATATTAAGAAAAATTAATGCTTTGTCTCTTTTGATTGTTTTCAAAGAAAAATATACCAATTTAAAGCACTTTTCCGAAAACTTGCTGTTTGTATTTATCAGTTGTATTGATATTAGGGGTATTCACATTTCAGTACACTTGCCTGTGCAGTTGAAGACTTGTGCAGTTGTGCAGTTAGGTTTTCGTGAACAAACCACTACCACTTTTTCCAAGCTGTCAAATTTTTCAATGCACACAAGTGCACAACAGCTCAAATCTTCAAGGTTTAGGCTACAGTAGAAAAGCTCTTGTGCAGATTTTTGACGCACGTGTATTTTGATTTTGTAAAGTGCACAAGTCCTCAACTGCACTGGCAAGTACACTGAATCGTGAATACCCCTATTGTTATCATATAACATGCTTTTAGAAAAAGGTTTCATCTCTTAAAACTTTATAACAATTTATTAAATGAATTGGTAGTTTACAAATAAGCTCTAATTGTTGTGACACACTCTTATGTGATAATTCTGTATCACGAAGAAGCACACCAACGATAAGAAAGACACTTGAAGCAATACAATTCTGTATGGAAGAAAGTACTGCTTCTCGTGTTTTTCTTATCATTGGTGTGCTCTTTCGTTATACAGAATAAAGCAGTTAGTTTGCAATTTGGTCATTAATTGACAAAAAATTTTGCACCTAATTTTTAATATGTAAAATATACTCTAAGTTCAAAATTTTGAAGAATTGAATAAATCCTAAGTCTCCAATAAGCCACGACTGTTTTGTCATTTAAAGTTGAACCAGTCAAAATAAATCTTTACTAGTTTTTACATAGTTTTATTCTATGACAATACGAGAATGTTTAATGAAAAATCATAAAGTACTCGTGTAAATATACTAAAAAAATTCATTACAAATTTTTAAGTATATTAAGTTAAGTTTATTTAAAATTTTTTCAAATAACTGAAAGTTTTTATTTTGCACTTTTTATTTAGATATTGGTGCAGTTAGTAAACCATTTTCAAAATAAGAAACAAGCTTATTTTAATTAATATATTAATTTAATTAAGGTACAAAAGAAACTTTAAAAAGTTTTCGAAAACTTTTCACTCGTATGATGAATTTTTGATAGTCGGAAAAAAAATTTTTGATATCAGTGAGGTGAGTTTTATTGTTAAAAATTCATGTAGCCCCGGGTACTAGCAGAAATTTTGACAACCGGCACAAGTATTTTTGAGTGAAGCAAAAGGGTTGTGCTTTACAAAATTGTTAGTATCAGTGTTTTGATGTGTATTTTTTCTGAAAAAAGTAGTTTTATTTATGTTCCCGTATAAAAAAAGGGATTGTGATTTGCTTTTAATATTTAGAAAATATTTGTTATTAGGCTAAAAATGCAGGCTTAAGGAGCAATTAAAAAGCATGCAGTCACTTCAGTCGTCTTTAATTTATTTTAGTGTCAATAAAAATTACGACAATTCTTTTTGAAGATTTTTAAAACTAGGCTGTCTTAGGAGCTAAAGGGCTTAAAATAAATATTTATGTTAAATTTGGAAGTTCATACTTATGACATACGCAATGTATTAAGTTTTTCTTTACTGCATTCAACTTGCAAAACTAATGCATTGAATATACTTTTTGAATATTTATAAATATGGCCGATATAGAGTTAATACGTGTTCAAGGATGTTTTATGGTTAGCTGATTGATCGACTGAGTATAAGTCAATATTTTCTTTCGTATTACAATCGATTGAGCTCGAAATTTGGCAGTAAGTGTATTTCGGGTATGACAACCTTTAGGTATAGCGCAATTTTTATCCTCGCGCATAGTTTAGGTTAAGGATTTTTAGGTCCAGTTGACAAGAAACCTTTAACACGGATACTTTTTTTACTTCAGTAAATTTTATAAGTGGAGTAAAATCTAAACATATAATTTAAGAACATGTTTTCAATTTATTCCATCTCTAAGCTAATTAGGTAAAATACATACAACAAAATAATAATGAATTAAAATTTTTATTTTTTTTACAAATTTTTAATGTTTACACAAGTTTTGGTTTTATGAGTTATTTTACTTAAAACAGTTACATTCCTTGGAGCTCATTATATCATTTTGAATAAAAAAATAAGTAGTAGAAAACGTGGCAGTCAAATGCGTCTTAAAAAACTCGTTCATTCGCTGAGAAGACGTCAAAATTTCTGGATAATATTTTCATGTTTCATTTGCCACAGCAAAAAATGACAATTTAAATACAACACATAAAAATTTTTATCAACTCAACATTTTCTTTCCTATAGAACCAATAGTGAAAAGTTTCCAAATGGCACACAGCCATAACCAAATCAATTTTTTGACATAAGAATCACTAAAACAACGTTTCCTGTGGCGAGTAGTAGAAGCAACATTTTTAGCTAGGCGATTTGAAACTCAGAATCGCATTTTAGCGAAATCGCTAAGGAATTGAACGAAGCATTTTTTAGCATTAAAGCGATAGAGATTAAGCTTTAGCTAGGCGATTTTCAGAATCCGGCCTCAGCTATGAAATATAAAAAAAAGAAAAAAAGCTTAAATATGACTTCATCTCGCTTAGATTTCAAAACATTTTATTTAATTTCTACTGCCAAGAATTTAATTTCATTTTAACAAGACATCACATAGTTAAAATTTGAAGAAAGCGTATTTAAAAATACCCGGAACAAATTGAACAATCATTATTTATGCTATTATAATGCCCGAATCCAGGCAGCAGGTTCACTAGTTGTATTTATTTCTCAAACATTGTTGATTAGCTCCAGTTTTTCGACATTAACACCGATCCAATCTAAGAATTCACTGACCATGGTGTAGACCGATGGGTATGTGCTCCAGTGGCACGGTGAGTAGCCCCAGGACACAACACCAACCAATTCCTCTCCTTCATTTGTCTTTATGCTCAATGGACCACCAGAGTCACCATTGCAGGCACCGTCAATTTTATTAGGAGCGTGTGTGCAAATATTGCTGAACTCATCAAGTGGAGCGCCAAATGGCAATTCGCTCTTGCATTGGGAGTAACCAATAATATCGACATCCAGTGCGTGGAGGCGTTCAGGACTCTGAGAGGATGCGTTTCGTCCCCAACCATGCAGTCTTCCCTCACCAGTCTGTGCGTACCTTCCTGATGGCAGCGAGATGGGTGCTATTGTAGGGCTACCATCACTCAATTTCTCGAAAACGAATGGTTCATTGAGATAGATGAGACCAATGTCATTGGGACCAACACCTCCTGTATAGCCCTCATGTATGGCAATTTGCTTCGAACTTTCGACCATACGTACTTGAAACGAAGGGTCATCTATTATGGTTCGATCGTGCAGACCACCTACAACTTTGAAGGAGCTGGATCCTAGGCAATGACCAGCAGTAAGCACCACTTTTGAAGTAATCGCGGAACCAGCACAAAAATGGAAGCCATCCAATCGTTGCAGTGAAACAATGAATGGGGCCTCACCGGGTGTGGCCTCTATACCGTTTACGATGCGTCCCGAAGAGAATGCTGGTGTTACGAGAGTGTTGAAGCTAGCAGCATTAGTGGTAGCCACTGCCAAAACGAGTATTACAAACATCTTCATGATGGTTGAGTTAGAACTAGTCTGTGTTTTACCAAAGCACGTTCAGCTTTTTATACAATTCGGAGTTGGTATAATCGCATTAACTGCTATCTGCATTTATTTTGGGTTTGAGTTATATAAATTAATAGAACGAATCAGTAAATCTGATGATAATATAAAAAAGCTTTAGATTAGAATCAATGCTTGTAGACAGTTTAATTGTTAAATATATTGCTTTTTTTCTGCGTGCCATTTACGCTGAAATTTTTGATATTTTTTATTGTAAGGCTTTTATTCTGAGATCTTTATCGAACATAATGCCAAAAAAAGTCGTTTTTCCCCCACTTTCGAATTCGAATGTACGACTCAATTCATAAACTGAATTATTAAAAATGAAAAAGCTCAACCAAAGAGCTTTAAAAATGTTTTCTTTTCTATACGGTGAAACATTAGTGGATGTTAAAAAAAAATGTTTGTTAAGGGTCTTACGATTTGCTGCTTTTCACCAATTTTGTCGCTTTCACTAATAGTTCAGCAGTTTTTAGTGAAAGCGACAAAACCGAGAAAGTAACCTGGAAAGTATTTCGAAGTTAATGGAGTTTTAACTGATTGTTTGGTGGTCCACTGGGAAGACTATGCCAAGTTTTCGACTTCGAGGACCCTGTGCAAGGACAACAAGTGCACAGTGGACCCACTCTCTCTATTCCAACGACTGTGTATAGCAAAACAATCAGAGGCTGACCTACGGAACATGTTCAAATAGGAACTCACCTCCCTCTCCAATGTCGCTGTTCACAAGAGAAGGAATGCATAAAGGCCGAAAATTCATGCTCTATGAAATGGCAGCCAGTGGGATCTAAGTAAAGCAGGCAGAAGAAGACACCGCTGTAATGATTGTGGAGACTTCTGTCTCAGCTGCTGACAAGTAAGAATAAGGTATTGGAAAAAAATAAGGTGATGCAGATTAGGGTGTCCTAAATCAATAATTTGTTTTTAGAATTTTATAGTTGCTCAACCTTTGTTCGAAGGTCAAGTATTTTTGAGATTTTTTATTCAGATTTTATAGAAGAGGTTTAGAGGTGTCGCTAATCGGTTTTTCGGAGATTTTTCGAACTCGAAGCAAAATTTGGTCAATAACAGACATTTTCTAAGTCTTTGAGTCGTCATTTCGAAAGACAATTGATCAAACTTCACTTTAATGTTCATACATCAGAAGTTTTGTCAAATTTTTTCGTCACATTCGGTTGTCATATATTTAATTTTTTCTTGAAATTATCGTACATTTTTTAAAAAACGCTTCATAACTTTTAAAAATTCCATCAACATGAAAAAATGTAATGATGCAGTTTGAATAATGGTTAATTTTTAAGCAATTAAAAATAATAATATTTCTGATATTACTCTTGCTTTTTTCGTTGCCTGAAAATTTTTTGAATTTCAACAAGGCATTGTATTTTATTCAACAAAATATTGTGAAAATTTTTAAGTTACCGATGCTTTAAATTTAACATTATTATGAACTAGTTAAAAAAACAGATGCGTCGTTGGACACACGAGAGAAGCGAACCTTTTGCACAGTTTCATACATTTAATAATTTAATGTTTTTTTTTATAATAAAATATTTTTCTTATATCCACGCCTCTTTGTTGAATACCGCCCACTTCTTATAATACTTCTTATAATAGGCACCTCCGTGTTTAATGTCTCTATCTTTTGACAAAAAATTATGGCAATCGGGCAAGTTCTTTAGGAGCATACATGGGCGCATAATGCATTACTAGAAGCAATAATCAGTAAACTTTTACTGATAATGAAATGTAGTTTGTATTACCAGTAAATTTTTACTGATTACTGAAAAAAATTGCAGTAAAAATAAATTTTTACGGACTACTGAAAAAAAATTGCAGTAAAAATAAATTTTTACTGATTACTGAAAAAATTGTAGTAAAAATAAATGTTTACTGATTATTGGAAAAAAATTGCAGTACAAATAAATTTTTACTGATTAATGAAAAAAAGCAGTAAAAAAATTTTTTACTGATTACTGAAAAAAAAGCAGTAAAAAAAAATTTTACTAATTACTGAAAAAAATTGCAGTAAAAATAAATTTTTACTGATTACTGAATAAAATTGCAGTAAAAGTAAATTTTTACTTGTAATGAAATATCATTTGCATGATAAGTAAAATTTTTACTAGTTACTGAAAGTACGCCCAAAAAAAAAATGTAACATTAAGAAAATTTGTGTGTCTATTTAAAAAAATCTCTATTTTTCGGCTCCAAAAAGAAAGCTTTTTAATGCAACAAGATAGGTGTTGTTCTGAAATTAACAATAATGTTGTAATTATGAAAAGACGAAAGTATGTGGACAAATGTGTATTGTCATCTTTAAAATGTTGTATCTTCCTTATAACAAGATCATCAGTTTTAATGAAAATTGTTCATGTTAATATGAAAATAGCACGTTTTAACATCATGACACAATCAACGTTGATGTAAAAATCATTGTTGTAAATAGAAACTTACCCATTGTTACTTAAAATACACATGTGGTTAATATAACAAACATATCGTTTCGATTTGAAAACAGTTTTCTTTAGAATAAAGAACTTATATACAGCTGTGTGAAAAAATTTTCCTATAAAATAAAACATACAAAATTTGTTGATGAGTGAGAGAAAAGGCTTTTAGGTCTTCTATTTTCCATAAATCCTTAAAATAGTTTTTTCCCCATACAAATCGTATGGAAAAACTTAAATCAAAAAGCGCCACCTCTAAATCTTAATGAATAAATGTATTTATTTAAATATTTTAAAATAAAACTTATTAAAAAGTGCAGAAAAGTTGGTCTATTTCGATTACTATTTTCAACAGGACCCCAAGCATACAGCCAAAATTTTACGCTTATATATACTTGTTTAATACACTTCACACAATAAAAACACCACCTCAATCGTCGGATCTCAATCCCATCGAACATTTGTGGGATTATTAGGATAAAATAGTCAGAGAACACTACATAACATCAGAAAACAGGCTAAAAGAAGTTTTAATCGACTAATGGTCAAAAAATTCGATCCGATGTAACAAAAATGCTAGTGCATTTAATGCAGAGCCGATTGCAAGAAGTTATTAACTCCAGAGGTAAACACACAAGTTATTAACTATAATTTTCATACTTTTATTTGATGTTATTGATTGTGACGAACACTTTTGTCCACATAAAATTAAACACATATTTTTTGTTATTCATTTTTCTACGCAAGTAAATACAGAACATTTTGAAAATATTCCACATAAAATGAAATAAATGCATTATCAAATTTGTAAAAACTCTTAAATTTTTCATTGCGATTATTTTCTGCACCGTGTGTATATACAGTGTTTGAAATTGCTTGACCAGTTTTAATGCACATCGAATTGCTTCGCTACGACTACACAAAAGGAATCAGCGAATGAAAGAAGCAAATGGGCAATAAAAATAAAATATAATTTTGCTTCAGCTAACTGCGCAGAAAGTTCTACTTACGAAGTTAGCCGAATGAAATGCTTCGAAAAAAATTGCAGCAACTGCCAGCAGTAAGCTGGTGTTTTCATTTTCTTTGCTTTGACTTCACTTTTTTGTCGCTCTAGTTCTTTATTAATACAAAACAATATAAAACAAGTATATTGTTGTTATACGACACGACAATCGAAGATTTAAAAAAAGAAAAAATTCACATAAAGGGCCAATGCAAGTATGTCGATGACATTTTCGCGATAGTAAAACCACACCACACCGAAAAAATACTGAGCACACTCAAGAACTATCACAAAAACTTATAATTCACAGTAGAAACAGAACAGAACAACAGCCTTGAATACTTAGACCTAAAACCTACAGAAACTCAAAACAAATCACTACAGATTGGTACACAAAACCAACAGCATCAGGACGAATGATCAACTTTCATTCCGCACAACCTATAAGGCAAAAAATAAATACCGCACAAAACTTTATCCGAAAAGTACTAACCATCAGCGACAAGGAATACCATGACAACAACATACGAAAAATTCAAAAAACACTCACGAAAAACAGTTTTCCAGGAAAAATTATTCGCAACTTGATAAATGAACACTACACAAAAACCCGGCGAAATCCCACACCAACATCAGATCAACAATCTGGCAACACTAAACGATTTCACAGCATCACATACATACCCACACTAACGGACAACAAACAGCTGAAAACAATAACACAAGATGATAATGTCGCATTCGCTCAAAAATCCAACGCCACCCTCACAAAACTATTCACCAACACAACAACACCTGTACAGATGGAAGAAAAGAGAAACGTAGTCTACGAGATCAAATGCAACGGCAATGCAGCGGAGCAGTGCAAACACGTATATATAGGTACAACAAAGAGATCACTCAAAACAAGAGTTAAGGGCATGTCACACTGGCGCGGACACGAACAAATTTGTTGTTGTTTTCGCGGGTAAAATAAGAAACTGGAAATTGAGAGAGCTTCTTTTACCCGTGAAAACAACAACAAATTTGTCCGTGTCCGATACGTGTGACATGCCCCTTAGTGAGCATCAAGCAGACATCACTCACAAACGAAAGTCGACAGCGTTAGCAGAACATATGCTAGAGAGAGGACACACAGCGGACTTGAACAGAGTGAAAATACTGGACATCGAAAAGAGGGCAAACAAACGTTTCACTCTAGAGAGCCTACGCATACAACAAAAGATAACGACGACGATGAACTCACGGGAAGATAAAGACAATAGATCTGTTTCCGTACTTAGGACAAATTTGTTGTTGTTTTCGCGGGTAAAAGAAAAAACTGGAAATTGAGAGAGCTTCTCACTCATCAAAAAATTTCCAGGCAACCGACAAAAATGTTCACGGCCAAGCTGAAAACAATTTGGACACGGCCCAAAGCGGAAAACAATAAAACTGCACTGCAGTAGGAAATGTACTATTTGAATTCATCAGTAATGCGATGTTTGTTGTTTAGTATTGAATTGTACGCTGCTAGTGCTATACATGACTTGAATGGTATTTATTTATAAAAAGAAGAAGAAGAATACTTGACGAACATGCAAAATGCAGCCCGGCTAGCTGCAGCAAATGGATTCAACTGAACAGCCGAATATTATTAGTGATTGTTGTGAATGTAATATCAATGATTTAATATATTGTTTTTTTAGTGATTGTGTATTTTTTAATATTAAAAATATGAACGTAAAATGTGTATATGATGTTATTTATAAAAATGTATACATTTTTTAACTATATTTTCCATTTATAAACTATTCCATTGCATATATGAAAGTAACACGTCATTGTATATAGTATTTTTAGTGCTTGTATGTACAGCTGCAGTTGTCTCTTTCACCCTTGTATTTTAGGATAATCGTCAAGATAGCAGTAGATTTACTGATAGTAAAACTGATCAAGCTAGTCATACATTACAGCCGCGTAGTTAACAAATAAACTGCTTAAATATACATATATCTTGTAATATCGTTTAAACCGTTAAAATTTACAATATTCTTAGAGATAAGGTTATGGCTATTAATTGCAGTGAAAATATTACTGAAATGTGCATAAATGAATTTCAAAGCCAACCGTCTTTGTGGCATATTCTTAAAAAAATTTTAAATTAAACAACCTATAGAGGGTAGCCGTTTTATTGAATCGATTGCATAAAGGAGCGTTACCTGCACGAAATGGTAGCAAAAACGTAGTAAATTTAGCTTCCGCCATTATCGAACAGAAAACTACGTGTAGCATGCCGTGGACAAAACAATGAGAGAGAGGAAAAAAAATGGCGAAAATTCCAATGTTTGACGGACAATCAGACACCGTGTGACATGCCCCTTACACTGTGTGACTTGTGAGTCGCTATTTTCTGTTTCCGTACTTTTTGTGTAAAGGCTGGATTACCCAAGCGTAAGGTAACGTAGCGCGACGTTGCCAATTGTCAAGCTAAAATCTGTTTAATGATAAATGTGTACAAGTCGTTACCGAAATCGTAACGTGGCGTGACGCAGCGTAGACGTCTGTAGAAAATAGATTTCTACGCAACGTTACAGATTATTGACAGTTCGACAGCTGTGTTACAAGCGAAAAAATTTGTTTAACTTCACGTTATTCTAAATTTTAATACTATATAAGAAAGGATGCAATATTTTATTGACGAGAAGAAAATAAGCCTACTAGAATAATATGTGTGCCCTGCACTACGGCGCCTACACTACGTTGGATTACGATTTCGGTAATCGCTTATCCTCGAGGCAACGTCGCACTACGCTACATCCCGCTGCGCCACCTCACGTTACGCTTGGGTAATCAAGCCTTAAGAAATGGGAGAAGAAGAACAAGCATAAAATCGCTCTCTCGAGCACAGAATGTGCACAGAGAGTACTAGAACTCAAGACTTCGAGTAAATTAAGAACAAGCATCAATAAGAAGAAGCATCAAGAAGAACAAGCAAATGTCAAATGTTTGTTTATGTTTTTCACAAATATTCACAAATTGTGCTGCTAAAAATAAATTTACAAAGTGCAGTTTCTTTTGATCTTGCAATTTTTGACTATAAATAAATTATTTAATGTAATTTTATAACTTAAAACATAGCTTAAAAGATTTTATAGCTTAAAAAAATTTACTTCACAAACAATTTCAATTGGCGCTATTTACGTTTGACTCGTCTGCTGTCAGAATCAGCTATTTTGTGCTCGAAACTTGCTAGAAGCTGTTTCCGTACTTTTGCTAATATTCTCAAATTTCATTTTTACTCTCTCAGTTCGGGCTTACCAGAAGTTACACAAATCTTACACAGTGTAGAGTACGGAAACAGACCTAATATAAGCGCGAGCTAAGCTCTTGTCTTAAACCAATAAGACAGTGTTGACAAGTGGTGCAGTTTATGATAAATATAATTTTAAAAAATTTTATAAAAAATAACTTCAAAGTAACTAAGTATTTAAACAATTTTTATGTTCTAATCAAATTAAACGTTCAGCATGTGAGTTCTAATGTCATTTGTTTACAGCTTTTATTTATATATTTATTTCATTATCAGTCAAATAATTTTCACTTACACTATTTTTAAATTTCAAATTCAAAATGTTTTGTTTCAACTAAGTTTTAAAAAAATTGTTTTTTTGTTGTTTTCGTTTTTAATAAAAAGATCCCCTGAAGAAGTTGAAAAAGATTCAACGAAACGTCGGGAAAATTATGAATTGAAATTTTAATTTAATTGCATGCAAAAGAATTGATCAGTAAGCTTATTCAAAATATTGAAAATATTATACAAAGAATTTTACGAATCTCTTTATAATAACAAGCATGTTGTAACTAAGAGAAATGGCAAATCTATATATTAAAGAAATTTTTTTTTACATTTTATTAACAAGAGTCAGGTATTTTTAAAAGAAATTTAACAATGCTATTTTTTTAATAATACAACATAATTTCTTTGGGTGTAGTAACTGGTAGTTAAAAATCAATGCACAACCACACACAAAGGGCCACTTTTTCAGTACGAGTTTAAACTTTAGTCAAATTCAATATAGCTTAACTCACCAAAATTGGACGTTAAACCTCGGTCTAGCTAAATATTGTAGCATTTGTTGAAGTTAAATTGACTTAAATTATCATATAATGTATTTTTGTTTGACTAAAGTTAAAACTCGTACTGAAAAACTGTCCCTAAATGAAATAAATAATTTAAGAAAATTAATGCTCTTTACACATGTATTATATATTTATATTATTACGTATATAGATATATTTACACATGTATGCACATGTATATACTTATGAAAAAGCTACACGCTGTTAGCTTTTCTTAAAACTAGCATTTCAAAATTATCATCGCTAAGTTTTTAAAACTAGCATTTCAAAAATATCATCGCTGAGTTTTTGCCTTCTGGAACGATTCACAATCCCAGCGAATGAAAATAACCGTTCTACAGGTGCCGATGTAGGTAATAATACCCCTAAATATTTCAGAAAAACTTTTTGTTTTGAGACGTTTTGTCTCGATCGACGAGGTATAAAATTGTTGCTTGGAGATAATTTCCCGAGTCATTGGAAACACATTGTATGCTAACATCTATTGAAATAGATATACAAATACAATGTATTACTGGAAGGGCAGGTCGATTTAAAAATCAAACATGCCACTGGCATGTTTAAAAACCTAATTTTACTTCATTTCTTTTAAGTAATCAGTGAAAATTGATTTTTACTGCAATTTTGTTCAGTAATCAGTAAAAATTTATTTTTACTGTAATTTTACTGGTACTGCAAAGTGCCCATCCATCTACAGTGGTGGTCACGAATTTAGCACACACTGTGTTAGTAACTCTACTTTGAAATTTTTTACATCTTAGCTTAAGAATTGTAAACAAATATTTTTTGTTGAGTATTGTTTATGAAGTTAACTCTATGCACCGTTACTTGGTTTCTTAGTTATTCTTAAATTCTCTGACATATTTCAAGTAGTATAAATCAATGTGGTTTAAATGCTGAACACGAATTTAGCACAGGTTAGAATTAATGCCATATCTTATTTTATTTTGGTTATAAATAGATATACTAAATTTATTAAGTTTCTATTTGAGTTCTAACAAAAAATTGCAGAAAGGTATGGCGAAAGGCTACTGATTTTCAGAGGCTCAGCAGCAGTTGATTCAGCAAATGAAAAATGGTGCAAGCACAGTTTTAGAGATTGCTCTGCTTCTTAGATGTTTTTGAAAGTTATTATTACAACATGTAGAGCATTATTAGAGCATTAAAAATGTAAAATAGCGACCTAGAGCGCGAAAAACATTAGCTAGAGAGGGCCATTTGATTTATAAAGCTTCACTTAGTGATCCTTTTAAGACTTCAAATAAAATGAAAAATGAAATTTCATCAAAATATAGTATAAATGTGTCCTCAAAAGGCATAAGAAGACGCTTGAATTAAAACAATTTCCGAGCTTTATAGCCCAATATACACCACATGTGTCGCAAAAAATTTTAAATTTAGTCTTGCGTTTGCAAAAAAATATTTAAAAAGTCAACGTATTTTTGGAAAAATGTGCTTTGGAGGGATGAATCAAAGTTTTGCCGGTTCGCATCTGATAGCAAACAATATGTGTGGCGTCCTCAAAACATGCAACACAATCCAAAGTGCACGTTCAAGACTACTAAACAGGGTGGCTGAAATATTTTGGTATGGGCTGCGTTTTCTTGGCACAGAGTTGGTCCGATTGTTAAAATTTACCAAAAAATGGATCAGCACGTTTACATAAATGTACTTGTCAATACCATGATATCGTTTCAAGAGGATAATTTGCCGCTTTAATGGCGTTTTATGCAGGATAATGATCCAAAGCACAGTGCTCACATAGTTAAGAGTTGCTTGGAAGACAACCATGTTGATATTTTGAAGTGGCCATCGCAATCAACGGACCTAAACCTGATTGAGAATTTGTGGAGGGATGTCGAGCAGAAAATACTAACAGTAAAACCCAAAAATTTGCCAGATTTGTGGGGGAAATCCAAAGGATTCGGTATAGTATTCCAAAGTACCGTTGTGAGGCTTTGGTCGAAAGTTTACCAAGGATATGAGATGCAGTAATTAAGACTAAGGGATTTCCTACGAAATACTAAGTTTTATGCAATACATTTTGATTATATTTTTCATCCTAGACATTTTTTCGCTCGTGTGCTAAATTCATGACCAAGTCGAAATGCTTATTTTTAATTTTTATTTGATTTTACGTTCTATAAAAAAAGTTTTGAAATAAAAAAATGTGTATAAGAAATAAAGAAGATATAATATATATACACTAAAAAAAGTTCATTAAAAATTTACAAGGAATAAATGCAAAATTTAAGTATTCACTCAACTTTTTTAAGTGTGCTAAATTCGTGACCACTGCTGTATGTCTTATATCAAATTGATTGATTTCGGTCAAAGACTTGAATAACTGAATATCTGGTTGTATCAATAACTAGTTTTCAGTAAAACACTTTAGCTTTCTACCGGAAGCAAAAAAACTCTCACAATTCATTGGTGCATTTCGGCAAATTCGTTGAACTCGCAGAGAAGAATAGTGAAAAGGAATAGGCAAATATGACAGACGAAATCCCTGGTATAGTTTCAGGCTTGACCTAAAAAAAATCCCTTTACTTTAACGTCATATAGTTCAAACGAGTTTATTCGAATTAATGGGTTGGTCACAGTTGAATTACTCAAGACTACTGAAGAGGAAGTGTAGCTACTTCCGAAACAGGCTAGTCTGTGATGGACTCTTTAAAGAGTTGTTGTTGCCTACTTTAAAACTTACTTGATCTATAAATAGCTCATAATCAAAATCATGTAAATTAACCAAATATTTTGATTTCTTAACAAAATTTTCGGTTTTTTTTTTTTTTTTTTTTTGTAAATATTTCTGAAAAACACGAAAATTCCTGATTTAGCCGCTGAAAATTTAATTGATTCCGCCGATCAAAAAGAGCTCAAACTAACAGTTCAACCAAAAAATGATGTAGGCACCGTTTGTAGAGAATTCCATTAGCTTTAAGTAAATTATTTGTTGGATTATTGTTGTTAATACTATATGCAATTAAGTACAACCAACTTTTTTTTGTAAATAAAAACTACAGTGTTTAATATCTTGAAATTATTGTAGCAAAAAATAATGACATTTTCGGAATCACCAATTTTATATTAGAAATGGATAGTGGATTCTTTATAGAAACGACTTTTCGAAATTTGCAAACCAGTGTTATTGATCCCATACTACTATATAACCTTTACAAGTTGTTCCTTGCGTTCAAATATCTGTATTTCTACACCTTAGATTCTGTGCTACTGACAAATACTTTCCCGCTATATTTAATACTGCCTTACAGACTGTAATACTACGTAAAAAATAGAACAACCTTGATGATATGCACATTTTCTGCGTCTGTACGTTATCATAGCATTTTGTAACAACGTTCAGCCTTGACGGCTTCAGATAAGAGAAACCAATTTATTTTTTTTTTGCATGAGTTCAAGTAGTATTTGAATCAGATAGCGTCAAAAGATTTATGTGAGCATGATTAAAAACCATGGTTAAAATTAGAAAAACATGGTCTTCCCAAGACAATAAAAGACCTTAGATAACTTTATTCTTATCGCTCGGGTCGATTCAAATTTTTTTAAATATTCGATTAATTTTTGTGGATAATTTATGAAGTTAAAGAAATCCGGTAGACATGTTCTTAAAGGTACAAAAAAGTAAATTTTATACAACTATGTTCTTTTTTATATTAATTACTATTCATAATTCAAATTCTAATTGAGGCGCTCAGAGTCAAAGTGGTCCAACCCACAAAAAAATTTTTTCGGGTTTATGCTACCAGACACACTTACTGATGTTATATTTTGCGATCAAAATTTGATCTCGATGATTTTGGCGTTATTAAAATTTTTATAGCAAATAGTTTCACTTTGAGTCTTTTTTAAAAAAATACATTATGGAAATGCAATAGTGGTCCAACCCACATAAAATGCAATGAGCGCCTTCAGCATGAGAAGGAAAGAGCAATGCACCACAATAGAGCTGAACTGCAATGCACCACAATAGAGCAAGAAATGGAATGAAATGTAATGCCCAAAAGGCAAAGATGCAAACAATGACTTAACAGTAGTTTCTTTTGACCTTATGAAAACGCTTTCTACTCCACTACTATCGACAGGTATTTGCTACTATAAGCGGCAGTTGTGAACATATTGCCTTGGAATTCAAAATTTATCAATAAATGAGGCTTTTATGTATGTATGGAATGAAAGTGATACTTCCAGAGGTGCACAAGAAATAGGATCTTGTCTCATACACTTTATTGAGAATTTTGTTCAAACACGTTCGCTGATAATGTATAGCGATTCATGCGGTGGCCAAAACCGAAACATTAAAATATACACAATTTGTAATTACGTTGTCACTTCGCCTAATATATGCGTAAAACAGATCGACCATAAATTCTTAGTGCCAGGTCATTCTTATCTAGCTTGTGATGAGGACTTCGGTTTAATCGAAAAGCGAAAAAAATTCTATCCAAACATTTTCATTCCTGACGAATGGTTGGAGGTCATAAGACCAGCAAGAAAGACAAAACCATTTAAAGTTATTGAAATGAGCGCTGAAATATTTTTTTTTTTACAGCACAATTAGAACAAAAATCACAAACCGAAAAATTAACGCTCAAAAAGAAAAAGTTGAACGGTTTAAAATACAGTGGATTGGAATAACTAACGATAAGCCATTAATAATGTGCTACAAATATTCCAACAGCGAAAGTGACCTTTTCCATGAAGTAAATGGCAAAAAGGAAATTAAGTTGCCAAAAGGAGCCATTACTTAAACTTTTCCCAAATGGACGAGCCATTGACAAATTAAAGTTAAAAGACTTAGGAGATTTGCTGCCATTTATACCGCCAGTCTGTCATAATTGTTATGAGGCATGGTGAAGTCTGGTGAATATTGAAAAGACTTCGGTATTTTTGGCGATGAAATACTGGAAAGTACATTGTGAATGCTTCCTTTTGAAGCCTAACAGCCCTATTCTGGCAAATTAACAAATTGTTAACCAGTATTTTGAATATTTCTATATGTTTGTTGTAATTTTTTTATTTCAAAACAAAATTTGAAGCTCAAAAATAAAAAATTTTTATAAAAATTGTTAACTGCTTTTCAGTTATTGACAATTTCATTAACAAATTTTGTTTTTTGAGCTTTAAATTTTGTATTGAAAACAACAAACACATAGAAATATTCAAAATACTGGTAAACAATTTGTTAATTTGCCAGAATAGGGCTGTAAATCTATATTTAATTTTTACTTTTCAAATTCTCCAACACAATAAAATTCTATTATTTCAATTTTAATGGATAAGTTTATGTTTTATTTTTTAATAAATATATTTAAATTAAAAAACTATTGTTTTGAGGTTTGCTTATATTCTAAATTATAAGAAATATAGGTAGAAATGAAAATAATAAATTGGTCCAACCAACATTTTCATATTAAAAATTAAAAATTTTGAGTTCGGCAAAGTGGTCCGATCCACATTTTTTTTTAAAAAACAACAACAAATAAAAAATTTCAAATGTCACTTAAAAGAGAATTTGATTTTATGCAGATATAAACCATCTTCGGCAATTTTTAACCTGGACGTTTTCTCTTAGAGCAACGTTAAATCATTAATATTTTCAAATTCGTTTTTCTCGATAACTTCAGAATGTGGGTTGGACCACTTTGATTCTGAGCGCCTCAATTCTGATCTTTGAATCCTCTCATATTAAGTTGACTCATACTTCTGAAATATTGTGTGTCTGGCGTTATTTTGTTCAAGTTTTCTAATGAAAATATTTGGTTCAAAATGACTAAAAGGCAGAAATCTTTTTTAATTAAACCTAGTAGCATTCGGCTTTTATGTTTTAGTCCTTCTAAACTGGGAAACACAAGACTTAGCTTCTGAGATCAAGCAAAGTACCTGGGCCTTATACTGGATAGGAAACAAAACTGGAAGCCCAATCTGCTCGAGAGAGAGCCAAAAAAGCGATTATTGCCATGTACTCATGCAAAAAGGCGGTGGGTAGCTGGTTGGGTTTACATTCAAGGGTTACTCACTGGCTATATACAGCAGTTATAAGGCCAATCTTGCTATATGGTGTTATCGTCTAGTGGCAAGCACTCGACAAACAGACGCACCTTAACATTCTCCACAAAGTTCAGAGATCAACTGCACTATGTATCAGTGGAGCACTAAGAACCACTCCGACTGACGCATTGGACATTATTCTCCACCTTACACCACTTGATATCCTAGCTAAACAGATGGCCTCCATTCGTCTAGATGCCACCTCCCATTGGAAAGAAGGTACGCTAGGGCACTCTAGCATTAGAAAATTACTCCCTCCTATACACAGGTCCATCGACTACATCACACAAAAACTATCCTTTGAAAGGAAGTTTGATGTATCCATTACCTCTCGAGATGATTGGGAACTAGGAAACCTTTCACCAAACAATGTCATAGAGATCTTTACCGATGGATCTAAATTAGATGGCAAAGTAGTTGGAGGAGTCTACTCTAAAACATTAAACATCAATAAAGCCTTCAGGCTCTCTGACCACTGCACCGTAGTCCAAGCTAAAGTTGCTGCTATACATGAAGCGATAACTTGGCTCCAGATAAATGAGATATCTTCTATGGATATCTGCATACTATCTGAGAGTCAAGCCACTTTGAAAGCTCTAGAAACTGTTGAAATAACATCTGAACCAATTCTCAACTGCCGCAAATCTCCAAACGAGATGGCAAAACAGCTTAGTATCTTTATATGCTGGATTCCCGGACATAAAGATTTTTTAGGCAACTGCAAGGCAGATGAACTCACTCTCACAGGTACTAAGTACCAAAAAATTATCTACAGATAAGGTAAGACTTGGTATTCCTCTTACCACATGCAAACTCCGTACACATCAGTTACCCCGTAATAAAATCAAGATTAGATTGTTAACGGGAAACACGTGTAACACAACGAGGCAAATATGACCCAAATTTACCCTTAAGCATTCAAAATAACTCATTTACCTTTGTAGAGACCTCATTAGTATCATGGTAGAGGTCTTTGCCTGATCGCCAGAAACGCTCAGAGGTTGAGTATCCCCACAACGACTTCTGCAGAAGCTGTAGAGATGAAGAAAAGGAAGAATCTACAGTACATTTCCTCTGCACTTGCCCAGCGCTGGCTCAAAAACGATGTTTTTGCTCAAACAACTGGTTTTTCAAGAACCTTTAAGAACTATCGGAATTGTTGGTATACCGACTGCTAAACCTTGTGAGCAGCTAAAATTGGTTTAATTAGAGAAGGGAAATCAACCCTGTGGTATCATAATGAGCCTAATTGTCCTAAGTGTGTCTCATTTGAGGCAGCCACATTAACCTAACCTTACCTAACCTACGTTTTAGTAGAGTTTAAATTAATTATCTGCAACCAACTAAAATCTAAATATGAAAACATTAAACACATACCAGCAAAACAAAAGGTAAAAATAGTACTTACATCATCCCAACGCAAGAATTTCTCACCATCCTGTAACGCCTTTGATACCTCAATGGATCCTGTGGAAACGTACGTGCCAACGGTCAACATATTGTTGCTCATTATGTAACGTCGGGTTGCACTGATTAATTTGCGCCACTTCAGAACACTTTCCACCAACACTTTAGACACACCGAAACGAAACGCTGGAGTCTAGTAATATTTATTTTTACCCATCATTTTTAAAGGTGCTCAAATGTTTGTAAAAAAACCAAACACACACACAGCATCTCTCAAAGATTATGGCCAGTGTATTTCTGTGTGTATTTTTGTGTGTGTCAGTGTAAGGTACAGAGTTTGACTATATTTGACACTACAGTAGCACTGTGTTACCTTTTGTCACGTTTTTTTTTTCTGTTTGTTTTTGGTGTATTTGAGACTCGCACTCAAAGCAACCAATTTTATGCCCCCATGCAAGCTGAGCACGTTGTTGATTGTAACAAAGGATAGACCAAAAAAATAGAAGTAGCCAGCGGTTTCTAAATGATTTTTTCTTCGCTTTCAATTAAGTGCTGTTCAGGGTTGTTCTGTTTGTGCTGATGTTATTAGTGATGCTCTGTATTTTTACTGTAATTTAAAATCTTGCCAACATTGTTTTTTGTTATCTTTCGTGTTTTTTGTAAAAAATGTTATTAATTATTCAAAAAGTGTTCGCCTCTTCCTTGTCATTAGCATAAGTGGGAAAGCAAAACCAAGGCGTTGAGCTGCATTGAAAAGAGAAAGAGAGTGAAAGATTGATAAGTTATTTTAGTATATTTCTTTAGATTTATTGATTTTATATAAAATATTTACACATAAATGCCTAAGTTACATTTCTCTAATTTAATAAAATTTGTGCTATTTTCATACGTGTTGCATTTATAGTAATTATTATCGTTAAAATTTATAAATTATGAGTACAAAAATTATAAATTATAAGTCATTTTATATTTCTTTAGATCTATTGATTTTATATAAAATATTTAAACATCGATGCTTAAGTCACATTTCTCCAATTTAATAAAATTTGTGTAATTCTCTTACGTGTTGCATTCATAGTAATTATTATCATGAAATTTTATAAACTCTAATTTATAATTTATATAAATTTATAAATTATAAATTAAAATTAGAATTTTATAGAATTTTATATATTATAAATTATAAATAATAAATTATAAATTATAAATTATAAATTATAAATTATAAATTATAAATTATAAATTATAAATTATAAATTATAAATTATAAATTATAAATTATAAATTATAAATTATAAATTATAAATTATAAATTATAAATTATAAATTATAAATTATAAATTATAAATTATAAATTATAAATTATAAATTATAAATTATAAATTATAAATTATAAATTATAAATTATAAATTATAAATTATAAATTATAAATTATAAATTATAAATTATAAATTATAAATTATAAATTATAAATTATAAATTATAAATTATAAATTATAAATTATAAATTATAAATTATAAATTATAAATTATAAATTATAAATTATAAATTATAAATTATAAATTATAAATTATAAATTATAAATTATAAATTATAAATTATAAATTATAAATTATAAATTATAAATTATAAATTATAAATTATAAATTATAAATTATAAATTATAAATTATAAATTATAGATTATAAATTATAAATTATAAATTATAAATTATAAATTATAAATTATAAATTATAAATTATAAATTATAAATTATAAATTATAAATTATAAATTATAAATTATAAATTATAAATTATAAATTATAAATTATAAATTATAAATTATAAATTATAAATTATAAATTATAAATTATAAATTATAAATTATAAATTATAAATTATAAATTATAAATTATAAATTATAAATTATAAATTATAAATTATAAATTATAAATTATAAATTATAAATTATAAATTATAAATTATAAATTATAAATTATAAATTATAAATTATAAATTATAAATTATAAATTATAAATTATAAATTATAAATTATAAATTATAAATTATAAATTATAAATTATAAATTATAAATTATAAATTATAAATTATAAATTATAAATTATAAATTATAAATTCTAAATTATAAATTATAAATTATAAATTATAAATTATAAATTATTAAAATTATAATATAATATAATTATGTTATAAAATAATTAAAATTATAATTTATAATTTATTATATAAATTATAATATAATACAATTATATTATAAAATTATTAAAATTATAATTTATAATTTATAATTTATAATTTATAATTTATAATTTATAATTTATAATTTATAATTTATAATTTATAATTTATAATTTATAATTTATAATTTATAATTTATAATTTATAATTTATAATTTATAATTTATAATTTATAATTTATAATTTATAATTTATAATTTATAATTTATAATTTATAATTTATAATTTATAATTTATAATTTATAATTTATAATTTATAATTTATGGAACTATGAAACCATGAGAAGAAATTGTTCTGCTAACTTTTATTTACTATCCTATTGGGGGTTGGAATTAATTTTAAAGGTTTTTTTTCGGTTTTTGAGCATTTATTTAGAAACAACGGTACAATGTATATTATTCAAAGTATTGTCCATCGTTAGCTACAACATTTTCCCATCTTTCTGGCAGCATATGGATTCCGCGTCGGAAGAACGATTCGTCTTTTGAGGCAATCCACGAATCGACCCATTTTTTGGTATCCTCGTAAGAAGTGAAGCGCTGCTCAGCCAAGCCATGCGTCATCGATCTGAATAGGTGGTAGTCGGAAGGGGCTATGTCTGGGCTGTAAGGCGGGTGGGGTAGCACATCCCAATTCAGCGCCTCCAACGTTTCCTTGACGGTTCTTGCAACATGTGGCCGTGCGTTGTCATGTTGAAAAACCACTTTGTCGTGTCTTTTGGCATATTCCGGCCGTTTAACCTTTAATGCTCGGCTCAATTGCATCAATTGTTGTTGGTACATTCCCCAGTGATGGTTTCCTTAGGTCTTAGCAGCTCATAGTACACGACACCCTTCTGATCCCACCAAATACACAGCATAAGCTTGGCGCCATGAATATTCGGCTTGGCCCTTGATGTTGATGCATGGCCGGGTGGTCCCCACGATTTTTTTCGCTTAGGATTATCGTAATGGATCCACTTTTCATCGCCAGTGACAATACGATGCAAAAAACTCTTCCTTTTATGCCGTTGAAGCAGTTGTTCGCACATGCAAAATCGCCGTTCAACGTCTCTCGGCTTCAACTGGTACGGCACCCAATTTCCTTGCTTTTGAATCATTTCCATGGCCTTCAAGCGTTTGCCGACCGTTGATAAGTCGACTCCCAATGATTTTGACAATTCTTGAAGGGTTTGACACGGGTCTTCATCGAGAAAAGCCTCCAATTCCTCAACTTTTTCGGCTGGCCCGGACGCTCTTTGTCTTCCGTATCAAAATCACCACTTTTAAACCGACGGAACCAGTACTCACAAGTAGAAATCGATGGAGCATAGTCCCCGTAAGCCTCAGTAAGCGTGCGTTGTGCTTCAACCGCTTTTTTCTTCAAATGGAAGCACAAAAGTAAACCTTCCCGCAAATTGCGTTTTGTTGGAACGAAAGTCGACATGTTCACAGAGAAAAAAATATATGTTGTTTACACTTCAGTGGAATGACACATACTGAAAAATGAAGCTTAGACAATGTGCTTTGAAATGAATATAGTCACAGGTGTGCCCGATGCGATCTATTGATAGTTACGCCATCTCTTAGAAAACCTTTAAAATTAATTCCAACCCCCAATATATCCTCTTATTATTTGTAACAAGCAAAAAAACAATGTGATTTTTCGCAACTTTTCGTACAACTATAAGCGTTTTTGAATAATACAAAATTGTTATATTTATCTCAGCATAGTATTAAAAATGTCGCATGTCTATTTTAATATCGAATAATAATAAACAAATCTACATCTTTTTCTAGCTGGCTCACACATAATTTTATCTATTATATATGTATTAGAGTGTCCCAAAAATATATTTTTTTTATTTTGAAAGATGCCCGCGGCTTAAATACTTCCACTTGATCTTAGAAATACCCTCTGTGAAGCGCATCTCAATTGGTAAAGGTTTTGAGGTCGCGAAATCATTTTTAATTTTTCCATACGATATGTATGGGGAAAAATCAGTTTTGCTGATAAGTTGAATTAAGAGCCACTATCTTTTAAGCAAAATTGTTAAAGAAAACACGTTTTCCTCAAATTTTGTCTCTTATGACATATATACAATTTCATTTTTATTGGATTATTATTTGGTGGTTGCCCAATACGATTAAAAAATAAAAATATAAATAAAAAAAAAACTGCAAGTTGTAACTTTTAATCAAAAATTTTTCTTCAAATTTTTCTTTATTGTGCATTCCAGCTATCAATATCTAAAATTTAAGACCAATAACAATATTGAAAACGGAGTACTTTAAGAGATATTGATTTTTAATGAAATAATTCTAAGTAAAAGTATTCATTTATATAGGTAGATCTAAGAAGTGAGCCACATACCAATAATAAGCAGATGAAAATGAAATTTGAATATGTCATAACAGACAAAATTCGAGGGAACACGTATTTTTTACCATTTTCCTTAAAAGATAATGGCTCTAAATTCAATTTAAAACTGATTTTTCACATACAAATCGTATTGGAAAATTAGAAAATGAATTCGCGATCTCTAAGCCTTTAAAAATTAAGATGCGCTTTACAGAGGGTGTTCCTTAAGTCAAAGGTAAGTGTAAATGCAGTGGACATCAAACACCATTTTTTTTTGGGACACCCTAATATGTATGCTAGATGAGCTGGTAGACGTTGTTTTGCACATTCCGGACTTCCATAAATATGGGTGCAGTTTTATATGTCATGTTTTTATTCTCATGACCTCAATCGGTAAAGTTGTTCAGAAGTTATGCGGTCACAAGCATGCGCATCAACGATTTTATGTACAGGGTTGTCCATATTCGAAGCGCCCATCTGGCAACACTGTAACTTTCCGCAGTGATGCCAAATCGACTAATGACATACCGCGTTTGAAGCGTCATTCCAAGCAAATGTTTACAATGGAACAGTACACGCCACGCGAACGCTCTAAAATTGTTGAAATTTACATTCAACAAAACAAGTCAATAGTGAAAACTCAACGTGCTTTCAAAAAAATAAATAAAGTGAAAAGTGCGCCTTCCAAGAAAACGGTAAACAAACAAAATTGCCGTATTTATGCCACTGAAAATCCACAAGAGATTCAAGAGGTACCTCTTCACGATGCAAAAGTCACTGTTTGGTGCGGCGTTTGTGCTAAAATGCTCATTGGGCCGTTCTTTTTCGAAGATGATAATGGCCACAGAGTTACTGTCAATCAGGAGCGTTTTCGCGATATGATAAACAATTTTTTCATGCCAATCGTTCGTCGAAAGCGTATCAGGCACTACTGGTTTCAACAAGACGACGCGCCACCACACACAAGCCGCACTACAATCGATTTTTTGAAGCAATTGTTCCCTGGCCGTTTGATGTCAAAAAATGGTGATTTCGATTGGCCGCCAAGATCACCAGATTTAACACCTCCAGACTTCTTTTTGTGGGGTTATTTGAAATCAAAGATTTACGTCAACAAGCCAAAGACCCTAGAAGAGCTGAGAACCAACATCCGTCAAGAAATAACCGCCATTCCCATCGAAATGTTGAAGAAAACCATGGAAAATGCTGCAAAACGGGCACAATATGTCGTAGAGGCCAATGGCGACCATTTACGAGATATCATATTCAAGAAATAATGTAAGCAAATCTACTTGAACCCAATTAAATGATATTCATGACGAGCAGACAAAAAATTGTGGTTTCTTTGATTTAATAAAAAATAAAATGGGCGCTTCGAATATGGACAACCCTGTATATACATAATAAGTTTACGCAAATATCTCCACCCCAGTGTCACCTCCCGGGTCCAAATTTTGTCAAAGACATTTTTTTTATTTAAACAATATATTGAGTAAATTTGGGCTAAATATTTTCATAAATAAGAATGCAAACCCAGTGCCATCTAGTGGGATCTAACATAAACAAAAACCATCTGGAGCACCACACGAACATACGGTGTAAATTCAAGTTGAAAAGCTTCAGTGGTTCGGCCGTGAGGCTCGGATTTACGTACGCAACATTTTTATTTATTAAGATTAGCTATCCCGGCAGACATTGTTTTGACCTTTCCAGTAGTTAGTGCAATTTAGTCTCTGATCAAATGATAGTGTTTTAGATGGATCAAAACAGATAGCGCTAAAATATTCATAGTATCTACCCTTAACTTTTTTAAAAATAAAACAGCGAGCTTACCTTTGATTTATGTATCTATTATTTTATGTAGTCTTAAAATTATTTTTAATAAAGTCCTCATTAAGAAAGTATATAAAAAAATACATATAACAAAAAGCAGGGAATGAAAAATTAAAAGTACTTCAATATAGTACTTCTCAAAAAAGTGCGACTAATATGGACCATCCTGTGTTAAATATGCATTATTGTGGTCCAAACTAAAAACAACTTATGAACGAACAAACAGCAAAATTCACATAAAAAATATTGTTTTTCGTTGACAGAAAAACTGAAATTACCAGAAAAAAAATTGTCAGATAAAATTCATATATATTTAAGAAAACTTACCAAAAAAATTACAATGAAAATGCAAAAAAATTATCACGTGCTACACTACAACACACATTTGTTGCGCCAGACTCACCACATTACAATGAGCCATAAAAAATTTGCAAATATTTGAAATGAATGCACAGTGGCGTGCCTTGGCTTAAGGTTTTTAAGTTGGCAAATATTGCTGTAGGCCTTATTATACACGTAGGCCATATTTTCCGCACTCACTCTAAATTTAAACCATCCAGGGACCCACTCAGTTCACACGTATAGAAGTATTGTATACATGAATAATGATGCTAGCTTCAATAACAGTCGATTTTTTAAATGTTTATATAAAAGTTTACATTTAAACTTCTTACATTCATTTTAGAAAAATATTTTTGTGTGACGGAAAAATAAGACAAATATATTGCATAAGTTAATTTTTGCAATGGACTTGAATTCAAAATTATTTCATTTGCATGTGCATGCTGTTCAAAAATGCTTCAACGAAACAGCACAAAAAACCATAGGCATCGATGTGTTTTTTGAGCTTCTATGTTATATTCCTATTTTATATGCATAACAACATAGTGCCATATGCTAATAAACAATAAGACGTTTCAACCTCGTATTTTCAAGTTGTAAGAAACCTAATTATCTCGTTATTATGTTATTGTTTTTTTTATGATACATTTTCCAAAGTTCAGCTCTTACATAATAAAAATAAAAGCATATAATTTTAAAAACGCTAAAGGTAATTCATCTATCAAGTTAACTCTCTAGCCCTATTACCAAGTACTCAAAAGTTTTAAGAAAACATACGTTTTTAGTTAGTGTTTGACCTAAAGACAAAACTAATTAAAATTTACACGTCGCCTTGCTGTACTTTGAGTTGCTGTTAAGCTTTTGAGTTTTTTGAAGTTGTAATAAATTCAATGATAAACTGTTTTTCAGTTAAAAAATAACTCAATTGATAAAAGAAGTGGTATGTAATGCCAATTTAAATTATATTTGCAAGTTCTTGTTTATTTCTGTTGTTTATGTTGTTCTCTTTGTTTTTTAAATGCTCATCAAATAAATTTAGCAAATCCTCTTGAATAATTTACAAGCCAGCAAATGAACAGCAAATCTTTTAAGATTGTCAAACAAGAGAAAAAGATCCATGAACACTGGCGCATGGTGGGCGTGTTTTTTTGTTTTTTTGTTCTATGTTCTATCTTATGTTTGATGTAATGTAGCTGTAGGGAGCTTTTTGTAGGTGAGGAGGCTGAGCTTGCGAGGGCTGCACATTTGCATTGATGACCCTTTTAAAAGCTGCGATGCTCGAGAGCACTTTCATTGCTCTAATGAACATCATCGTGCGTCTCTCTAGGGAACAAAAGAATTTGATTTTTTTTTTTTCATTTCTTTGCCTTTGTTGTCCTTTTGTTGTCTGCTCTGCGTCACAAACGTTTATTTTATTTATTTATTTATCTGTCTTTGTCTATTTTCAGGCGAATTCTATTGGGAAGCCACTCAAAGATAATGCTTAAAAAAAAGAATTACAAAAGTTGAAAGCAGTTTAATGCTAAAATTAGCAACAGTGAAGAAAAAAATTGGTGAGATAAAATCTTTTATTCCTAGCAATCTAAGGAAACAAGCTCAAGACGTTTAACAAAAAAGTGAAAATTAAATCTTTAGAAGCTGCTTCTGCAGCATCATAATTTTTGTTGCATACTTTAAGGTTGGACTAGCAAACTTGGCAGCTGCAAAGCACTGTAGGATTTTTTTAAACTTATTAATGACACAAGTTTGCCCACTCGAAATTTTGCTTGTAAAGAAAACAAGTTGAAAGACAGGAGTTGAGCTCATTGGCACAGCAGTGAGTGAGTGGATTAAGAAGAAAGACAGAGGTTGTGATAATAAATTGGAAAAAATTGCACAGACACTTCATTAAATCTTTGAGAATATTCAATGAAGCATGCGCCTCATTCTGCAAGCTTGCAACTGCAAAAAACTTTTACCAAATCCAGCTCAAGTCTACGTCACTGAAATATTTGAAAAATCCAAAGCGAAAACAAGGGTAAAAAGTTTTTTCTCTTTCAGTTATACTATAAAGGACGCTTTAAACTGCATTCATATCACCCGATGCGATATCGCGAACACAAAGTTTGAAGCATGAACAAGCATTAGATCAGTTTTTCTTCTTCAAGCATTCCTTAAAAATATGTTTCATAAGAACTTACTTGAATCTAAAGTTTTTATAAAAAACTTTGTGCTATTCAAGAGAGAAATTATTTGAGTGAATTTAACTCTTTAAGCTGAAATCGGACGTGCTTTTGACCTAAGACAAAGAAATATTTTCACCTGAGTGAGATGCCTTTTAAAGCAGAGCTTAACTCTGTTTGTTGTATTGAGTTTTTGGAGTTAAATCTATATATATAAAATGGAATGTGTGTTTGTTTATTTGTTTGTTTGTTTGTACCTTATAGGAGACCAAACCTCTGGACCGATCTTCCTGAAATGTTCACAGCATTTAACTGGGACTCTGGCATGATTAATAGGGTACTTTTTTCGACCACGCCCAATTTTACGCCCACTTTTTTAAAATTATGTAATTGCTCCCATATAGTTTTTAACAGATTTACTTCAAATTGTATACACATTATACTCCAGGCGAGGTAGAAACAAACATTTCTTACACCACGCCTCCTTTCACGCCCTTTTTCACGCCAAATTTAAGTTTTAAACTTTTTGTTCTCTGTACAAATTTGTTCTTTCCAACGGATTATTTTTTATTTGGTAGTATATTGCTCTTAATACTGTTAACGTCGCCATATTACTATGAACTACGCCCACTTCACCGCCCCCTTTTTTAATTCAGATACTTATACCACTAACAATGTTTGCTATATAAAATACTTTTTTTGTAATATGTATTTACCTAAAGTTTTATATACTTTTTATCTACAGGTAAGGTAGCCATAGATTTTTTATTACCAAATCCCCCTTTTTCGCCCCATTTTACTTTAATTATAATTAATCTGCTTTCAATCTATATATATAAAAATGAATGCCTGTCTGTCTGTCTGTCTGTTTATTTGTTTGTTTGTGCTTTATAGAAGGCCAAACCCTTAGACCGATCTTCCTGAAACTTTCACAGCAATTTTATATGACTCTGGAAAGAATAATAGGCTATATGAAGTTTTTATTGGACAAAGGGGCGTGGCACTGCCCATATAACCCAAAAATTTAAATCGCCATATTATGGGCATTTTTTGACCGACATTGATGCTATTTGGTACATATGGTACTGGCATAATTAGAAATACGTACCAGGAGAAAATTGGGTGGGACCACGCGCCTTTTTAGGAAAATTAAAAATTGCAATATAGTCTTAACTACTGGACCGATCGCCATTAAATTTTCACAATAGGATATTCTTACGAAATAATAAATTCTTGACTATATAAAGTTGTGAGTGGACGAAGGGGCGTGGCCTTGCCCATATAACCCAAAATTTAAAATCGTCATATCTTGGGCATTTTTTGACCAACGGCGGCAGTATTTGCTATATATGGTATTGGCATGAATAGAAATACGTACCAAAAGAAAAGTGGGCGGAGCACACCCTTTTGTTTGTGATATATCGGAGGCTGGACCTGATAACCGATCTTAAATTTTCACAGCGTTCAGCTTTGACCCAGGAATACTTATTACATGATAATATTTTTCGACCATGCACACTTCTGCACCTACTTTTTTACTACGTTTATTAACGGCTTTACCACAAATTTAAAATACATATTAAAATAGTGGGGTAGCCCCATTCTCTTTCTTCCACCACTGTCTTCAAAACAGCTGATTTTATAATACGTGTTAATTAAAATAGAGAGTGGGGTAACCCCACACAGTAAAAAATATGTGCATAAATTTTATACCATTTTGTATACATATAAATCCAAACCAAAAATGTTTTAAAATTTATACCATCAAATCTTATAAATATTCTTGACCATTTATTCTTCTTGACCATTTTCCTCGTCAGATAAATTGAAAAAACTATATTTTTAAATTTCCCGATTTCGGGGAATTTTTTTCTTTCGAACCAGAATATATTTTGATTAACACATGATATCCATATAAAATTTTTAAATTATATTTGCTTTATTATTTTTATAATATTGAGTGGTGTAAAATTTATAAATTATTTGGAATAAAAAAAGTTTATACCACACAAATGTTATAAAAAAGATAAAATTTACCCTCAAATTTTTTACTGTGCATTCTCATTCTCCCACAACTGACTGCGAAACAGCTGATTGTGTAATTGCTGCTTTTTTATTTTTCTAAAAATAAAAAAGGGGAGCATGAAGCAAATTACATGCGATTCAGTGCTGAATTCTAATTGGTTTACAACAAAAAAAGAGGCGAAGCATTGCAATAATTAAATTAAATAGATAAATTTTTGTAAATATATAAATACTTTTAATTTTATTTTATACGAGGGGGGTAGCGAAGCACACCGGGTTCAGCTAGTACTTGTATAAATAAGAGCTTTTAATATCTGTGATTAGGGTAAGCTTTTGCTTTAAAATAAGAAATAAGACTCTCAAATTCTGACGAATGCTCATTTTTACATAAACGTCTAAGCATTATTCGCTACACTTAAAAAAATTAGCCCAAAAAATTCTACATTCTTTAATAAATTTAAATATTTGCAATTCTTTTTTACTTTATACATGAAAATATTATTTTTTAATTAGTTTTTATTTTTGATACATTGAAAACAAAAATTTTAAATGATTCTTTATGTGTCGTATGTGTCGTATGTGTCTAAGTCTTTGTCTAAGATTTCTTGGAAGGCGCTCGTAGTGCTCGCTGTATTCTTTGTAATATATTTGTTATTTAAATTTCATTTAATTTTATCAAACATTCAGACCTATCGGGAATAATATTTCACGCGGACTCGAAAAAGGGAGTTTTCACTTTTAAGGTAAAGCTCAAGAGAATTTTGAAAATTTTTAATGCAAATTTGTTCAGCAAGGGTTTATCAACAAATTGGCATTAAAAAATCTTCAAAATGTTTTTAAGCCTTATCTTAAAAATTTAAATTCCCTTTTTCGATTCCGCGTGAAAAAATATTCCCAATAGGTCTGAATGTTTGATAAAATTAAATGAAATTTAAATAACAAATATATTACAAAGAATACAGCGAGCACTACGAGCGCCTTCCAAGAAATCTTAGACAAAGACTTAGACACATACGACACATACGACACATAAAGAATCATTTTGCAGTTCAGTTTTTATAAATTAAAAAAAGTAAATTAATAAAATAACTACATCATTAGCTGGCAGAAACCTAAGTTTCTGGATTTGGATGTGCCACGTGGAGGCTGCAGAAGGATCGACACCCAATATGTTTTTATTTTGTATGTTTATTTTTATTTTTGAATCAACTTTAATGGTATCTCTTCAGAGCAAAGTAAACAGAGTAAAGAAAATCCTTATGAGATTTTTTGGTTTTTTTCTCAATGGGGTTATAACAGGTTCTGACATTATCAGAAGACACACTCGCGCTCAAAAAAAAACCCGAGTTAATAATTTGATAACTAATATTATTTTTCTTGAATTATAACACAGTGTGCCAAAACCATAAATAAACAAACACATCAAAACTTTATAAAAATTCTTAAAGAAGAACGTGTTGAGAGTCCATCGCACTTGGTTTGATCTCTCAAGGTCATCACAATTTTTTACATTATTTTTACAGCCTATTGCAAATGAAAAATAAATTTTTTTTTAATAGCCTTTGATGTAAAATAAGGCTTTGTAAAAAGATTTGATGAAATAGGAGCGTTTGCATGGTAGCAAACATTATTTACATAGGAATCAGTTCTTGACAAAAAAAAAAAAACGTTAAAATTGCCGCCATTTAGCAAATTCTTAACCGATTTCGATGTTCTTTATTTAAATAGAAAGGCATTTTTACGTGCACCTTTGGAGATTAAAACTCGACGATATTCAGCTTCAGAGGACTTTTTAATACATATATCAGCTGAACAAACCATCATAACTTTTTTGTTTTGTGACCGATTTTAAAACTTTTTGGAACAAAATCAGTTAAAATTTAATAATCCTCAATATGGCAATCTGGAAATAAAATTTTGTTCATCTTTTTACAAATAAAAGTAAAAAAAAATTAAAATATTTTTTTTCGGTATTTACCAGTTTTCTCTACCAAGGTCAAGTGTTAGGTCATCGAAACTTATGAATAAAATGTTGGTCCTTATAAGACAAACCATTTTGCAGATTAAACTTTGCAAATATCTTTACCGTTATAAAATTTATAGGCGATAAATTGCCTCAAAATGATGAGGTATGTGTACAAAAATTGAAATTGCGAAAAAACATATAAAAGCTCCATCATAAAATTATTTTTGACTGAAAGGCAACATTTTTCTTCAAATTTAAAAAATATCAAAATTGCAAAAAAAATACGCGTTTTTTGAGAAATTAGCAAATAAGTTTTTTTTAATATGTTGGCAACCCTTACATCCAAAATTTTAAAATTTTATATTTTTTCCAGAAATTACTTTCTAATACCTTTTTAACGGTACTTCATTTATAAAAATTGGATTTGAACTGACGTAGATACAATTAATTAAAAATTTTTCAATTCTTTCGTTTTCGGTCGATTTGCAGAATTGAAAGGTCCATAAATTTTTAACGAACGGCGATAAAAAAAAATAAATGAACTTATGTTCTTAGAATTTTAATAGGAACCTATAGCCGAAAAATAAGACAAATCGAAAGCCATGAGGTCAATTTTTGAAAAAAAAGTATTGCGTTATGCGTGGAATGGGCGTATAAGTTATCAAATTATTTACTCGGCTTTTTTTTTTGAGCGCGACTGTATTTTTTAAAATCTTAATTTTACGCTTCTGAGTGTCGTTCTCTGGCTGCTCTAAATTCATTATTTCGAGCCTCACCTGTTTCTTCGGAAAGCTTACCAATTGGAAGAATTGCGTATTTTATTATTTTTGATCCATGCATTAGAATTTTATGGATCGATGCTGGCATGCTTCATTCCATTCATACAAATCCACGTACAGTTCAGCAGTTTTCCTGGCGTAGATTGCTAAAGCTGGCACATTTATTTCTTCACCAGAAGCAACCCAGTGAACAAAAACTATAATTTTTTAATTAATTTATGACCCTTTTCGGGTAGAAAAGTTAATTTTCGGCACTTATAAATGAACCCTTTTGGACTAAAATGCCTCACAAAAGCGAACCTTTTTTCTTCAGAAATGAGTTAATAAAAAAAATCAAAAATTGTACTTTTTTTTGGAAACGAGTTTAAAAAAAGAATTTTTCAATAATTCGGCTAGTTTTCGGCACTCAGAAATAAACCATTTTGAACTCATTCGCCGGACTGAATTGCCTCTCAAAAACGAACCTTTTTTGTTAAAAAAAGAATTTAAAAATTCCATAAAAGCACTTTTTCGGCACTCAGAATTTAATATTTTTTTTTAACAATAAATTGTCTTATTATTGCATATCGATTAGATGTGTCCTTATTTTTATATTTCAAAATTTTGCCGACAATCCAATAACGTTTGATGGATCCGGAAACGATCACAAGTTCTAATTAGGGCTATAGTTATAGCGAAAAAACCTATTATGTACAAAATACAAATATGAATATTTTGTATGGTTTAAGATCGATAGTAAATCTGGTTTATCAGTATTCTAACCAGTAAGTCTATTGTAATATTGAAGTAATTTGACTTAAAAAAGTCGATTTAGCTAATATATTTTAAACATTTTAAAAAAAAAATTAAGACACCAGGTGCAACATGTACGATCTAGAAATATTTCTGTTTAGAGACAAATTTTCGCTTACCAAAACTAAAAAAAGTTGCGTAAAAAATTGGTTTGGATTTACAAATCAGCACTGTTTTAAGACCTGAATTTTTCTAAAAGTATGATAAGTATCCAATTTTCATTGAAAAGCTGCTTGTTTGCATTGTATAATAAACACTGTTCGGTCGATGTACGGCCATTGTACAGCCGAGATTCTTTCAAAACGGCCTCTGTACACCCGCTGCACGACTCTTGCACGGCCGCTGTTTGGCCAAAAAGTCCTGCAAACGACCCTTGTATAACCCTTGTATGACCGAGAAAAATATTTAAAAGTAGGCCTATTGACCTTTGCTAAAAAGTTTTATTTTTACTCGGGAAGTCAAATTTTGATAATTAATTGTGATCTACTCTTTGCATTGAAAAGTTGTATTTATTGCTTATTTTTCCGACTGGGTAAGTATAAATGCAGAAATTAAAATTGTAAGTAATATATTGAAGAATGTCTTAAAAAAATTATTTTGACAGCACCATTTACAAATTCTTATTAAGCAGTTTTAAACGACATAAGGTGTATGGTCATGAAACAAAGATATACAGATAGCTTACTCTGTGCGCAAAAAATGAAATCTTCTGCGCACTACGTCACTCGAGCTTGTCAGCTGTAACACGTGGTGCAACATACAAAAGAAAATGTGAAAAAGCAAAAAGTAAACACAAGCAGCAAGCAGCACAATTCCAAGCATTTAAGAATTATTGCATTCACTTAATGCAATTTCTAATATTGTGCACTTATAGTACGCGTAAATTAGAATTTTTAATTATAATTTAAGTAAGTAAAATTAGCACTAAAGTTTTAGATGATTTTGATGAAAATAACAACGATTTTAATTCGGGCCATAAAATGAATTTACGATTTTTTCAACAAACGAAACAACAAACGAGAAGAACAAGAAAATGAAAACGAAGCAATCAAAGTGCTGTCAAACACATGAAGTAACGTAGCTATTTTTTTTTGTGTAGGAGAACAAATGGGAGAAAATGCCCCTATTATATATGCATTTATTTTCAATAATAGTACTGAAAAATAAATTTGCTTAAATTTATTTATAAATATATTTATAATGTAATTTATTTCATTTCAATAAGCCCAGTTTCTATAGGAAAATGTCGATATTTTTCATCGCTATAAATAAATTAGCCCCTTTTAATATATTGTGACTACGTTTTTATCTAGCCACTTTGACAAGCTCGAACTACGTCACAAAAAAGATGGCGGACATGCGCAATACTTTATCTGTAGTTCTTTGTATCATGGTGTATGGTAAGAAGCAGCAATGAAAATAATATACATAAAGATTAAAGTTGATAGTATTTTTCGATATACCTCCAACGGAAATGTCGTAGGCAATGACGTCAGCTTCTTCGGTTACACATTGTTTTAATCTTAGAAATATCTCAGAAAAACACAATAAAAATGGACCACTCTATAGATTTCTATCATACTTTTCTGAAAATTCTACAAACACTCTTCTTCCAACAAATTCTACAAACAATCTTCGAAAAAAAGGACAACAATAAGTAAAGTAAAAACAAAATTATGTTCAGTTCTAATTCTCATTTTTATTGTCTCGAATTTTGCTTTTTTTTCTTTTTTATGTTTGCTGTCTGAGAAAAATAGAAAGAGACAGTTTAGAAACAAAAGCGTGGCACAACAAAATAAAAAAAAAGAACTACAATAATATCAGAGCAATAAACTTGACAACAAAGTGGCAACACTCCATTATTACGAGCAAGCTGGATGCAGCACAAAGAATATGCTGAATAGTTTGACTTGCAGTTGATCTCTGCTGTAAAGCTTTTGCTGTCGCAATTCAAGCAGTACCGCTTTTATTTTATTCACTTTCTTTTATCAATATTTTTCGTAATCGTTTCTATTATTTTTGTTTTTGGTTGTTGTTTTTTTTTTGCATATATTTTCAGCAGGTTTTGTTGTCTTTTGTGTGTGCTTCCGTTTCCGGTATGTTGTTTTCTAATTTAAACTTTAAATTTCTCCTCTCAATAGATTTGTAATGAAAATGAATGCTTGATTTAGCCATTTATGGTTTTTGTTCAACATAATTTTCTTTGTTTAAACTTTTGCTAACTTACTTTAAATTGCTTCAAGCTCGTTCATTCGTTCATTTGAATTTTGTTGATTTCTTTGTTTAGAATCGTATTTCAGGCACATAACTTTTTGTGAGTGTTGCAGATGTTAAAGACATTTGTGTGCATGTGTGTGTATAAATCACTTCTGAAAAAGGTTTCCGAGCATTATTTATTGTGTTTTAACAAAATGAAAAGTTTAATTAAATTTCAGCAAATAAAAAGTTTTATTCAAGAGAGTCTGTGAAAGCCATATATAAATACGACTTTGATTAGTAAAAGTAAATCATGCATGTTTTCTATAAATTATTTTTGGTTTGTTCTTTGTTTTGACAAATCAGTTTTGTGGTTATTGCAGGAAATATACATGTGGGATTAAAACACACTTTAGGGTTTAGTTTAATATAATAGTTTATTTAACAAATTTTAAATTCATTCAACCAGTTTTTATTTATCTTAGTTTATATTTTTTACAACATTTTTTGCTTTAATTTACTTTACTTTCACAATGTGCGTTTTTTATTAAGCTTTTAATTTTGCGTCCGTTTTAATTCACGTCTCGTCAGCAACACCGTGTCTCTTCGTCTTTTTATTTTCATTTTCGTCTGCTTTCTTTGTCTGTCTGTTCAGTGGTTGATCAGTGTTGTCAACGGTGAACCTTATTAAAATGTCAGTCCGCTTCTTGTGGTCTTTTGTCCACCTGTCAAACCTTCACACCCATTTGTCATTCCTACATTCGGCCGTCCTGCACTGTCGTTCGACCCGAACGATGAACCCCAAGCCTTCATGTATTCAGCAACGGTTATTGTTTGAAAAGGTCCTTCATGATCGCCAATTTTGGAGACTTCATATCTTCCGTGTGGAAGCTTCTTAAGAACAGTATAAGGTCCCAAATATTTCGATTTTAACTTCAGGCCTGGGCCGTATTGTGTTCTTTTGATAGCTACTAAATCTCCTAGTTTGTAGCTATATTCCAGTTTTCGCTTTGCGTCAAATGTTCGACGATTTTCTTCCTGTATCTTCGAAATATTTTCTTGAGCTTCCTTCCTAGTGTTCTCACGTTCCTTGTTTAAGTCTTCTATAATAGAATCTTCTAGTAAATGACGAATGTTGATATTGTCAGCAGTACGCATATCCATTCCGGTAAGTATTTTAAACGGTGTAAACTGGGTGCTCCTAGGCGGAGTGTTATTTATAATACGCTGGACTTTGTCCACATGCTTATACCAGTTGGCTGGGTTGTTTTGGCAAAATTTGGAAAGCATAGGCACGATGATACGATGTATTCGTTCTACCTGACCGTTTCCGCGTGGAACTCCCGTTGCGATCAATAAATGCTGTATACCCTCTCGTTGACAATATTCCTCAAAGGATTTTGCTGTAAAAGCCGTTCCTCGGTCGGTTATTACTCTGCGTGGATTACCAAATATAGCCGATTGCTTTTCCAGTCGGTCGATTACGGATGCAGCGTCGGTACTTCGTGTAGGGTATAACCAAACAAATTTACTGAAAGCATCCACTACAACAAGCAGATGATTATACTTTTTATGAGTAAGTTCCATGGGACCTACGTGATCTATGTGTAAAGTCCTAAGTGGGGTGTCTTCTTTGTTAATAGGATGAAGCAGACCCTCTTTTTTTCCCAACTTAGCGTCCACAACGATACACTCGATGCAGCTTTTAACGATGTTTGCTATTTTTGGACCAATCTGTGGAATGTAGAAAGTTTTTTCAATGTATGCCTGCGTCTTTTTAGCTGATAAATGTCCCTGTCGATGTGCCAGACGAATAAGCTCTTCCTCCATAGTTTGTGGTACAACTACCAGTTCCTTTACTGAATCTTTATATAAAACGCCATTTTTTAAGAAAAAATCTTCGTAATCACTGCTTTCCAATACTTTGACGATCGCTTTTATCCACGCATCACATTGCTGAGCTTCTTTAAGCCGAAAACTGAGAGAATCTTCAAGAAACATGGATGTCATTCGACTTAAAGCATCCACATGCTTCATTTTCGTAGCAGATCGGTGCTCGATCTCGTAGTCGAAATCTTGGAGATACATAGCCCAGCGTGTAACTCTAAGTGGCACATCTTGTTTTTTCATGGTTAGTGTAAAAGCGTTACAGTCTGTGACAATTTTGATTTTTTTACCCAGAACATAAATACGCCACTTCTTTAAGGCTTGGATGATAGCAAGAACCTCCAATTCGTATGAATGGTACTTCTCTTCTTGAGGCGTTGTTTTGCGGCTCATGTACTGTATTGGGTGGTATTGCTGATCGTTTTTATCTTTTTGAAGAAGAACGGCGCCATAGCCGTGCATAGATGCATCCGTGTGTATCTCAGTTTGGGCATTATCGTCGTATAGCTTTAAAACTGGTGCGTTTATAAGGGTTGATTTAAGTTGCTGAAATGCCAACAGCTGCTCTTCATGGATTTTGAACATGGTGTTTTTCCTTAACAAATCACTTAATGGCTTTGCTACAACTGCATATCCTTCCATAAACCTCCGAAAATAAGATGTAAGTCCCAAAAATCTTTGAAGTGATTTCTTATCGTGCGGAACTGGAAACCTTTTGACCGCATCCACCTTTTCGTCTGATGGTTTTATGCCACCGTTCTCCACAATATAACCAAGAAAATTAATCCTTTTCATCAAAAATTGACATTTTTGCCATTTGATTTTCAGTCCAAACTCAGCAGCTCTATCCAAAACCATCTTAAGCTTATTGATACCCTCGCCCTCATCTTGTGCTGGGATAATTATATCGTCCATATAAATCACGATAACTCCCTGCTGAACCAAATCGCGGAAAATAGCCGATATATAGCGACAAAAGACCGCAGGCGAATTGCATATTCCAAACGGAACGAAATTGAATTCGTATTGGCCATTGTGCGTCACAAAAGACGTATACCGTTTTGAACTTTGCTCCACAGGCACGTGTAAAAACCCATTAGCCAAATCGAGGGTAGTGTATATTTTTGCTCCTTGTAGCCTTTCTAGGACGTCGTCCATCAGCACCATGGGGAAATTATCACGCAGTATCTTTTCGTTAAGCTTTCTAAAATCGCATCATAACCTCTTTGTTCCATCCTTTTTTGAAACAAGAACTACCGGCGAGGCATATTCTGACGTGCTCGGCTGAATTATGCCTTCCTCTAACCACTTGCTTACTTGCTCATCTATCACAAGCTGGTCAGCATACGACGTTCTGCGTGGTGTATGATAGATAGGCGTATCATCCGATAAAACAATCTTCATCTGAACGGGAGAGTTTGAATTCTTTGCCGGAGAATACTGCTCAACCAAAGTTGCTATATCTTTGGACTGATATTTGGCAAGATGAGACAAATTCAAAAGTTCAACATTTCTAATCTCTTCCAAATTGTTTTGCATAAGCATGCAAATTGATTCAAATTCATTTAAAAGTAAAAGTTTGTTTTCATCTTCGCTTACGCTTGACATAACTTCTTGTGAAGTTGCACTTATATTTTCGTTTGGCTCTATGCTATTGGTTTTTTTATTATTTAATTTACTCATAAACTCAGCTCTTCCCTCAGAAAACAATATGTTGGCTTCACTTAAAATGTCATTTCCAATAACAGCCTCATAACGAAGGTCATTACTGTTAGTAACGTGAAAAGTAATGCCTACAGTAAGCTCATCTACCAGCATACTAGTGACCACACTGCCAATCGTAAACAGTTCACTTTCTTTAATGCCAACAAGTCGTCTCTTTTCTGTACTCAATTCCAAGTTATTTATTTTGTTAAAGGTATCAAAACGAAGTAAGCTTAAGTCGGAGCCTGTGTCTATCATTGCTTCAAAGAATGTATCGCCAACCTTAACTGTTTTAAAAATTAGCCCACTATACTGTCGAAGGGGCGCATTTATCATAGTATTAACCTTTCCACCCTCTTTCTTGATTTGCTTCTCAGGAGTCTGCTTGCATTCAAAGCTACGGTGACCCAGTTGCCCACACTTAAAACATTTGTATTGTTTGTCAGTTGCATTGCAATCTTTAGCAAAATGCGACGTAGCCCCACATTTGAAACATTTTTTAATCTTGCTATCATTTACGTGCGCTGTTGTTGCTGGAGAACTTTGCCACTGATTTGATCTGTTTGATGACTGACGCAAACCATGCACTCTCTCGTAAACCTTCAACTGCTCTTTCAACTCAGCAACTGTTCTGGCTTGATAAAGGACTGTTTTATTTACTTTCGAATCGGGTATGCCCTCTACAAAATACCCTACCAAACTAACTTCATCTAAATTTATTGGCTTTGCTATTTCCATAAGCGTATATAAATACTCTCTAAATGATTCACTGCTCTTTTTACGGCGACTCTGCAACATGCGATGTATATCTAGCGAAGATAACTTGGTGCCAAATTCTTCCACCATTGCTGCTTTTAATGAAGCCCAATCTCTTATGCCTACCTGACTCCGCAAAAACAACTTCGCTGCACCTTTTAGCAATTGCTTTGCGTACACAAATTTTTGGAGTCCACTCCAACCCAAAGTTACCGCATTATCTTCGAACTCTTGTATCCACTGATGGACATCAAGAGCATCCGTACCATTGAAAGAAGGCAAGCTATCTTCGATATCTTTCAGTGTAAAATTGTGCTTGATGACGGCAATTTCTCGTGAAGGATTCGCCGCTTCTTCATAAGTAGATTCAACTTCGCTTTCCTCATCGTCGCTTTGAAGGAGGTTATAGTGCCGAAGAAGTCTGTCTCGAAGTTCACACTTCCGTCCTTGTATACCTAACCCAACCGCTCTTAGCTTGTCTTTCAGTGTCACCACCGTCATATTTAAAATTGTCTGTGCATCCATTGTCTTTCAATTCAAATAATAAAATTTTCAAGATTTATTTAATTGTATTAACTTTAGTTATTCTTAAATTTTAGATTTAGTAATTTCAAAATATAAATATAATAAAAACCAAAAATTAGTATATTTAGTATAATTAGTATTAGACTCAAAATTAGTTTGTAATAATAAATGTAGCATAAGCTTAGTTCAATATTTATAAGAACATCAGAAATAAGATTCTTACTACAAGAACAATAAAGAAGCGATAAAAAAAATGTTCCAAGTTTTAAAGAACTTCAAAACAAATGACTTTTACTCTCTTTTTTCCAATTTAAGTTCACTTCTAGTATTTAAATCAATTATCAAATTTAACTTTCACAGCAAAAGATTTGCAAAACTAAACAAATTGTTGCAAGTTTTAAAGAACTTTGCAATTATTGAATTTAAATGGTGCTTTAATTTTCCAATAAATCACCTCAAGCAAATTTGTTGTACATAAAAAAAACAAAGCAGCTCACCGACGAATGCATGTTAAAATAAGGGTGGGTTTTCCATTTGCTCTCACAAGCTGCTCTCTGCTGTCGTCTACACACGATGCTCTATTCAAACGCTTTATCCAGTTCACCACTTAATCGTCATTTAACTCTTTCGCAGCGCTTTCTCGTAACTCTCGCTTGTTGCTTTGATGCTCCGTTTTGTGTTTTATTTTCTCTTTCTCTGAATCTCGCTGACTCTATCTGCCAATACTTTTGCTCTATCGCACATTATTTCGCTGATTCTTTGTGTCGCTGCAAGACTTTGAGTTTTTGTCTCGCTCTGTCTCCAACGATGATCTTTTAATTCGACGACGCAGCCGTTGTTTTATGCTGCTCTGGAAGCTGCCAACTTGTTGCATGACATATGACGCTACGGATGTTTAATTGTAAGTGTACTGTAGAGTTCTGGATTGTTCCAAGCTCGCTATGACTTTCCTTTTGTAGTTGATGCTACGGCAGTTTTTGTTACGAGTGAGCTAACGAATTTTTGCATAGTTTTCACGATATTTCTAAACTCCAACTCCACGCACGCACTTAAAATAAATTTAATGTTTGCACTTTTAATTGTTTTCATTTAGTATATATGTAAATGGCTCAGTTCATCCCGGTTGAGCTCCCAAATTCTGTGGGATTAAAACACACTTTAGGGTTTAGTTTAATATAATAGTTTATTTAACAAATTTTAAATTCATTCAACCAGTTTTTATTTATCTTAGTTTATATTTTTTACAACATTTTTTGCTTTAATTTACTTTACTTTCACAATGTGCGTTTTTTATTAAGCTTTTAATTTTGCGTCCGTTTTAATTCACGTCTCGTCAGCAACACCGTGTCTCTTCGTCTTTTTATTTTCATTTTCGTCTGCTTTCTTTGTCTGTCTGTTCAGTGGTTGATCAGTGTTGTCAACGGTGAACCTTATTAAAATGTCAGTCCGCTTCTTGTGGTCTTTTGTCCACCTGTCAAACCTTCACACCCATTTGTCATTCCTACATACATAGCACGAGAACCAAAGATTAAAAAACGTATTCAGATAGTAGATTGCTAACACAAAAAATTGCAGCTGCCTTTCTGTAAGAGAAAAGTAGTGTTTTAATATTGAATAGATACAAAAAAACTCAGTAATACTTTGCTTAATAATTATTTTTAATCTTTGGTGGGGAGGCAAAAAACTCAGTAGATTACCAAGAATGATAGAATAAGAGATTACGCTTTGCGCAGGTCCGTTACTTCTGCTAATCGAGTTTGACAACCATCTGTTCAGTTGACTACGTCACAATATTTTATTTCTTTGAGAAACGTACTGCGATCAGTTGTATTTTATTTAATTGTGTATATATCGAAGTATATTTGCGAGTTTTGAACTTAAAATTTAAAAAATGAAATGTGCAGCTGCTAATTGTGGTAACAATAGCAAACAAATATTTTTCAGAAACCTGATGTTTGCAATAAATACAAAAATTAAACCAAGAATTTGTAGAAAAAACACACAAACGATAACAAAAATACAAAAATATATTAACTTAACAAAATTTGTTCCATTATTTAAAAACTTGGTACTATCATTTATTTGTCCTTTCAATTCACAGGTAAATTAATGGAAATAAAATATCTGGGAATGTTTAAACTACATCAATTAAACTCGTAATAAACATTTTTATAAAATCCAAGTCGAAAAATAATGCTGACTGAAGTTGGTTTCTCACACAAATTTTTTTTTTTTTGACTAAGCTACTTTCTGGCTGTAATAAAATAATAGTAAAAATAATGTATGCAAAAGAGTACTTAATAAATTTATCTTCTTCTCGTTCCAATAATATTGCTTCTTTATTCTTTTATTTTAATTATACAAACTAAAATGTATGCAATTTTCATTTCTGTGCAGAAATCGTATGCAAAGTAAACGCTCTCCAAAACAGCATTGATATTATGACGTACATGCGCAGAACGACAATTGTGTTGTACTCATTTTCTTGTCTTCGGCGCAATCTTTGTATTCTATCATTCTTGGTAGATTACCATAAGGAAGATTTTAAGCAAACCAAAATGTTTATAATTACCCTAGACCAGTGTCGGGCAGCTTTGCACACCTATACTTTGTCATCTTGAGTATGTATTAATGAACGCTTTAAAGCTCACACTGAAAACAAAGTAGTGCTAAAGCGCTTTTTGCAGAAATCTTACTAGGCAATATGGAATATATTTTTTGCTCGGATTTGTATTGCGAAATTAAATAAATAAGTAGTGGACGGAATGTCAAAAGGAAACAGACCGATAGATGGATAATGTGAAATGCAGATAAGCATACGGAAATGTAAAAAGGCCTACTAATAGTAAAAACAAATATGTTTTTTATTGTGCTTATGTTGTTAGTTATGTTTTGCCAAGGCTACGTATTTGGAACTGATCACTATATGATATATGTGGCCATGCCGCTTTTAAATAATTAATTAATTTCTCCATAGCATGCCCCACAATTACCTTATATTGGCCATGCAAATTATCATTATAATGCCTTGTTATGCATAATTTTTTAATTTTACCTCTTTGTTGCAGCGCCATGCCGTTATTTTCTAAAAATAAAAAAATTGTTCATTCTTCCAAAAATTTTTCATGCATACATTTTTATACAGTGTAATCTTACGTTATATCTGTGTCGATGCGCAATAACAGCTAAAGTCATATTTCAAAGTTTCCAGAAATCTTGCTTCAAAATTTTCAATCGCCATATAAGTTATATGAAAGGTTCTTTTGTTTTTGCGTCATATCTTTGGCTAAGGTCATGCTAGAAATTCTAGATTTTGTGTGTTCATAATGATATATACGAGGAACACAACTATATCAATAACTCAGTTTTGTCTAAAATCGACTTTAGCTATTATTGCTTATCGACACCGATATACTATAATATATTCAAGGAACACTCAAGCGCAGATCTCATCTGCTTGACATTCGCTTGAACACTGAAGCTTTGATCGTTCTGTAGGTGTGATGAATACATATTTTACTGCACAAACATAATCTCAAGTGTGCAAAGCTGCCCGACACCCCAGTCGGCAAAAGCAGGTCTTTGAAGCGCTTCTAGCAGGCCATCATATGGATTTCTTAGCCCTTCCGTGCTCGTTTCCAAGCCCATAAGCTTTTTTATATGAAACGAGAAAATTTTCTAGGCCTTCCGCTCTCGCGACTCTAAAGAAGCCTGCTAGAAGCCCTTCTTTAGAATGTACATTAGAAAGAAAAGCAATATAAATATCAACTTGAAATAAAAAAACTTTTGACAAATTCCAGATTTGAATCAGCGTTCTCTCAGCTGGCGGTCTGGCATCTTACCCACTCGTCCACCTCAGTTGTTAACAAACTTAAGCTTATTTTGCATCATTACAAATAAAGTAAGTTTTCGGGAGCGCGGGTTCGCAACCCAGCTCGGCCCAAAAAAACATTTTTTTTTTTATTTTTTTTAAAATCTAAATTTTTATACAAATTTTTCTGTCCATTTAAAAATTTTTTTTGGAATTTTTTTGTAAATTTCTTCATACAAAAATAATAGAAAAGACTTGGAATTTTTCCATATAAAAGTTTTCATATAATGTGATATGCAATGTGTTAGATTTTGGAACGCTGGGTTCGCGTCCCAACTCGGACAAAAAAAAATAATTTTTTTTTTGTTTTTTCTTTAAGATTTGATTTTTTTTTAATTGATCTGATCATTTATAATTTTTAAAAATTTTTTAAAAATTTTTTTATATAAAATAACAGGAAAAGACTCCAAACCTTCAAAAAGTAGGCCTTACAGAAGCACTCATCAATGCAGCGATCATGGAAGGTTTATTGACGCCAATAAGAGCACTACTAGCATGCATTCTTTTGCGTATCGCTAGCTAAAATGCCCACTGGGACTGCTCTAGACACACAACTGCATTCTTAAAGATAAATGGGGACGTTCAAATTATATAGAGAATTTTAAAACAAAACTCAGTTTTATTAAAAGTCTGGTATGAAAAAATAGATTTTTAGCAATAACTTTTGATTGGAAAGAGATATTGGGGTATTTTTTTCACATAAATTATTTTTGAGTCTTGACTTTTTTTGTAAAAAATATAAAAACAACATTTTGGGAAAAATTAATTTCGCGAAAAAAAATAAAAAGGGGTAGGGTAGAAGGGGGGATACGCCACCCCTACTTTTTTCCAAAATTGGCAACTAATTCAAATCGAAACAAGCATCTATTTATGCAAATATCGATAAAGTTCCATCCCTATGAACACCGTGATCGCGTGACAAAGTGCGCGACAAAGTGCTTTTTTATATTTTTGGTGTGCTGCAGAAACATTTTTATGTAAGTTCATTCATTTGTAATAATTTAAGTGCTTGTGTTGGGAAGTTGAAAATTCGCGAGATTGTAATGGTAATTTTAGTGAATACAATCACATATAGTTTTAATAAGTTTTAAAGAAAGAATAAAAAAAAAATAGTGACTACACATGAGTGACTGCGCATGGGGCACATACGCCGACGTATGCATAAGGGTAGTAAGCCTTGTGATAGTTTCGCTAGCCACTTATCTAGAAATAAAGGGAAAGCCTATTAACAATAAAAATAACATTTCAGAAATTTAATGGTAAAAATGGTTGTTCGTAACTACAAACCCAAATCAGACCGCTCCAAAATTGATGAAAATTTAGTAAAACTCGCCATAAAAGATGTTTTGAGTAAGAAATTTAGCATCAGTCAGTCTGCGCGAGTTGAAGCCGTACAACTTTGCGGTATAGATTAAAAAGGCTCAAAGATCAAAAACGCAATATTGTTGTTGATGATTCTGGACAATCATCAGATAGTGAAACGTTTCCGTATTCATCAAAATACACTTCTAAACAAATTTTTTCGAAGAATCAGGAAGAAGATATATCGCAGTACTTTAAGACTTGTTCTCATCTGCATCACGGATTTACTTATAACATGGCAAGGAAGCTTGCCTTTGAATACTCCACATAACATTAAAATACCTGGTAAATGGATTGAAAATCAGACAGCCGGAATTGATTGGGTGCAAGGCTTTATGAAGAAACTATAGAAACTTAATAGATTTATAGAAGTTTAAGTTTGAGGAAACCCGAAAACACAAGTCTAGCTCGCGCAACTACTTTTTCTAAGAGTGCAGTTATGGAATTTTTCGACAATTTAAGTACTTTGTATGAACGGTTTTCATTCTCACCGTCTGACATATTTAATATAGATGAGACTGGCATTACCACCGTGCTCCCTTCGCCCAAGGTAATTTGTTATTTCATAACGTAAAAAATACTGTGTTTTGTTACATTAATATTTATGACTATTTTTTTAATAAATTTTTAATATATTTTTAATTGAAGGTTATTGCAACTTAAGGAAAACGAACTGTTTCACAGGTGGCTTCCGCAGAAAGAGGATCGTTGGTGACAATGGTAGGAGTCATTAATGCTGCTAGAAATTCGCTTCCACCAATTTACGTTTTTCCAAGAATCAATTTTCGAGAACACTTTTTGAACGCAGGGCCTAATGGTTGCCTGGGAATTTGTAACAAAAGTGGATAGATGACGACTGATAGATTCATTGAAGTTCTGCGTCATATAAAGACCAATGTCCGTTGTTCCAAAGAATGTCCAATCTTGCTTATAGCAGATAATCATATTTCGCATTGCAGTATAGAAGCGATTATATTCTGCATAGAAAATGGCATTCACATGGTTACCATTCCACCTCACACTTCACACAAGCTGCAGCCGTTGGATGTTACGGTCTTTGGGCCATCATTCAAGAAATACTTGTCTATTTTCTTTCCATGATTTCCTCGTTTCCAATCCTGGAAGAGCTATTACCATTTACGATATCCCATTTATAGCCAACACCCCTTTTTATAAGTCATTTAATTCAGAAAACATTACAAAAGGTTTTGCAATTACCGGAATAAGCCCATTCAACAGGCAAGTTTTTGCTGAAACAAACTACCTTGAAGTAATGGAGGAGCATATAGTTGGCGATAGCGGAGATACACCAGATACTTCAGAAGGCAATATTCAGCAAATTTCTATCCCGACTAATCCTGAAGATACAAATAACACCACATCAACATACATAACTCCGAAGCAGGTTCGTCCATTATCAGTCATAAAGAAACTAACAACTTCAAATAAGAGGAAAGAAAAGTCTAAAATCCTAACGAGGTCACCAGTTAAAATGAAATTGAGCACCCCAAGTCAAAAATATCTAAACCAGCAAAACAAATTAAGCCGCAAACAGCCGAATCACAAAAAAGTATGAAACGGCCACCAAAACAATCAGCAAAAAAAAGAAGCGCACAAGGAAAAAGAAGGAACGATTCCACTTCATCAGACGAATCATCAATTACTAACATTAGTTTCGCTGATTCCGATAAGTCGGTTGGAAAGTTCATGGAATGCGACAGTGTTTTGAAAGATGAAAATGACGGAAAAGGGTTGGAAAGCTATCAAAATTGCGACGAAGAGCACTAATGTCAGCACTAAAGGAAAATAGTTATATTCTTGTGAGATTCGGATACAAGGTGGATATTTTTTTTTTGGTGGTAGAATCACTTTGGATTCCGGACATACGCATGTCCGGACAAAGTCGATTTTTGAGAAAAAAAGCAAACAGTTGGGTTTTCTATGAGCCTATTTTAAAAGATTTCTCATATGTTTTGAAGAGTGATATAGTGCTATTTTGAAGACTACCGGATCCAATACATCCTCCAGGAACATCTCGGCAAGCGGCAAATTTTGTTTTCGAAATAAACTTTAAAAACTTTAATGTTGACTAACAAAAACTTACATAAAACATAATTCTTAGTAAGTTTTTTTTTACTTTAACGTTAAATTTATCCGAATGACACAGTATTTCTTTTATTTTTTTCATTTTCTTTTTGAATATATCGTGTCTAAGACTTATTATCTAGCATTGCAGAGTTTAATTTTGTGGCGTATGTACCCCATGGGTGGGGTGGTTCATATAAAAAAGCAAAAATCAAAAAGATACTCATCCCCTAAAGACTAAAAAATATTAATTCATAAATATAAGCTTCAGACTGTATCCTGTAGGAAAAGCAACTAACTTAAAAGTAGTTGAAAAAGTAGCTTTTTGTCAACCACAACTAGTTGAAATTCTGACTTTTTTCCATAGAACGAACAAACATATTTTGTATGGTGATGTCCGCTAAATAAGTCAATTGACTTTTGTCTGCATATGTTTTCAACTACTTGTTAAATTAGTTAAATTTAAATTATTTTTTTAATTACTTTAAAATAAAACAATTGAAAAGCGCATATATTTGCAACTACTTGTTAAACTGTGGCGACCGTAGCCTAGTGGGTAGAGTGCGTGGCTCCTAAGCTAAAGAACCGCGGAAGCCCGGGTTCAATTCCAACTCAGACAGAAAGTTTGTTCAATTGAATTAATTTTTCTGTTCGGTCGTGACCTGTCTGCAGGCAATGGCAAACCTCAGAGAGTAAAAATTGCCATGTAAAGCTTCTTGAAAACATAAGCCGTTCGGAGCCGGCATAAAACACGTTGGTCCAGTTCTCGGTCATTTGAGATCAAAGATTTTAATAACACGATCAATAGAAGCTATGTCAAAGTCCTTCCATGGGCTGAAATGGCCAGTTTATGTTTTTTTACTTGTTAAATTAGTTAAATTTAAATTATTTCTTAATTACTTTAAAATAAATCAATTGAACACTAGTTAATATTCCACTTACTGAAAATGAATTTAAAAGCGTAAAAATTTTAAATTTCTATGCATCAAAGAGATCATTTATTTTATTGTTGTAAAAAAATACATAAATTCATATTAGCGAAAGCCTAAAGTTAATAATATTTGATGAAATAGCATGGTTAAATATATAATAACTTGTAATCTAATAAAAATTTGCAATAAAAACTTGTCAAAATCAGAGTAGTAATTCAAAGTAGTTTTTAAGCCACTTGTTTTGAAGTAGTTTTTCAATTACTTCATTTATAATGCAAAAAAAAAACTATTCAAAATTGAAGTGGATGCCGCCTTAATATAATTCAAAGTAGTTCATAAACTAGTTAATTTTAAATTAGTTTTTTAGTTAGTTGTTAGTTTGTTCCTATAGGGTATAAGAATTTTTGAGAAAATATGTTCCTAAATTTTTGTACAACAGTTTGAAAAAAAGGTGGCGAATAATCTCCCTTCTATCTTACCCTTGTTGTTTTGATGACAAAAACAGTAAAATAATTTTTGCGCTTAGCTGGAAGAATTTTGCATATAAATGCTGCTATGTCATATGAAAGATCAGAAAAATCTTACAATGCAATCTCCACGGGCAGTCCAACATATTGGCCTACTGACCCAAGAAAAATTCCTGACCTTATTGACTTTGGCATAAGTAATGGAATTTCAAGTCAAGCAATATCTATAATAGACTGTGAAGACTTGAGCTCAGATCACTCTGCTCTTATCCTTAACGTCGCTACAATACCACAAACGACTATAACAACCAAACGTATTATTTCAAAAAATACAAATATTCCATCGTTTCAAAACTGGATAGATATTCACACGGATCTTAGTATTCCTGTTGAAACAGGAGCTGACCTAGATGCCGCAGTTGAAAATTTTTCACGCCTTATACACGATGCAGCTTTTATTTCAATCAGAACACAAGATACTCTTGAGAGACCGACCACTACAACAAAATATTATAACTAAGTTGAAATAAGACAGCTAATCCAGCAGAAGAGATCTCTTAGAAGAAGATGGAAACTGAGTAGAAGACCTTTCGACAAAGCCGTTTTGAATAGAATCACTAAAAAACTGAATCAAAAACTAGCAAAACACAAAAATAAAAGCATAAATGACTTCCTTGCTAACTTAGACACTTCGAGTAAAGATGAGCATTCTCTATGGAGGGCCACAAGGTACCTAAAAAGACCAGCTGACAGAAATGTTCCAATTAAGGATGCGAACAACCTCTGGTGCAGATCAAGTAAAAGCAAAGCAGAAGCCTTTGCAGTTTATCTTTACGACACCTTTCAACCACCTAACCTAAATTTGAATACGGTAAGTATCTCAGACTACCTAGACAGCCCATGTCGTTGAATCTACCCATCAGGCACGTGACGCCAGATGAAGTTCAAGCCGAGATTGTAATGTTGCACACAAACAAATCACCTGGGTATGATAATATAGCCGGCAGAACGGCCAAGCTGTTGCCAAAAAAAGGAATTCAATTTCTTACACTAATTTTTAATGCAATTCTTCGGTTAAACTACTTTCCCACACAATGGAAATGCGCAGAAGTAATTATGCTTCAGAAACCAAGTAAGCCAGAAAACATTGTGTGATCCTATAGGCCAATTAGTCTCCTCACTTTTTTCTCCAAAATATTTGAAAGAATATTTTTGAAACGAATGCAGCCGATACTAGAAGAGCATAATGACATCCCTAATCACCAGTTTGGTTTCAGACAAGAGCATGGAACTCCAGAGCAGTGCCATCGTATTGTAAATACTATAATTAATTCAATGGAAAATAAACAATATTGCTCAGCAGTATTCCTAGATGTTCAACAAGCGTTTGATCGCGTCTGGCATGTAGGGCTACTGTACAAAATTAAACGTCTTCTTCCTACTCCATACTTCCACACCTTGAAGTCGTATTTAACTCAGAGATATTTTTATGCCAAAGTGAAAGATGAGAGCTCACAGATTTACGAGGCTCGAGCAGGAGTACCACAAGGCAGTGTACTCGGCCCTATACTCTTCACACTTTATACATCAGATATGCCTACAAACAACGTGGTCCTTATTGCAACGTATGCGGATGACACAGCTATACTGGCTTCTTCGGAGTCACCTGACATAGCATCAAATTTGGTGCAGCAACAATTAAATCGGCTGGAAGACTGGCTATGCACATGGAACATAACAGTTAACGCCAGTAAATCAATGCATATAACTTTCGCACTAAGAAAACAGAAATGTCCAAGACTCACTTTAAATCAAGAAGTTATTCCGACGGGCAGCTGTGTGAAGTATCTAGGCCTTCATCTTGATAAAAGACTAACCTGGAAAAATCATATTAAAGCCAAGCGAACACATTTAGATATAAAAGTTAAGAAAATGTATTGGCTTCTTGGTAGAAAATCCAAACTGAGTACTGAAAACAAACTTCTTCTATACAAATCCATGTTAAAGCCTGTATGGGCATACGGCGTCCAACTATGGGGAACTGCAAGTACGTCAAATATAGAAATTCTGCAGAGATTTCAATCGAAAACGCTTCGCTTGATTTTTGATGCACCATGGTATGTTTCCAACAAAGCTTTACACAAAGACTCTTATACTCAGCTCGTTAAAGACGAGATCAAGAGATTAAGCGAAAAAAACATTGAACGATTAGGATACCACCCTAATCCGTTGGCAAATAATCTATTAATACGCAGACTTAAACGACTTCACATCCTAGACCTTCCACTGAGACATTAGGATGTTTTCATTTTAAAGATTTAATATTAAAACTAAAACAATAGTAAACCGTAAGCAAAATTAAATTAAAAAAAAAAAATAAAAACAAATAAAAAAAAAATTAAAAAATATTAATAAATAAATAAAAACAAAATATTAAGTGATAAGTATAAGCACTATATTGCAATTAAATTAAGATATATTCACATTACTAATATTATATATATATATTATTTTATCAAAATGTTGGACTGATAGCTGTATATACTTCTATTTGCTGAGTCGTTTGTGATCCAGAAATAATGTTAGTTATAGTGTATCCTTATAAGATTTGCTTATTGTTACTAGGACAGATTGCAAATATACAATAAAATTAAAAAAAAAAAAAAAAAAAAATATGAAAGGTAGCCAGATGTGTAATTTAAAATTGATCTAATTTTTACAACAAAATCAATTTTTGAGTCATTTTTTGAGTAAAAAGTCAGTATTTTGGTTGTTCTTTGACATAATTATAAATCATATATACACTGACTTAACGGTACAGTTCAACCTATTTTTGTAAAGTGATTTTATGGAAATTTTGAACAACAAAAATTTGAATGAAATACATTTATAGGCAGCGGAGATATTTGCATCGAAAGACCAAACTTTGGTTCTCATGTCGTTTTTTTTCTCATTCTTAGGTAACGATGTTTTATGAAAAAGTCGTTTTACTCAAGGTATATATAAGGAGGTAGTGTTAGTAAATAAAATTCTCTCTTGTTGTGGGTACCTTAGCTGTCAAAATCAGTTGTTTACGAACAAAAGCAAATCAAATAACAAAAGTTGTCAACAAATAGAATTGTGCTGTGTATTCTTATGTTTTTAATTGATTTTAGCATATATTGATTAACAGCTTTAGAAGTTCTTGCTGATCCGTCCTTCTTGGCCAAACGCACAATGCAATCATAGGAGTCACTCATACGTCTGATTTCGCCGCAGATAGCATAGGTCTTGGAACCAACGGTTATGCGGCCAGTTTCTGCATCAACATCAAGCATGGTTTTTGGCATGATTCTCCGGCGTCGTTTTCCATGTTTATAAAAATTTAAAAAATTGATGACACTCGGCAATTGGAGCAAATGGAGTCGAAAAGAAAAGCCATTAAAATACTTGCGGACAGTTTAAAATATTTCACTACAGTTATTTGATGATAGCCAAAAAAAAAAAATACTAAAAAAATACTAAATACTAAAATACTAAAAAAAAAAACAATCAGCACGCACAAAAATGAAAACTATATAAATTTTAGAGGACATTTGACAGTTTTCTATCAGCTTTTATTTATTGTCTTTTACGCCCTTCTTATGCTTGACAGCTACGGTGCCCACCTCTCTGTGATGACGCTACCATGTTGAATATACCTTGGTTGTACTGAAAATTTCTCCAATTTTGAATATATGTGTGTGTTTTTGATGTCAAAGTAACAAAAAATTTTTAAAATTAAATACACAAAAATCTCCGATGCAAAAAAGTTTTATAATAACAAAATTACCGTTAGTTGAAAAATTTCGGAGGGGGCGTGGCCAAAACTAAGTATGTAACATTTTAAGTTAGGATGCACTTAATATGTATACCTAGCTTAAGCAAAATCCGTTCAGCCGTTTAGATTTGTATAAAGGCCAGACAAACAAACAAACAAACAAACAAACAGAAAATGAGTTTTATTACTATAGATAGTCAATTGTATGAAAAAATAGATATTGGATTTATTACCCCATAACTTTTGATTGGAAAGAGATATTGGGGTAATTTTTTCAGATAAACTTTTTTGAGACTTGAACAACATTTTGGAAAAAATAAATTTTTTATTTATTATAAATAAAAAAATCAAAGTGGGTACCCTTGTTGTTTTGATGACAAAAACAGTAAAATAAATTTTGCGCTTAGCTGGAAGAATTTTGCAAATAACTGCTATGTCATATGAAGGTGTGCAATTTTAAATTGATTTAATTTTTACAACAAAAACATGTTTTGAGTCATTTTTTGAGTAAAAAGTCAGTATTTTGGAACTTCTTTGGTTGAACTTTTGAACAAAAAAATTTTGAATGAAAGATATTAATGGACAGCGGAGATATTTGAATCGAAAGACCAAACTTTGATTTTCATGTCGTTTTTTTCTCATTCTTAGATAACGATGTTTTATGAAAAAGTCGTTGTACTGAAAATTTCTCCAATTTGGAATATATGTGAGTGTTTTTGGTGTAAAAATAACACAAAAATTTTAAAATTAAATGCACAAAAGCTCCTATAGTAAAAAGTATTATAATAACAAAACTACCGTTAGTTGAAAAATTTCGTAAGAGGCGTGTCAAAAACTAAGTACGTAACATTTTAATCTAGTATGCATTTAATATGTATACCAAGTTTGAGCGAAATCCGTTCAGCCGTTTAGAATTGTTTGTTTGTATAAAAGCCAAACAAACAAACAAACAAACAGAAATTGAGTTTTATTACTATAGATAATTATTTGTAAATGTAACAAGTGAATGCGCATAACATACATTTGTTTTTGTATGAATACGAATAAAATATTCGTAATATGTACGATATTATACATGTACGATGTACGTAATAATACGATGATTCTACGAATCCTATTCGTAGCTGAAAACTACGAATAAAATTCGTATAATGGACGCAGTTATTAGTAATATTTACACACAAATATTTTTGAGGGTACCAATCGCTTTTGAAAAGACTTTATCGTAACAATACAGTAAATGCAGTAGTGATGCAGATTTTGCCTAAATTGTACCATTCCATTATTTAATCCAAAACTACACTCAATCGAAACGTTGTTGAAAAAGTTATAAAGAAAAGGTTTTTATGCGGCATATCTTGCTCTTGCAATAATTCTACAAATATATCACAGTCCTTGAAGAAAAAACCAATAATAAGTAAAGTAGAAACAAAATCCTGTTCAATTCAGATTTGTGCTCGTATTTTCTCAAATTTTGCTTTTTTTACTTTTCATTTTGCGAAAAATAGAAAAAGAAATTGCAGAAACAAAAGCTTGGCACAACAAAATCAGAAAAAAAACCTCGATAATATCAAAGCAATAAACTTGAAAAAAAAGTAGCAACACTGTCATATTTACGAGCAAGCTGGATGCAACACAAAGATTATGTTGAATAGTTTGACTTGCAGTTGATCTCTGTTTTCAAGATAGTGCTGTCGCTATTCAAGCATAGAATCTTTCATTTTATAATTTGTATCAATATTCTTTGTAATCATTTAAAATGTTTTGTTTTGTTGACTTTAAATCGAAACGTTGATGCAGTTTATTGTAAAGTTTTTAATATGCATGCGACACATCATGTTCTTGCACTAATAAGGCTTTGTTATTATAAAAAATTTTTTGATTTTATTGTAAGGAATTTCATGAGTTTTTTTAAAATGCATTTTCTGGGAACAACTTTAGTTCTCGCTGCAAATTCTGTTTTATGTCTTCTATCGACAAAAATAAGACACCTCGAAGTGGTAGTTTTAATTTTTGAAGGAAAAAAACGTCAGCCGCAACCATATCAGGTGATACGAAATTGTTTGATGGTATTTGTTAAGTTTTTGGTCAGAAATTTGTTCAGAATGCTACACAGAAAAAATTATGGCGGTAAATATGAATAAAAAGCAGTTCAAGCTGATGAAACGGTGATCACTATGCGGTCAACACTTCCTACACTCAGAAAAAAACACCTATCTTTTTGTGATAAAAAATTTCTCTATTTTCGATAATAGAAATTTTCTTTATTTCAAATTAAATTTACTTCAATTATAATAAATTTCCACATATTCGCAGAAATATTTTCATTTCCCACAAGGAAGGAAATATTTCTGCGAATATGTGGAAATTTATTATAATTGAAGTAAATTTTATTTGAAATAAAGAAAATTTCTACTATCGATCATGTCTCTAATAATGATAAGTATTTTTCTCTCACTGAAAAAGTCTTATTTATAGAGAAAAATTTATAGAAAATGAAAAATGTTCTCTATTGTTGATAAATAATTCACTATGCGAAATATTTTCTTCAATAACAACACATCCTTTCTCAAAAATTAAAAAGGCTTCTTCTCAAAAATCGATATATATTTCCTATATTGATTGAGGTACGAAAAAATATAGAAAGTGTTAGAGTAATTGATTAATGTTGTGAAAAGCAAGTGTTGCATATTCTGCATATTATGACGATTGTTCCTTCAAAATGGGTTCTTACTTAACGTAGCTACACAAAGTGATGCTGTTCATTACCACTGTTTCTTTGGATGCATTTACAAAATCGTTTTTTCAGAATAAATTTCTGGAATATTTCTAAAGAGTCCCGAAAAGCAATGCCACAACAATAATTCTACCTCTTATTTTTAGAACCGAATCACAATTTGATATTAATACGCAAAGTAGAAACTTTGCGTAGAACTGAGTCAAAGCCAATGTTTTACAAAAATAATTTTTTAATCGTAAATGCGGATATACTTCTGTGTTTTAAAGAAAAATGTATGCAATAAAGAAATATGTTGTATCAATGTTAAGAAAATATATCTTTCTTTTAAAGAAAGTGTTATTTTTTGTGGAGAAACTTTAAACGCAACTTAAAGAAAACATTTAATAAAATTAAATAAATATTTCTCTGTTTTCGGGGAAAATTTATACAATAAAGAAATCGGTTGAACGTATTATAAAGAAATATTTTTCTATCAAAGAGAAGGTGTCTTTTATTTTTAAAAAAATATTTCCTTTTTCATGGAAGCTTTTTGCCATTTTTAGGTAATTTTTGGGATCACATTTAGAGAAAAGCATTCTCTGGGGCAAAGTCAATACCATTTGTCACTTAATATGATGCCTTTTTTCTCATATTCCGATAAATTTTTTTTGAGTGTAGGTGTTAACGCAATAAATATTCTGTTAATTTGAATAATTTTTGCAAATTTCATTTTGAATAAAATTTTATCGTTTTGAAAAATTCTTTAATGTAACGAAAAAAAAAAATTATTCAAATTTACTAAATTTTTTCCAAAGCAACGAAAAATTCTTCACATTAGCAAAAAAAAATTTCTTTAATATGTGAATAATTTAACAAAATATCTTCAATATGACTTTTTATTCCTCATATTGAGAAAATAATTTCAATTTGAGTTATTTTTTTCTTCGATGCAACGAAATCTTATTCAATATTACTAAATTCTGTCTTCATTTTAACGAACTATTTTCAATATGACTAATATATTTTTCATTACAACAAAATTTTCTACAATTTGACTAATTTTATTATTCAAATCAATAAAATATTCTTCAATAGGACTAAATTCTTTCTTCGTATTAATAAAATGTTATTCAGCATGACTTTTTTTATTCTTCACAGTAATGAAATATTCTTCAATATAAATTATTTCATTATTCATATTGACAAAATATTCTTCTTTTTGATGGTCACTACTAACAAAACTGATGCCCCAGTACGCAAATTTTAAGAAAAGAAAATTAAAAAAACTTACTTTGTTTTAGTTAATTTTATTAAAAACAGTATTTGTTGGTTTTTAAGTTAAGCTGAGTTTGTTTCCACAGGCTTTCTCTTTTAACTGAAATTATTGTAAATACTTTTCAAAGTTATTTCTATATAGATATGTTACATAAAATGTTTTTATATTATTTGATATATATTTATGATGTTTCTTAAACTGAAATTATTTCAAATAAATCTATCTATATAAATAAAAATCAAATGTCGTTCGTTGGTAATTGCATCAGTTGAGAACGGCTGAACCGATTTGGATAATTTTTTTTTTTTTAAATGTTCGTAATAGTCCAACTTAGGTTTTTACGGAAAGAAAAATTGACCACGCCCACTTTGCGCCCACTTTTTTTATTTATCTAAAATCGGAAAACGGCTGGACCGATTTGGATAATTTTTTTTTTAATGTTCATAGTAATCCAATTTAAGTTTTGTCGGAAAGAAAAATTGACCACGCCCACTTTTGAGCCCACTTTTTTCAATTTATCTAAAATCGGAAAACGGCTGGACCGATTTGGATAATTTTTTTTTCAAATGTTCGTAGTAATCCAATTTAAGTGTTTACTGAAAGAAAAATTGACCACGCCCACTTTTGCGCCCACTGTTTTGATATCTATATATATAAAATTAAGTGGCAAAACTTCCTGTTCGCATACTCCTCCTAGACGGCTTGCCCGATTTCAATGAAATTTTCAGGGGTGATTGGGGTCTGTGTGGAGGGTGCACATAAGAAATTGCATGTGTGTATCTTTGCAGGTTTTGTACCACACCCCCTTTTGTCGCCCACAAATCAATAAAAATGCTGTATTTAAGACGGTTTTGGTCGTATGAAATTAAAATTTGGTAAATAAGTTCGTATGATAACTATAATTAACTTTGAAAAAATGGGCGTGGTCACAATTCATCTACGCCTACTTTAAAGAAAATATCAAAATACTTCGAAACCATTGGTCCGATTGAGCTCAAATTTTGTAAGTACGCTTTGCTTTGAGTACGAGATGGTTTAAGGGGCAATGCCACACCAACTTTTACCTCCCACATATAAATAAAACATTGTTGTTATCGAATAGCTTTAGTTAGAGTTATGGGTCGCACAGCTTAGAAATTCGGTATTCGACCACAATTTAGACGTACCGTTTCTGTGATGAAATTTTATGGGAGTGGACAAGGGGGAGGGGCACCTCCGATACAACCTAAATATGTGATATCGAATAGCTTTGAAGTTATAGGAATTCATCTTTGGAATTCAGTTTTTGACCTCAATTTACACATGCAGTTTCAATGGTTTTATTTTATGGGCGTTGGACAGGGAGGCGTGACATCTCCCTTACAACCCAAATTTGCGATATCGTATTGCTTTGAAGTTATCAGTTATGCTTCAGTTGCTTATCTTCTTGTTGATAATAATATATTAAATTATTAATTAATTGTTAAGTTAATTTATTGACTTTAATTAAATCCTTAAGTATTTGTTTTAAACAATATGTATTTATCAGTTGTTTATAAATTGTTGTTATTATGTTATTCTTACTGCATTCAAAAGACTCTGTCTTATATGTGAACATTATTTCTTAATAAATTACAAATTACAAATTATAGGTTGACAGCGTAAGAATTCGGTATTCGACCTAAATTTATACATGCATTTTCAATACTTACATTTTGTCGTCGTAGGGCAAAGGGGAGTGGCACTTCCCATACAACCCAACTTTGTGCTATCAAATAGTTTTAGAGTTATAAGTCGTACAACGCCGAAATTCAGTATTCGACCTCAATATACACATGCAGTTTCATTGATTTAATCTATGTTCATTGGTAAGAGGGGCGTGGCACCTCCCATTTAACGTAAATTTGCGATATTGAATATCAGCGTCAGAATTCAGTATTCGGCCCCAATTTATACATGCAGTTTCATTAATTACATTTTATGGGCGTACGACAAGGGGGCGTGAAACCTCCTATTTAACCCAAATTAGAGATATCAAATAGCATTGGGGTTATAGGTCTCACAGCTTTGGAATTCAGTATTGGACCTCAATGTACACATGCAGTTTCATTGATTACATTTTATGAGCGTTGATCAAGGGGGAGTGGCACCTCCCATACAACGAAAATTTGTGATATCGAATAGCTTTGGAGTTCAAGGTCGCACAGCGTCGGAACTCAGTATTCGGCCAAAATTTACGCTTGCAGATTTACTGATAAAATTTTTTAGAGTTTGTCGGGGGGGCGTGACACCTCCAATTTAACCCAAATTTGCGATATCGAATAGATTTGGAGTTATAGGTAACTCAGCCTCAAAATTCAGTATTCGACCTCAATGTACTCATGCAGTTTCATTGCTAAAATTTTATGGGCGTAGGGAAAAGGAGAGTGGCACCTCCCATACAATCAAAATTTGTGCTATCGAATAGTTTTGGAGTTATATGTCGCACAGTTTTGGAATTCGGTATCGACCTCCATGTAGACATCCAGTATAATTGATTACATTCTATTAGCGGTGATGAAGAGAGAGTGGCACTTCCTATACAACCCAAATTTGTTATATCGAATAGCTTTGTGGATATAGGTCGCACAGTCTCAGAATTCAGTATTTGACCTCAATTTAGACATGCTGTTTAACTGATAACATTTTATGGGCGTTTGAATAGGGAGAGTGGCAGCAACGCGCCGGGTTTCAGCTAGTAAATTCATAAAAAATAAAATGTATAAAATTTGATTTTTAATACTAACAAAAGAGTTTTATAAAGTAAAATAATGCATACACATTTTAATTTAAAATAAGAAAACAAAAAATTATCTTTTATAACTGCGCTTTTAATCTTTCAGTTTGGATATAAGAGTTGTAATTTTGGGACTTTCGATATCGAAATCAGTTATAATATTATAAAAAAATTGCTGCATAAAATTCCAAACCAGACTATTGTGGATCAGGATAAGCCAAATTAAAAATATTAATAATTTTGAAACATAAATCTATAGCCGACAAAACAGAATTTTGTTTGTACATATTTAATTTCATCAAAATAAACAACAATTTGAATTGGATCCAAAACTGAACCAGATAGTTATATTAAAAGCTGAATCTTTTCCTTACATTTTTGTCTCCTTTTGAGCTCTTCCTCACACTCTGTGACAGTGTTGCCAATTAAAAAAAAACTGGGCTGAGAATCTCAAACTGAAAACCGTTTATGGAGCTTTTTATTACTTTGATTGGTTGCAACTTTTGCTGTAGGGGCAAGGATATTTTGCAAAAAGAAGATAATTCCGCAACAAAGACCATCTGAAAATGAAGGATTGATTGCTCGGATTACAAACAGCCATTTAAAAATGTGTTTACTCTTGAAAATTTAATTTTACAATAAAAAAAAATGATAATGTGAGTAATAACAAATAAAACTTATTTTCACTTATGTTTGACGTTGTTCTTAGGCTATCAAGAATATCCTTACTGTGTCCATCTTTTATTTGTTCCTCTAAAATTTTTGAAGCTGTTTCGACTGTGTTAAAAGTAACACATCTGAGTCAATTCCACACTCTAAAAAATAATTACACTCAGAAAAAAAAAACACCTATCTTTTTGTGATAAAAAATTTTATATTTTCGATAATAGAAATTTTCTTAATTTCAAATAAAATTTACTTCATCTATAATAAATTTTCACATATTTGAAGAAATACTTCCTTCCTTGTGGGAAATGAAAATATTTTATCTCTCTAATAATGATAAGTATTTTTCTCTCACTGAAAAAATCTCATTTATAGAGAAAAAAATATAGAAAATGAGAAATGTTCTCTATTGTTGATAAATAATTCACTATGCGAAATATTTTCTTCAAATCCTTTCTCAAAAATTAAAAAGGCTTCTTTTCAAAAATCGATATGTTTTTCTTATATTAAATGAGGTACGAAAAAAATAGAAAGCGTGAAAAACAAGTGTTGCATATTCTGCATATTATGACGATTGTTCCTTCAAAAAGTTTTTTTTTAACATAGCTACAAAAAGTGATGTTGTTTCCCTGTAGGAAAATTGTTATAAAGAAAAATAATAACAATCTGGTAACTCTTTTCACAATATAAATCAACCTTGTTACATAAATATATCTAACATTATAATAAATAGAAGTCAGTCGATATTGAATACTCAGAGAGTGCGGTGTTTCTTTTAATTAAGATAATAGGTTATGGGCCGCATGACACGCGGTTGAACACTCTCGGGCAAAAAAAAAAAAAAAAAAATACTAATTTGTTCAGTGATAAATTCGTGTGTGTTTTATTTTTTGCGTCGAATAAAGATTACAATGTCGGTGCTAAGTTTTCCTTTTGAAAAATTGCGCGGAAGAGAAAACTTTGACGTGTGGAAGTGCCACGCAAAATCGTACCTTGTGCTGAAGGGGTGCTGGAATATAGTCCAAATTGGACTTACGGACAAGGCTACGAGCGAGGATAAAAACATTGATGAGCGAGCGTTGGCGGAAATCACGCTTATGGTGGAGCCGACTAATTTTGTCCACATTGCTAGCGCGAAATCAGCGAAAGAGGCATGGGACGGGTTGGTTACTGCGTTTGAGGACAGTGGCTTGACACGGAAGGTTGAATTGCTTAAGCGCTTGGTACAACTTAAGCTAGATAATTTCTCTTCTATGCAAGAATATGTGAACGCATTGATAATGACGTCACTAAAAGTGAAAAACGCAGGTCTCAATATCGATGACGAGTTAACGGCATCACTCATGCTGGCTGGATTGCCTGATGAATTTCGAGCTTTAGTTTTAGCAGTCGAAAATTCCAAGGCTAAATTAACTGTTGATGCTGTTAAGAATTTGTTGTTGCAAGATGCAAAGTTTGATGGCAACAGCAATCTCGAAGAGAACGCATTGTTTACAAGAAAAGAGAGCGCGAAACAGAATAAGCAAACTATGCAAAAAAAGATTCGATGTTACTCTTGCAATCAAATCGGTCATTTTAGCAGAGCGTGTCCCAACAAAAAGAAGAAAATTGGGACTAGTGATAAAAAAGAAAATTTGTTAATTGCTGCTGCATTTTTTGTAAATGAACATGAACAAAGCTGGTTTATCGATTCCGGCGCTACAGCGCACATGACAAATCGATCGAATATTTTACAAAACGAAGTGCCGATAAATAAAGAAATCATGGTAGCTAATAAACAAAAAATTTTAGTGAAAAGTTCGGGAGATGTAAAGCTCAAATTAAGTACAAAAGAAGATGCAGTCGTGCACAATGTCGAGTATGTACCTGATTTGTGCGCAAATTTGTTATCAGTTCGGCAAATGACAAAACTCGGTAATAAAATAGTTTTTGAGAAAGATCACTGCAAAATTTTTAATTCTGAAAACGCTTTAATAGCCACTGCTGATGTGATCAATGATTTATATCGATTAAATTGTGATCCGATAAAAACAGACATGGCAATGACAGTTACAAAAAATTATGAATTGTGGCACCGAAGAATGGGGCATATATGCCGCGATAATTTGAAACTAACGAAAGACGCATCGATTGGTTTAAACTATAATGAACATAGTGATAAAAAGTGTATCATCTGTGTAAAAGGCAAACAAACTCGCGCGTCTTTTCAAGATATTGGCCATCGTGCTGAAAACCTCTTGGATTTAGTGCATACGGATGTAGTTGGACCTTTAAAAAAATCCTTAGGTGGTGCGCAATTCCTCCTCGTATTTGTCGACGACTATTCGCGTAAGGTTTTCGCGATACCTTTAAAAAGAAAATCAGATGTGTTCCGCGAATTCGTAAAATTTAAGAATTTAGTAGAAAACCAGTGTGATCGAAAAATAAAAGTGTTGCGGTCGGATAATGGCACTGAATATGTCAATAAAGATTTCGCAAAATATACAGAAAAGAACGGTATAATCCATCAGAAAACTGCTCCATACACGCCTGAGCAAAACGGCGTTGCAGAGCGCCTTAATCGTACGATTATTGAACGTGTGCGATGTATGCTTCTGGAGTCAAACCTTAATCATCATTTCTGGGCAGAGGCAGCTAGTACGGCCGCATACATTTTGAATCGTGTACCTTGCAGAGGAAACAAGATCAGTCCAGAAGAGGTATGGACGGGGCAAAGACCAAATTTGAAATACCTACGCGTCTTTGGATGTAATGCTCTTGCGCATGTACCTAAGCAAAAACGTCAAAAGCTTGATGCAAAAGCTTCCGAATGCATTTTTATCGGGTACAGTGCTGAAGCAAAAGCATATCGGCTTTATGAGAAGTCATCGAGAAAGGTCATAACGAGCCGAAATGTGACATTTTTCGAACATAAACACAGTTTAACTGCAGATGATGTTGAATTTTTCAATCCAGAGTTAGTCACTGAAGTAGTCAGAGTAAATACTGAAAATAACGTTGGCCATTCAGAGGAGAATATGATCGAATCGCCAACTGTCATACAAATCGACGATTCAACTGTTATTGAAGATTCAACTGGAGACTGTGAGGACGTCAGCGAGTATGAAAGTACAGATGAACAAGTAGAAAGAGAGGTGGAGGAGAAGAAGCAAACGGGCACTGAAATCGAGGCATATCGGCGTTCGAAGCGCTTAGCTACTAAACCGCAGTTTAATTATTGTGTTACAACTGGTTTTGGAGATCCCGCTGATGTTAAAGAAGCGATGTCCAGCAGCAACGCAAATTCTTGGAAACTTGCCATGCAAGATGAGATGAATGCTTTGCAGAAAAACGAAACGTGGGAGCTAACAGAACTACCCGTAGGGAAGAAAGCGATAACCAACAGATGGGTTTTTAAGACCAAGATGAACGCTGATGGTGCAATGGTTCGTCGGAAGGCTAGGCTAGTAGCTAGAGGTTGCTCGCAACACAAAGGCATCGATTACGAAGAAACCTTCGCGCCCGTTGTTAGATACTCCTCGATTCGTTTTTTGCTCACACTTGCAGTCAAATATAATCTCGAAATTCACCAGCTCGATGCTGTTACTGCTTTTCTTAATGGTAAACTAAAGGAAGAAGTCTACATGATGCAGCCCGAAAGCTTCGATGACGGTTCCGGTAGAGTTTGCAGGTTAAAAAAATCGATATATGGGCTGAAGCAGTCGAGTCGAGTGTGGAATGAACAACTTAATAAAGTGCTGGAGGGTGTTGGCTTCAAGCGAAGTGAAGTTGACCAATGCATTTACTATAAAGTTCATGAAGCTAAAATGTTATTTGCAGCTATTTATGTGGACGACATGCTCTTACTCGGTAATGATGTGCAAATGTTGAATTTTGTAAAAGTCGAACTGTCCAAGAAATTTGAAATGAAGGACATAGGTGAAGTATCTTCAATACTTGGTATGCGTGTGAGCTACGACAGACCTAAGAGAATGATTAAAATCGATCAGTCAGAATACATCAATAGCGTCCTGAAACGTTTTGGCATGAACGAATGTAGCCATGTGTCAACACCTATTGATCTAAATCAAAAGCTGTCTGAAGAATTTTGCCCGAAAACTGATGAATCGAGAAAAGAAATGGAAAAGGTTCCATATATGGAAGCAATTGGTAGTTTACTATTCGCAGCCCAAAACACGCGTCCGGATATTTGTTTCGCTGTCAATTTGGTGAGCAGATTTTCTGCAAATCCTGGTCAAGCACATTGGACGGCTGTTAAACGCATTATGCGTTATTTGAAGGGCACAATTGACCATGGCATCGTATATCGAAAGGATTCATCTGAAATTGTTGGTTTTTGTGACTCTGATTGGGCCGGAGATCTCGATGGAAGGCGTTCTACATCGGGTTATGTCTTCATCGCTCAAGGTGGAGCTATCTCGTGGTCCACTCGTCGGCAACACACCGTAGCGCTGTCTTCTACTGAGGCCGAATATATGTCCCTTGTTGCAGCTGCGCAAGAATCAATTTGGCTGAAGCGGTTGGAGGCAGAACTAGAGCATACTTCTAAAAAATCCATGCTGCTCTTCTGCGATAACAAAAGTGCTATAAACGTCGTCACCAACAACATTTACTCGCCAAGAACAAAACACATCGACATAAAGGTCAAATTCATCCGTGAAAAGATAAACAATGGAGAAATCAAGCTGGAGTATATGGCAACTTCAGAAATGTTGGCGGATGCGCTCACTAAAGGTGTTCCGAAGGAGAAACATAATTACATCAATGGTCATTTGGGTTTAGAATAAGTACCTTTGATTAAAGTATGTATTTACATTAAACTTTATTTTTTAATATTTTAAGAATTGAACTTTGAATTAAAAATTAACTTTGATTAAACAGCAGAAATTGTTATTAAGGAGAAGTGTTATAAAGAAAAATAATAACAATCTGGTAACTCTTTTCACAATATAAATCAACCTTGTTACATAAATATATCTAACATTATAATAAATAGAAGTCAGTCGATATTGAATACTCAGAGAGTGCGGTGTTTCTTTTAATTAAGATAATAAAAATCAACTTATTTAAAAGTAGTTGAACAAGTAGTTTTTTGTCAACCACAACTAGTTGAAATTCTGACTTTTTTCCATAGAACGAACTAACATATTCTGTATGGTGATGTCCGCTAAGTAAGTCAATTGACTTTCATCTGTATATGTTTTCAACTACTTGTTAAATTAGTTGAATTGAAATTATTTTTTTAACTTCTTTAAAATAAATCAATTGAAAACTAGTTAATATTCGACTTACTGAAGATGAATTTAAAAGCATAAAAATTTTAAATTTCTATACATCAAAGAGATCATTTATTTTATTGTTTTGAAAAAAAAAACACATAAATTCATATTAGTGAAAGCCAATATGGTGTTTGATATTTGATATTAATAATATTTGATGAAATAGCATGGTTAAATATGTATAAACTTGTAATCCAATAAAATTTTTTAATAAAAACATGTCAAAATCAATAAGCCACTTGTTTTGAAGTAAAGGGTGATCTTTTAAGAGCTTGATAATTTTTTTTTTAAAAAAAACGCATAAAATTTGCAAAATCTCATCGGTTCTTTATTTGAAACGTTAGATTGGTCCATGACATTTACTTTTTTAAGATAATTTCATTTAAATGTTGACCACGGCTGCGTCTTAGGTGGTCCATTCGGAAAGTCCAATTTTGGGCAACTTTTTCGAGCATTTCGGCCGGAATAGCCCGAATTTCTTCGGAAATGTTGTCTTCCAAAGCTGGAATAGTTGCTGGCTTATTTCTGTAGACTTTAGACTTGACGTAGCCCCACAAAAAATAGTCTAAAGGCGTCAAATCGCATGATCTTGGTGGCCAACTTACCGGTCCATTTCTTGAGATTAATTGTTCTCCGAAGTTTTCCCTCAAAATGGCCATAGAATCGCGAGCTGTGTGGCATGTAGCGCCATCTTGTTGAAACCACATGTCAACCAAGTTCAGTTCTTCCATTTTTGGCAACAATAAGTTTGTTAGCATCGAACGATAGCGATCGCCATTCACCGTAACGTTGCGTCCAACAGCATCTTTGAAAAAATACGGTCCAATGATTCCACCAGCGTACAAACCACACCAAACAGTGCATTTTTCGGGATGCATGGCCAGTTCTTGAACGGCTTCTGGTTGCTCTTCACTCCAAATGCGGCAATTTTGCTTATTTACGTAGCCATTCAACCAGAAATGAGCCTCATCGCTGAACAAAATTTGTCGATAAAAAAGCGGATTTTCTGCCAACTTTTCTAGGGCCCATTCACTGAAAATTCGACGTTGTGGCAGATCGTTCGGCTTCAGTTCTTGCACGAGCTGTATTTTATACGGTTTTACACCAAGATCTTTGCGTAAAACCTTCCATGTGGTCGAATAACACAAACCCAATTGCTGCGAACGGCGACGAATCGACATTTCACGGTCTTCAGCAACACTCTCAGAAACAGACGCAATATTCTCTTCTGTACGCACTGTACGCATTCGTGTGGTTGGTTTAATGTCCAATAAAGTAAACTGAGTGCGAAACTTGGTCACAATCGCATTAATTGTTTGCTCACTTGGTCGATTATGTAGACCATAAATCGGACGTAAAGCGCGAAACACATTTCGAACCGAACACTGATTTTGGTAATAAAATTCAATGATTTGCAAGCGTTGCTCGTTAGTAAGTCTATTCATGATGAAATGTCAAAGCATACTGAGCATCTTTCTCTTTGACACCATGTCTGAAATCCCACGTGATCTGTCAAATACTAATGCATGAAAATCATAACCTCAAAAAAATCACCCTTTAGTTTTTGAATTACTTCATATATCTATATAATTAAAAATCAAATGTCGTTCGTTGGTAATTGCATCAGTTGAGAACGGCTGAGCCGATTTGGATAATTTTTTTTTTTTAAATGTTCGTCCATCTTAGGTTTTTACGGAAAGAAAAATTGACCACGCCCACTTTGCGCCCACTTTTTTTGATTTATCTAAAATCGGAAAACGGCTGGACCGATTTGGATAATTTTTTTTTATTGTTCATAGTAATCCAATTTAAGTTTTGTCGGAAAGAAAAATTGACCACGCCCACTTTTGCGCCCACTTTTTTCAATTTATCTAAAATCGGAAAACGGCTGGACCGATTTGGATAATTTTTTTAAAATGTTCGTAGTAATCCAATTTAAGTGTTTACTGAAAGAAAAATTGACCACGCCCACTTTTGCGCCCACTGTTTTGATATCTATATAAATAAAAATCAAATGTCGTTCGTTGGTAATTGCATCAGTTGAGAACGGCTGGACCGATTTGGATATTTTTTTAAAATGTTCGTAATAGTGCAACTTAGGTTTTTACGGAAAGAAAAATTGACCACGCCCACTTTTACGCCCACTTTTTTATTTATCTAAAATCGGAAAACGGCTACACCGATTTGGCTAATTTATTTTTTAAATGTTCGTAGTAATCCATTTTAAGTTTTTACTGAAGAAAAATTGACCACTCCCACTTTTACGCCCACTTTTTTATATATACCTAAAATCGCAGAACGCCTGCGCCAATTTGGCTAACTTTTTTAAAATGTTTGTAATAGTCTACAAACGTTTTTTACAGAAAGAAAAAATGGGAGTTGGACAAGGGGCGTGGCACTCTCATACAACCCAAATTTGAGATATCGAATAGCTTTTGAGTTATAGTTCGCACAGCCATGGAATTGGGTTTTCGACCACAATTTACACGTGCCGTTTTAGTGATAAAATTTTATGGGCGTTGGGAAAGGGAGCGTGGCACCTCCCTTAAAACCCACATTTAATATTTTGAATAGCTTTTGCGTTATAATTCACACAGCCCCGGAATTCAGTATTCGAAGACAATTTACACGTGCTGTTTTACTGATAACATTTTATGGGCATTGTACAAGGGGCGTGGCTCCTCCCTTGCAACCAGAATTTGCGATATCGAATAGCTTTGGAGTTATAGACCTCCACAGCCTCGGTATTCGAGCACAATTTGCACATGTCGTTTTACTGATAACATTTTATGGACGTATGGTGTGGCAACCTCCCATAATTTGCGATATCGAATAGCTTTTCAGTTACAGCTCGCACAGCCTCGGAATTCGGTATTCTACCACAATTTACACACGCCATTCAGGGGGCGTGGCACCTCCCATACAACCCAAATATGCGATTTGCGATATCGAATAGCTTTGAAGTTATAACCTAAGAATTCATTATTCTACCACGATTTACACATGCCGTTTCACTAATCAAATTATATGGGAGTTAAACAAAGGGGCGTGGCACCTCTCATTCAACCCAAATTTAGATCAACCCAATGCAGGTTCACTGATAACATTTTATGGAAGTTTGGCAACGGGGGCGTGGCAGCAACGCGCCGGGTTCCAGCTAGTAATGTAATAAAAACTATTCAAAATTGAAGTGGATGCCGCCTTAATATAATACAAAGTAGTTCATAAACTAGTTTATTCTAAACTAATTTTTTAATTAGTTGTTTTTAAAAATAAGTTAGTTTGTTCCCATAGGATTATTACTACTGTTTCTTTGGATGCATTTACAAAATCGGTTTTTCAGAATAAATTTCTGGAATATTTCAAAAGAGTCCCGAAAAGCAATGCCACAACAATAATTCTACCTCTTAACACGTTTTTAACTAATATTTTTAGAACCGAATCACAATTTGATATTAATACTTCTACTTTGCGTAGAACTGAGTCAAAGCCAATGTTTTACAAAAATAATTGTTTAATCGTAATTGCGGATATACTTCTGTGTTTTAAAAAAAAATGTACGCAATAAAGAAATATGTTGTATCAGTGTTAAGATAATATATCTTTCTTTAAAAAAGTGTTTTTTTTTTGTGAGTGTAATGTTTTTGTTTTAATTTTTATGTTGTTAAATGAAAGGACCTGCCTTGAGTTTTTGCCGGCGCTTAAAAACGCCACTGGCTCTAAGTAAATTATTTTATTTAGCCGGCATAAGAATGCACTTAGGCTTGAAATATTATTTTTATTCAGCCGGCATAAAAATGCGCTTAGGCTTGAAATAAATAGATGCAGCTGATTTAAAGCTTGTAGAATTAATGATCTTTATTTTCAAATTTTTGGTGCTTATAAAGCCAAACAACGGTATTTTGAAAAAGTGCATAATTTTTAACATAAAAAGTGCGTGAGTGAAACATAAATATAAACTTAATGCGTAAGTGCGTAATGCAAAATAAATATAACAAAATATATAAACATTGAAAGTGCGCGAGTGAAATAAATAGAACATTAGCTTAGTGCGAAAGTGCGTAATGTTAATCTAATATATAACCACGGGACATTGTGCGTGGTGAATAATAACAAACATAAATACAGTGCAACCAAATAGTTTGTGTACGTTTGGTTGCTTAACTTGGTGCGCACTACATGAGAAACTATAAACGCAACTTAAAGAAAACATTTATTAAAATTAAATAAATATTTCTCTGTTTTCGAGAAAAATTTACACAATAAAGGAAACGGTTGAACGTATTATAAAGAAATATTTTTCTATTAAAGAGAAGGTGTCTTTTATTAATGAGAAAATATTGCTCTTTTTCATGGCAGCTATTTGCCATTTTTAGGGAATTTTTGGGATCACATTTAGAGAAAAGCATTCTCTGGAGCAAAGTCAATACCATTTTTCACTTAATATGATGCCTTTTTCTCATATTCCGATAAATTTTTTTCTGAGTGTAAATAGTTAAAAATGAAAATTTTGAATTCTTTCAAGTGTACTTACCAAGAAGATTATTAACAATATCAAATTTATGCATCACTGCCTCCGTGAGCTTTAACTCTTAAATAATATTTTTTAATTCTTCTTTTTCATCCATCTATGACTTGAAAGATTGAAACTTGAAAAATTTTTCAAAATGACGCCAATGATGCCAAAAATTGTAGATATACTCAGTTTCAAAGATAACTGTACTTTGTGAAGAAATTTCTTGAGTTTAAATAAGTTTCTTCAATTTGAAGAAAATTCTTCACTGAGCATAAAACATTCTTCATAGTGAAGAATTACAAAATTTAAAAAAAATGCACTAATCAAATTGAAGAAAATTTCTTTTATGCGATGAAATTTTTAACGAATTTTATTCGGAATGAAGATATTTCTTCAATAAAATACAATTGATAACGTATTAACTTGAATTAAAGCACAACAAAATTCCTTGATTTCGCAATATAAAGAAAATTTACGCGAAATAGGATTAGTCAAATTAACAGATTTTTCAATTACATACATATTTTCAGCTATATATAATATAAAAAAATTTGGTTAATAAAACAACAAATCTCTTATTTTAATAGAAATTTCATGATATTTTTCACCCAAAATTTATTTAAAAATTTGAAAAAGCTCCCTTCACTTTAGATTAATTTAGTTCCAAAATTTATTCCATGCCGCAAAATAAGAAGCATAATTGAAGAAGTTTTTTCAATATGACACCATCTGATTTAATAAATTTCTTCAAAATAACAGTCTATTTTTGTCAATAAAACTAAATTAATTTTTTGATATGATAAAATTTTGTAACCACGAACTTCTTTGTTTTAAAAGAATTTTTGTTCACTTAACAAAATCCATCATTAAAATGCCTAAAAAATCTTGTAAGGCTTTATTCAATCTCAGTAAAATTTTCGTAAAGCATTAAGAAAAAAGCGCGGTTAAATTCACCTACCAGATTTTAATGAATTTGATGAAATTTCATTAGTTACATTTTAAATTTTAAAATTATCATTAGTTAAATTTTATACATTTCTCAGAACTGATGAAAGTTTTTATTCAAATTGAATATGATTCTGCAATATGAAATTTCTTCAAATTTCTTCAAATTTTGTTAGCTCAAAATTGGGTTTTTTCTCGAAATTTTGTTATTTCAACAAGCCATCTTCAATATGAATAAAAATTTGATGATTTCTATTCAATTTGAATACAGTTTCTGTCAAAAATTTACAAAATATTTTCGTTCATTTCACCAATCAAATTTTAATGAATATGAGAATTATTTGTTAATACAACAAAAAAATATTCAATATGAATAAAAAATTTATGAAATTAATTAAAATTGAATAATCGTTTTGTTAGAAAGTTAAAAAATTTTTTATTCAAATTCACCTCCAATAATTTTTTCTGTGTAGCACTTTGAGATCGTCGTACAAAATCCATGAATTATTTTTGTACGCATCTGTTCTTTTCCAATGTATTTGCTTTCTCAAACGTCGCATAACGCTGAGATAATATTTTTTATTTACCACCTGACCCTTCTGGCAGGTCACCACTAGCTTCACCACTCCTTTGAGCGGTCTTTTTAAGTTATCAATTCCCGGTACTTCCTTGACAGAGGATACTTTTTTTATAGATACAAACTGATGGTTTACATAAGTTTTCTGTAAAATTTTAAAAATTGTTTACTTGTTTTTTCTAATATTGACTTGCTTGGCCTTATAACTAAAGAATTTTAAGGTGGAGCAAACATTTATATTAAAACTTACTTAAATTATGAGAAATAGTAGAAAAACGAATTCAGCATTTTTAAATTTGCTTGAGATTTGAACAAAGAATTTATCATGAGAAAATGTCAAAGTTTTAAAACTTTGACAAGTTTCTCTCTTCAAGTTAGGTTGATTTTTCGAAAAAGGTACAGATTGGTTTCCATAAATTATATATATTACAAATAGAAAGATAGTATCTAATGGGAAAACTTGAACAATGAATTATATACAATACATATAAATGTATTAACTTAATGAGATTTTAATTACTTCTTTTACATTGTTATAAAAACGACTTGAAAAAACGTACTTCCTTAGTATGTTTAAGGATACTTCCTTTAAATGTTAGCTTAAAAGCAGCAATAAAGTAGTTTAAAGGCTTATGAGAAAAATTCATTCGGAATGCCAACTCACCCATGCAGAAAGGATAGTTAAAACTTTGAAACAAACCCAAGCAACAAAAATACTTAAGAAAAATGCTTCAGCGAAGCTGCGCAAGACAAGGACTTGGTTAGAAAGTTAAAGCCAAGCTGTCAAAGCAATTAAAAACAAATTATTAGAAGATACTTCGGGAAAACTTAACTGTTTGCCTCATGCTACCCACCATACAGAAAACAACTATAAACAAAATGGAAATCAAAGTGTATCTCAAGGCCTAAACTCGAAACAAAATACACAAGAAATCAGTTGAGATTAGTATTAAAGAAAACAAAAGAAAAACAAAGACAAAAAAAAATAAGGATGCAACAACAAAGTGTTGGTTTTGTTGCGTGTTATTTTGTTAGGTAAGCTAAGGTAAGATGCTGTCTTATAGACAAATATGAAGATGACAACTCAGCTCAACATATTGCCTTGAAATGTGAAATGAAAAATATACATTTCCATAGCTTGTTGTTGTTGATGCCGTTCTGTGTATTTTGAATAATTCGCTGTGAACATAAAAAGCTTGACTAAAACCGTTGCAATCAAGTTTGGGTTCTTGGCTCTAAGTCTGCGGACAGAGTAAACGCTGATGCGAGCAGGCAGGCAGGCAGGCATGCAGGTTTGCTTACTTGTCCCAATGCGAGAAAACTCGCTTCATACGATTTCATATAAACCTGCTCGAAGTGTGCAGAGTGGAAGCAGGCAGGTCAGATCAGATCAGATCAGGTTGTTGCGAGAAACCAGGCTGGCGCAGGTTTCTCGCAACTGAATTTGTTCTTTTTGTGTTGTTTTTTGTAATTTTTCAAGGAATCTGAGTTTTTTTTATTATCTTTAGAATACAAGACTAATTACAACAAAAAAATTCAACCACAACAACGCGTTGAACGAAACAAACATCAACAGCAGCGACCGCGCACACGTTTATGTGTGTGTGAGGGTTGTTTTTGGTGGGTATTGACAAATTTGGTTAACGTCGATTAAGATTGTGCATGATAAGTTGTGCACGTGAAAATGATAGATTGATCGAATGGGCAATTGTTGGGCATGTACGAAACAAAAGAAATACATATAAAACAAATAAAACAATAAAAATTAAATTGCTTGGTTTTGCATTTTTTTAATATTCTGAACAGTAAACCAGAGTCTAATATCTTTTCAGCCCCTGAATTCAAAAATTTTTGTAACACACAAATCAAACATATTTAAAAAGTTTTAATTGTAAAGTCATTTCAAATGAGATATAACGTTTTTATGATACGTTTTTTCTATGTTTTTTTTTTTGTGTTTAAAATGCCAGAAAACAAAAAATCAAGTTTCACCAGCTATAACTTTCTTCTTAGGATTTTGGTTTCTTTTATTTTATGCCTAAAATAGCTCAATGCTATGCTTTAAACATTATTGTTGTTATTGGTTAAGATTTTTCATTTTTGGATTTTTGAGAATTTTTGTCGTAAAGTACTCAAACTTGACATTTTCTAAAGGGTACTCTTCCAATAAAAAATGCCATAACGACCAAGTTATTCAAATTAATGACACAATTTTTTGTATTTGTATTAAGTGCTGTTTCAAGAAATTGTTTAACAAAATTTTATTGCAATTTTTTAAAATTTGGATTCTTACGATTTTTTTATTACAACAAGAAAGAAAATATAATTTTTTCGAAAATATTACAACTCTGGTCATTTTCATCCGTTTTTTCTCACCGATGACACGTTGTACAGGTATTTGAATCTTCTATTGATTAAAAGTACAGTATTATTTAATCAGTTTACAGAATTTCAATACACATTTTAATGACGAAACACCTCATTTTCGCCCTTTATACCAATTCAATAAGATTAAATCGCAATGAGCCTTACTTTATCGGTGTCCGATTTGGATAAAATTTCTGGAGAGTTATCTTATCGGCCAATGGAACATTTCTAGCCACCAAAGAAAACGCTAATTTTAGTTTGAAATTCTCTTTGCAATTCTATATTGGTACAACAATCGCACACTCTCTTCAAAAGAGTCACAACTCAATATGTTTACATATATACTTTTTCGTGTAAGACTATTTGTGATCGTATACATCGGCTATCTTAATTTTGTACACATATTCTTAGTCTTTAATTAAAAAAAAATAATTTTGTCTCTTTTTTTTAATGGGGTCCCTTGAAGAAAAAAATTGTTTTTTGCTATTAATGGAAATGAAATTTTTTGAGTTGTTGCTCTTTTGAAGAGAGTGCTATTTATGTACATAAAATAAAAATTGTTCATAAACGCCATTAGCGGAGGATGCAAAATAGAAAGCAATAGGGGGAAAAATAAATAACAAACTTTTGGCACAATTATAATTTCCGTGGCCCCAAGATCTGAATATGCAGTTTTGAAGAGCTCATTGATAAAATAAGATTTTCTGAAGGATTTATCGATATATATATTTATTTATTTATTTTTTATTTATTGGCCAAGCAAGGCAATTTACTTATTCTAACCGGTTTGTTTTTTTTTTCTTTTTTTTTCTTTTTTTTTCTTTCTCCCATTTCCTTGTTTTGGTGTTCGAAGATATGCAAATCAATGTGGGCGTAATGCGCCCACCTGATCGACATGAATTCAATAACACGTCAAAAAGAAAAGGAGAGAAGAAAAGAAAAAGAAAAGGAACTTACATGCTAACATATTTTATACATAGTAATGTAGCTAAGAATTTTATTTAATAAGACTAGCTGATATACCCGGTGTTACTCGAGAGTCACTTATATAAACATTTTAACATACACTTCTCGATTAAATTTTTTTTAAAATCGGGAATTTTTAAAAACATGTTGAATTTTATTTGAATTTTATTTTATTTAATTTTATTTATCTACCGTTAGAAAGGTAATTGAACGAACATTAATCCAAAAAAGTTTAGGAAAATTTTTGTTGTTGGTGGTTCCATCTCTTGCGGTGAGCTAATTAAATTCAAAGGGGTACGAAAAACACATTTTAAAAATTAAAAAGAATTTTTATATTTACTTAATCTTAAAGCAAGCACAATAACCTTTTCAACAAAATAAAAATTATGGTGGGACTCAATGCGTCCTTGAGATATGGACATTTTAACGTCTAAACAAAGATTAATATTAAAAAACATATTGAACTTTTTAACAAAAAAAATTTTAATGAAATATATTAAAAACAGCGGAGTTATTGGCATTAAAAGTAAAAACTTTGATTTTCATATAATTTTTTTCTCATTATTAGCTATCAATGTTTTATGAAAATTCTTTGTGCTAAAAATGATTGTATCTACTAAAATTTCTATTAGCTGAGTTTTTTCATTGGAGATCAGGATTATATAATCGCATTTGCAAGCAAATCAAAAACAACAAAAAGTCCAGCAAGTGAGCTAGACATTTAAATTAATACAATTCTATGTTTTTAAGTGTTAATGACGCTAGATGCCGCTGCGACTGAAAAAACTGGCAGTACTGCATCATTTTACTTTTTAAAAGTTTGGTAGCAATAGCATTTTCGCAAAATATTTCGCAAAACTTATCTGCTGGCTGTAAAAGAACATCAGATATTCTTCTGTAAGCAGAAAATAGCGCCACCTGTCTATAATCCCAAACGTGTGGGGTTAAATTTGAAGAAACTTTTGAAAAAACAGTATTCAGCTTTTCACCGCAAGGTGTAAGTATAGTCTGTACCCACACATCTTACAAAGGTGGCGCCATCTATCTGTGAATTTAACGCACAGATCAAAACTAATGAAATAATTGTGCTGACCAGATGCGCATATGTTTTATTATATCGCCACATAGCTAAAACTGATTACATGAAAATATTAACTTTAACAGCATTCTTATTCACAGCCATTTTTTCGATAAAATTGTGATATATATACAACATTTAAAGTACCATTGATAAAGAACTAAGTGACAACGGTGACACAATAGTGGGGAGGCAAAAAATAAGTAGATCCACTATAAAGAAGATTTTATATAATCCAAAATAATCGTAATTACTTCAGACACACAACTGCATTCTTAGAGATAAATGGGGACGTTCAAATGAAAAAATAGATTTTTAGCCATAACTTTTGATTGGAAAGAGATATTGGGGTAATTTTTTCACATAAATTATTTTTGAGACTTGACTTTTTTTGTTTTGTTGTTTTGATGACAAAAACAGTAAAATAATTTTTGCGCTTAGCTGGAAGAATTTTTGCAAATAAATACTATGTCATATGAAAGGTAGCCAGATGTGCAATTTTTAATTGATTTCGTTTTTACAACAACAACAATTTTTGAGTCATTTTTTGAGTAAAAAGTCAATATTTTGGACCTTTTTTGACATAATCATAAAACATATATACACTGACTTAACGGTACAGTTCAACCTATTTTTGTGAAGTGATTTTATTGATCTTTTGAACAAAAAAAATTTTAATGAAATATATTAATGGACAGCGGAGATATTTGCATCGAAAGACCAAACTTTGATTTTCATGCCGTTTTTTTCTCATTCTTAGGCAACGATGTTTTATGAAAAAGTCGTTATACTGAAAATTTCTCCAATTTTGAAGGTATGTGAATGTTTTTGATGTCAAAATAACAAAAATTTTTTAAAATTAAATACAAAAAATCTCCGATACTAAAAAGTTTTATAATAACAAAATTACCGTTAGTTGAAAAATATCAGAGGGGGCGTGGCAAAAACTAAGTATGTAACATTTTAAGTTGGGATGTACTTAATATGTATACCTAGTTTGAGCAAAATCCGTTGAGCCGTTTAGATTTGTATAAAGGTCAAACAAACAAACAAACAAACAGAAAATGAGTTTTATTACTATAGATTAGGAGAGATCTGAGAAGGGAATATGGAATTGGACTGGCTATTTATTATCTTAGCATTTAATTCTTAATGTCTAAAAGGGACAATAAATGAAGAGTGCAGGATTATTGGGCTTTTAGTAGGGAAAAAAGATTTGGAGAGGGCATGCTTAATTATAGATTAAGATTTCAAACCTAGTTGCTTGAAGGAAGGTATTATGACGGAAATAGGGACTTGGAAAGATTTTTATTAAAAGTTAATTTAGACATAGGGGGTGCATAGTACTCGCTGATATTATTGAATTCTCTAAAGCACCTATTTATCGGCTCATTTATTGCGTAGACAGTGTGATGTTGATATTCATTTAATAGTCGTGTATGCCGTGTACGTCTGATCGTCTGATTAAATTGTATCTTGTTTGATATATACTCGCTATCAACAACACCGTTAATGACATCGAAGGTAAAACATGAACTTAGTAAAGTCCTTCTTGTTGAAAGGGGCATTAAATTCAGAAGGCTAAGCCTAAAATCATAAGGTAGCAATAAATTGTACTCACGGGGGTTATACGTGTCCCTAAGCGCAAAAAGCAGAAATTGCTTTTGAATAGATTCAAGTCTTTCACTGTGTGATTCGAAAGCAGGATTCCAAATAATGCATCCATATTCAAGAATGGGGCGCACTAACGCGCAGTATAAAGCTTTCGTGAACCAAACATTTTTGAACTCTTTTGCACGCCGTTTTATAAAACCGAGTAGTTTGCTGGCCCTAGATACAATTTTATCATAATGTAAGTTGAAACGCAAATTGTTGTCCAAGTCTACACCAAGATCAACAATATGGTTGACTCTTTTAAGTTCAATGCTATTGAGGAAGTAACTGTTATTTGTTACCAAATTTGTACGGGAGAAGGTTATTACGCAGCATTTCTTAACATTAAGATGTAGTTTATTTTGATTACACCAGTGCTCAAGAGATGACAGTTTCGACTGTAAGTAAATTACATCTGTTTCCGATTTAATAACATGGTACATTTTAAGGTCGTCTGCATACATTAGATGTGGGATATCGCAAAGAATATCAGATAGGTCTGAGATAAAAATATTAAAGAGAAGTGGACCAAGGTGACTACCTTGTGGTACGCCAGATGTAACTAAAATCTGTTTGGATAAGGTACCTTGAAATTTTACGAACTGAGACCTGTCGTGGAGATAGGACTTCAGCCAACTGAGCAAAGATCCTGAGATGCCAATCTTTTCCAATTTGGAAGCCAAGATATCATGATCGACTCGATCAAAAGCTTTGCTAAAGTCGGTGTATATTGCCTCCACTTGATGTCCTTTCTCCATTTTACTTAAAACATCAGAGATCATAGTCATTAGATTTGTTGTGGTTGATCTACCTTTACGGAAACCATGTTGCTGTTTTTATATGGAAAAGATCCTTGGAGTAGAGATTTGTTAAATATTATATATAAAGGCATGATAAGTGTGTCTAAACATCGGACTAGTAAGTGCGGGGGTAACAAGTCTGGGCCGGGTCCTTTATTTGTATCAATTTCTTTAATCGCATTAGATATCTCCTCACACGTTAGTTGGATATGATTAATTATAAGGCTAATTCCTGAAAAGGGAGGGGAACTATAAGTATTACTTGTGAAAACACAGAAAACTTCTTTAAAATAGTCTGCATATAAGTTGCTGATTTCATGAGGGTTGGAGAAATTGACATCACCTTTAAACATAGAAGATGGATAGCCGCTAGATTTTCGCTTCATGTTAACGAAGTCAAAAAATTTTTTTGGCTCTTGGACAATTTTCTCGCCGATAAGGTTAGTGTACAACTTATACGCTTCTTCTGACTTGATAGAGAACTCTTTAGATAGCTCGTCATATCTTAGCTTCAGTTCATCGCTTACATTTTCGGTGGTTTTGAGAAGTTTGTAAATTTTGTTTCTTTGGTTTCTCAAAAAATCTGAGATTTTTGTCTAGCCATGGCTCCGAAAGCTTATTCTTTTTCTTTATTTTTGTCACATAGTTTTCGATAGCAGTAAAAATGTGCTGATAAAATCTTGAGACAGCGCTGTCTAAATCTATGTTGGATAGAATATTATTCCAGTTTAGAGCATTTAGATAACATTTAATACTTTCGTAATCGGCGTTGAGGTAATCGTATGCAATAGAGTTATTATAAGATTGCGTAAAAGTAATGTCGTTAGCAGAGAAAGCAACTGTTAAAGCTGTATGGTGAACAGTGTTAGTAAATAAATTTTCTGCTTCAGTGCATGGACGAACCTTCACTTCATCGTACGAGTTTGTAAAGATAAGGTCCAACCATCTGCCATTTTTATTTTGTTCAGAAGAAACTTGTTGCAGATCGTTGCCATAAAAGGTACTAAATAATGAGAAATCTATGGCATTAGAAAGGTTAACAGGAAGAAGATACTTGTCATTTTCATCAACAACAAAAGAGATATTTGGCCGGTTGAAGTCACCAAGAATAACAACCTTATCTTTCTCTTTAAGAGTGAATGTAAAGGAGGACAGTGTTTCACATAGCTCATTGTATGTTGCTTCACTTGAGCCGGGAGGAATGTAAACGACACCTATGTACATAAAAAGACTATTTCCTGAACAGACTTTAAATATCAGGTGATCAAAAAGTTTATGGGTATGCGTATCTATTAGCTCACTTGAAAGAGAATTGTGAGTTGCTATGAGAACGCCACCTCCTCTAGAAAGCCCAGAAGAAGAGTAATCCCGATCGTTTCTGAAGACAGTCCAATTACTGTCAAGAATTTCTTCATTATTGAAGGTATCATTTAACCATGTCTCAGTGAATACTAGAACATTAAAGTGACATGATTTGGCGTCAACATACAGTTTATTTAATTTGCTTCTCATGCCGCCACAGTTATGGTAAAATATATTTAAGAAATGGGAGTTAGGGACGGTAATATTGTTGTTGGTCTTTACGCGATTTTTGAAGAAGGGAGACATGTTTAGTCCTGACGTGAGCACCATAGGTATCAAGATCCACCTTGACTTGATCGATCGTCACGCCGAGTTGGTCGTGAAAACGAATAAATAAGTTAAGCAAGTCATCAACATTGGTGGGCAGACCTTCTTGCTGAATTAAAACTTTAAGATTAGTTTTAGTCTTGCCTTCAATGCATGTTGAATCAGGGGCTTTGTGCATGTATGCGAGATACAGACGAACGTTATTATATACACTGTTCTCTCTAAGGCGAGAAAGGGCATATCTACTCTCAGTGTCTGCGCAAGAATTTAACGTTAATTTGACTCTTGGTGGTAGTAGAGGGTCTAGGAATGACTTCGGACTGACAGATTGGTTCGAGGGCTCAATTATCTTTGGATCAGATGGAGATGGGCTTAGAGTATGAGAGTGCACGAAATTAGGATAGGATGTACTGTGGATTTTAGGTGTATTTTTAATGTAGGGGGAGTCAGATTCAGGGTTAAGGTTAAACGAGACGCGTTTAGATTTTAATGATTTTTGAACGGAAGAGGATAGAGGAATTGAAGTAAGTTTTGGAAAAGGAGAAAACTTGGGAAAAACATTTGTTTTATAAGACCAGTTACAATCCGGCAAAGGTTTATTAGGAGCATTACTTTTATTAGACTTATAGTTAAACTTAGAAGAATAAACATTATTCGTAGGATTACTCATTATTTTAATTTTATGATGAACATTGCCATCATTAATCGATGCTTTACTTTTAATAGAATTTGAATTAAGCTTAGTGGAATTATCATTATTTACAGGCTTACTCATAGTTCTATTTATATGATGATCATCGTTATTTTCGCTGCTATTTCTAGGTGTCTTCAGCTTCTTCTCAGGGTTGTCTATCCACTCGGAGATTTTCCACTTACCATGCATCATTATGCCACCAGAGATGTTTAGAAACATCCATACATATTGAGTTGGAATGTTCAACTTAAAACTGCAGAATTTTCTGGCCTTGATGGACATTTTTATGCAGTCAGAAATTGCGAAACCAAATTTTTTCTGAAAATAATTACGCAGCCAGGATACTGTAGTTTTTACTGGGAGGCCCTTAACAAACAATGTCGTTTTTAGGCTATCATTCACACTCTTCAGCTTTTTGGTGCGGTTATCCCATTCAGATGATGTCCATGATGTTCCAAACTTATGGATCAATTTGCGCGGTGAAGCCACAGGAATAGCAATAGGTGGCCCCATTTCTTTATCAGAGAGAGACGCAAAGAATGAACCAGTGAAGTAGGATCGGTAGCTTCTATGATTTCTTCAAAGATGGAAGAAGCGTTATGATGGGGTGATTCTGGGATGTTCTGAACTCTTTCTGGAGCATATCTGATATAATCAGTAATTTCAGCAAGCGACACCCGAAATATTTCATGATCATCACTCATTTCATTTACCTTATGGTATAAAACTTCAATTAGTGGATCTGGCTGCTGAGATGGTGTTAAAGTTACCCTTGAATTGGATTGTATCATGGTGTCGACGTCCATTCTAAGAACAGCAAGATTTTCCGATATGTTTTGTATTGTACGTTTTTCGTTGTCAGTTGTTTTATACTTATGCGTTAAAGAGTCATTGATTTTGGTTATCGCAATTTCAAAAGATGACACATTATTTTTTAAATCAGCTATGGTGTCCGTAACTGTTATAAGGTTACATGATAGTTTGGATATTTTTGTATCCAGATCAGATTTTGCGGATTCAATAAAGCTGCTGAGATCTTCGGCAGTTTTTAAGACCCCATCGACCTTAGTAGCTTGCTCACTTATTTTTTTTAAACATTGTTTAGTGTCAGACCGTAGCGAGTTTGTTTTATCACTTAGGGCGCGTTTATAGTGACAGCTGGTTGCTGGGCCGGACCGAGCTGGAAACGCGTCCTGCCAAAAGCAGCTGGAAGTGCGTATAGTGCGCGCTTGTCGCTGGTGACTTGTTTCAGCTGATTTTTGACTATTTTGGGTTTGTTTGTATATATTACTTTTTCTTTTGTTTATTTTTGCAACCGAAGCATCAAAAAAGCCACATGATTTCGTTCATTCATTTTGCTTTCCTCAAACAAACAAGTGCAGAGACGAAAATGCGAAAAACGCTGCTGAAACGCGCTTCCTGCAACTGCAAGTCGTTTCAAGTCACTTGAGGTACCAACTTGTTTCAACTTTTTTCGCAAGTGTTTTCTGCTGGTTTTTGTTGCCTTGTTGTGTTTTTATTTCAATTTTTTTTTTTTGACAAAAAAGAAGATCGTAGAAAGAACGCACATTAAAAGAACGTACATCAGCAGCTGGCCCAAGATTTTTTTATGCTATGACTCAGCGAAAACGCACTTCAAGCCTCATGAAGCCACTTGATCATCCAACTGGTTTTAACTTTTTTAACTTTTTTATTTAGGTTTTGTTTTTGTTGTATTATTTTTGATATTGCAACAAAGCAATATAAAACTAATCTAAACAAAGTTGTTATATCTTGTTGCTGCTATTTTTGTTTGTTTACTTTTGTGCTTAAAATCAAATAGAAAGGAAGAGCGCACATAAGAAAATTTGATAATCTTCGATTTTCTGTTTTAGATGAAACGCACTTGCAGCCGCTAATCGACGAATTGCTTCACCGGCTGGTTTAGCTTTTTTCGCTATTTCTCTTTTTGTTTTCTGTGTGCAACAGTTGATAGAACTTTATCTTCGTTGCTTCTTTAAAGTGCTGTTTCTGTGTGTATTTTTTGCGGTCAATAAAATACAGCATAACAACTGAGCGCAATTTCGTGTTCTTGTATGCTTATTACTTTTCTTGTTGGTCTTCTTTGTTGCTATCGTGCGGTTCTTTGTTTTTTTGAATGAATGAATTCAAGGAAATACAGAATCGATCGCGACGCTGGCAGTCAAATGTGCTGCAATTTGTTGTTTTATCGTATATCAATATTTTTCCGAGGAATTTAGTTTGCTACCGCCAACGTTGCCAACTTTGTGGGAAAAATCCCTTTTCATTCGTTTGTTCATTTTACACACTTGCTTTTGTGCACAAGAAAAACAAAGAAAAGACGAAGAAAAGGAGCAACAGCAAAAACAACAAAAAAAAATTGGTTTCCTTGTTTCTTATTCTATTTCATGTTATTTAACGAAAGTAATAACAAGCAAGCAAGCAACGTGTAAAATGAATCAAAACACAAGCAAGCCGTGCGTGCGAGCGAGAAAGCAACAATCGGGAAGATGGAAACCAGCGCACAAGTCACTTGAAGTTGCAAGCTCGGCTGGCACTATACGCACTTTGAGCTTGTTTCGTATGATTGTATGTGCAGCGTTTTCCAGCTTTCCTTCTCGGTTCGGTCCGGTCCAGCAACAAGTCGCCACTATAAATGCGCCCTTAGGCACTTTACTGCAAGAAGGACGTGTGAGAGTGAAATATCCTTGCACTCATCGCAGTAAAATTAAAAGTTCGCAAGGTAGTCATTTAAATATGTGAGACTTCTCTTAGATAAGCCTATACAACAAGCGTGGAAAGATTTATCACACAGGCCCTTGCATGCCACCTTTGTTGCATTGTGGTCTTCCACGGTGCATAGAGATGAAGCACAGCTTTTTTCCATATTTAAATGCTTTTTTTTTAATTGTTTTTAGCGTAACTAGGTCAAAATCGGTATATTGCTTTAATAATAAGTTCTAGCCGAATGAATAACAGTTATTTATTGTTTTTTTGGTTTATTTATCTTTTATTTTTGTTTATAGTTTATTTTTGGTGTCGCACTGGATTGTCACAAACAAATTATTTTGCTGAATTGCAATTTGACACTTAAATTATTCTTGTAATTTTTAATTCTTTGCGTTTTTCGCAATAATAAATTGTTGTAACTAGGTCATATGTAATTGTATATAGGTATATATGTAATTGTTGTATATATATATATTAGTTATCGAGTTATCGATTTTTCAAAAACAAATTTACTAAAAGAAGTCTTAATGTAAATTCGACTATATATATGCTAATATATGACCGATCGGGATAATTTGGGTATAATTTAAAAAAATAGTGCAATTTGTAAAAGGCAGAGCTACTTTTTTTTACAAAAATTAGGAAAAATATCAATATATACTTCATAATACAACAAACAACTTTTGATAAAAGCCTATCTGGCTCCTTTTACAGAAAAAGTACATTTTGTAAAAGGCAGGACCATATTTTTTTCATTTCATATTAAAAACATTTTAAATATCTTTCGAATGACACCTAAATCATTCAGATCGGACAAATATTAGCAAAGATATAGCCGAATTTAAATATTGGTTCCATTGAGTAAACATTTTTTTGAAAAAATCGATATCTCGGCAACTAAACGACTTATCGATAAATCCTTCGGCGAATCTTATTTTCTCAAAGAGAAATTCAAAACTGCATACTCAAATCGAAGAGCCACGCCAATCGTAATCACCCCAAACTTTTTCTCGCACTGACCTGCTCGCATTCACTCTGCACGGCTTATTTACTGCCTGCCTGCCTGCTCGCATCAGCGTTTACTCTGTCCGCAGACTTATATGTAAAACCAGAAATAGCTTATTTAAAAAACTTGCTGTTATTAAGAAAATTGAATGTATTTAAAAAGCCCATAGAAAATACTTATATGTGCACAACCTATTTTTATTGATTTTATGGAAAAAATTGATATATATATATAGATTTTATGACTTGGTTAAGCGTGAAAGGCATGAAGTACATCAACGATATCAGGATGGAGCCATTGATTTTCAGTTATTCATCTTAAAGAACTGTCTTCAGGTACTTAATCGACTCGAACTGGCTCCCGTTTTTATAAACTTTCACCGAAAGCATGCCTCACAGGTTTTCGATAGAATTTAATTCATGACTAACATCAGGTCATTGCAATACGGGTGTATTTCATATTTTTTTTAAATTCATTTGTTGCTCATTAAGAATTTGTTGGTGCGTTGACCTGCTCAAAAGTCCAGTTATCCTGGTATTTATAGCATGTGAACTCAATAAACACCTCATTTAATAACTTAATAGGCGTTTTTCTTTTTCCACATCAGACCACAGATCTGAGCAGATCTGATCAAACCGACCATAACCTGAGCTGACAACATCAGATCAAACAAAAATTGGTCTGATTTGGTAATGAAACACTTTGGGAACATTTGCATCTTTCGTCCACTTAAATGTCAAGATATATAATTTTTTAGATAAATAGCTAAATTTAATAAAAAAGAGTACATTCTAAACTAGTGCCAGCCATTTTTTGTTTATTGTTTTTTTTTTATGTATGCGTTGGCAGCCGATTGTTTAGTCCTCAGTAAAAAAATTCTGAGCTCGTCGACAGCATCTGACTAACACTCAGACCATGACCAGACCATGAAAAGAAACGCATATATTGAGCACAGCTAAGTCTGAGGTAAAAAATAAACGCTGATCTGTTTTTGACAACTCATGCACAGCTCGGATGTAATAAAGAAAAACGCCTAATATATATTCGTGCAGTCGATTTACATGAAATAAAATACAGGGGGACTTTCAAAATATCTGAAACTGGCTGAATTCATCAATGATCCCCGCCCATGGTTATGTACATACACTTTAAAAAGTTTTTGTTGAAATTTACTACAATACTTGTAGGCAACAGTTTTGCTGCTGTTTCTGTATTAAATTAGCACACCTACTAAAATTCAACATGTGTTTAACTAATTTGTAGTAAAATTCAACACTGAATTTACTATTGATGTTATAGTCAAATTAAATATGTGCACTTCATAAAAGTTCTAAGTAAAGAACATGCTACTGCATTTTGGAAATAAGGGCTAAACTCATTAAATTTATGTTCTCTATGCACTAATACATACCATTTTTTTACATATTTTTACTAATATATATTGCTTGACTTGACTTTTTAACTGAATGAAAATATTTGTGCTTAACATAATTAATTTTAATAAAACAACAGCACCAAAAACAAACGTCCTTACGCGATTATAAGCAAACTGGAATGAGAAATAAATGTATGTATGTATGCAGTTAATGTACTAGTATAAATTTTTACTATTGATATTATAGCAAAATCCAACTTCTGATGTTTAATTTTACTAAAATTTATGCTAAATTTAAAAAATTTTTAGATTTCTTTAAAAATTGATTTATATTGATATTTTTAGTGTAGCAAAATAAAACAACATGTGTTTAATTTTACTTTAATTTACGTTTTAGTTGAAAAAATTAAAGATTACTTTAAAAGTTGTGAGAAAATTATAATTCTCATGAATTTTCAACAAATTATTACTACAATAATAGTCGTAAACCTACACTTATTTTTTAGAGTGTAGCTAATTTGTCGTGGCTATTGAAAACTGTGCCAATATTTCTGGTAACCATCGGTCCCGTCAAAGTTAACCCCTTTTTTCATCACTTAATATGACATTCCCAAATTCTTTCTCAGAAAATTTGTATTTTGCGGCTTATGCTAGACTGGCCGTATTGTGTCATGGTAGAAGCCTGGGTTGAGAGAAGTTCGATTCATAGCTGACGTTGGAATTTCATCCAAAATTTGTTGGATGCTGCTTCTGGTAACCCTTAGATCCAAATGCGCAGCAATTTCACCACAACTCATCCCTTTCTCTACAGCAAGAAGTCGAAATCGTCTTTTGTGCCGTAGGTCAATCACGGATTTTCTTTCACTCCGCTTGATTATAGCATAGTTGCCAGGATCTTTTAAAAAATTAGTTATGGTGTTTCGGTGACTATTTGTCCTAGCAGCTATTGCACCTACTTTTATACCGGCTTAATTTAAGCATTTTATATTTCAACGATATTTTTTAGATTAAGTGAAGTTCCACGTGGCATTTTTACTAAAAATAAAATAACTCTAAAATGTGCTCATATTTTATTCCAAAAATGTATTACCGTTATGTTTATGGTTTTTCTTACTAAGGTTATCTACAAAATTTCGCAATTTTTAAGTTATAACAGTTAAAACACAAAAAAGCAATTGTGCACATATAAATATTTTCTATTGCACACGTGAGATTTCACACTATTTTCGATTAACTTTACTACGAATACGAGTAACAGAAGAGTTCTCTGTTCGACTAATAAACTCGATCCTTTAAAAAAATTTTGGCAAACTCAAAAAAATTGTATTGTTATAAACCATTTAAAAACTGATTATTTTTTCTTCGAAAATTCTGTGTACCAAATTTCGTTGCTGTATGACCATTATTTCATATTTTGGCCACCTTTTTGTAATTTTGGCACAAGAACGTGGTGTATACAGTTCGTATAATGCGTTTTATGTGGCCGTGCTTTTGAATGTGCTACATTCTCTTAAGCTACCCTTACATGAAAAAATATAACACAATTTATAAGCTAGACCTTTTTATTTATTTTTCAAACACATTTTATGCATTAACAGATACCTCAGGCCCCTGTAAGGATGGCAGCAGTATTCTCAATCCATTGCTGGAAACCACTGACCATGGTGTAGACCGATGGGTATGTACTCTTATGGCATGGTGTATAGCCCCAAGAAACGATACCAACCAATTCAGCACCACTTTGGGTATTGATTATCAATGGGCCACCAGAGTCACCATTGCAGGCACCATCAGTTTTGCCGGCAGTGTGAGAGCAAATGTTGCTTGCCTGACTAAGAGGAGCACTAGCAGGTAATTCAGCCTTGCATTGGGAGTAACCAATAATATCAGCATTCAGAGTTTGCAACACTTGTGGACTAGTTCCGGTCTCATCACGTCCCCAACCATAAAGTTTTCCTTTGCCAGTCTGAGAATATTTGCCGGATGGCAGCGAGATGGTTGCAACAGGAGCAGCAACATTTTCCCTCAAACCGTTGAGAATGAAGGCGTCTGGAATGTGGATAAGACCGATATCGTTGGGCCCTACTCCACCGCTATACTGCTCATGCTGCCTATACTGCTGGGCACTTGATACCTGGCGAACTTGGACGTCACTTTTATCGCTGCGCACGTGCAGACCGGCCACAACATTGAAGGATTTGTATATCAAGCAATGAGCAGCAGTGAGGACCAAATTTGGACTAATCAAGGAGCCAGCACAGAAGTGACCACCAAGCAATCCAGTTGTCTGGAGCGATACAATGTACGGTGCTTCACCCTTTGCGGCTTCCTGGCCATTAATGATGCGTCCCGAGGAAAAGGCAGGCTTAAAGATGGTTTCTATGCTAGCAGCGTTAACGGTAGCCACTGCCAAAACGAGTACAATTAAGAACTTCATGGTGATTCCGTTAGAATTTGTCTGTGTTTTTCTAAGGAGTGTTTATGCTTTTTATACCCTTAACTGTTGTTTGTGCAGCCTGATTGTAATTTCTGCTATCACTAGATAGTGTTTGTCTGGATTAAGGTCATAACAATGAAATATTACAGACTAGTTTAATAACGGAAAATACTGCATTTTTTTATTTTATTAGTATTTTATGTTTAATTTTTGTTTGAAAAACACAATTATTTTGTTCGACTTCAACTTATAAAGTACGATAACGCGGCATAGCAAAATCTGCCATAGAAACACTCTCATGACTAGTTTCAACTATTTCGAAATGTTACGTTTTTAGAATTCTATACCAATGGCAACTTCTGAACTGCCAGCGATTTTTTAAAATACCTTTTTAGACTTTGATATACGACAGTTAACGATTAAACCCTCTTATTAGCGAAAACTTGAGCGCAAAAAAAACCCACCTTTTATTGTGGTCTCCAATAAAATAGGTTTACAGACTGTGTAATCAATCAACAGCAGCAATATATTTTCCCAATCAAACTGATCCACTCAATAACATGTTTATGATCCAAATCCATGCAAAGACTAGATAGTAGCAAGTGCATTACATGTAACGCAAAGCACAGCTATTTGTATAAAAGAGCAAGAATGCACCTAAGAAATTCACAGACAAGTTCTAACAGAATCATCATGAAGTTCTTAATTGTACTCGTTTTGGCAGTGGCTACCGTTAACGCTGCTAGCATTGAAACCATCTTTAAGCCTGCCTTTTCCTCGGGACGCATCATTAATGGCCAGGAAGCCGCAAAGGGTGAAGCACCGTACATTGTATCGCTCCAGACAACTGGATTGCTTGGTGGTCACTTCTGTGCTGGCTCCTTGATTAGTCCAAATTTGGTCCTCACTGCTGCTCATTGCTTGATATACAAATCCTTCAATGTTGTGGCGGGTCTGCACGTGCGCAGCGATAAAAGTGACGTCCAAGTTCGCCAGGTATCAAGTGCCCAGCAATATAGACAGCATGAGCAGTATAGCGGTGGAGTAGGGCCCAACGATATCGGTCTTATCCACATTCCAGACGCCTTCATTCTCAACGGTTTGAGGGGAAATGTTGCTGCTCCTGTTGCAACCATCTCGCTGCCATCCGGCAAATATTCTCAGACTGGCAAAGGAAAACTTTATGGTTGGGGACGTGATGAGACCGGAACTAGTCCACAAGTGTTGCAAACTCTGAATGCTGATATTATTGGTTACTCCCAATGCAAGGCTGAATTACCTGCTAGTGCTCCTCTTAGTCAGGCAAGCAACATTTGCTCTCACACTGCCGGCAAAACTGATGGTGCCTGCAATGGTGACTCTGGTGGCCCATTGATAATCAATACCCAAAGTGGTGCTGAATTGGTTGGTATCGTTTCGTGGGGCTACACACCATGCAACTGGAGCACATACCCATCGGTCTACACCATGGTCAGTGGATTCCAACAATGGATTGAGGATACTTCCGCCATCCTGACCGGTGCCTAAGCATCTAAGGCCGCGTTGAATTCTTGTTCATGTTTAAAAATTAAATAAAAAGCATACCTTATGAAGTCTTTAACTGTTATTTAGTACTAGAACATTTGAAACATGATGCCTCTATTTTGTATTAACCTTGTTTGAACTACTTAGCTACCTCTATCAAGGCGACTGTTTCTTGTGTACGATGTTTCTCTTGATTACGTTTAATGGGGGTAACTTTGAGTTTGTGGCACAGTTGCCACACTTTGGCCTTTTCGGTGTGAAAGCAGCAACATTTTTAAAAAATGGGTTAAGAATGTTTGCAAAATTGTATTTTAATAAGCGTCGTGAGTTTCGACAATTCTTCAGGTAAATCATTCATAATACACTGGTGAAAACTCCGTTTGATACCAAAATTTCACGAATTGAAGCCCCATGCATTCTCTCTTACTTTATGAAATTTCGAACAAAAAGCTAAGAGCATTTGGTCTAGAACGTCAAAAGAAAAAATGCCTTCAAAAAATCACAAATAGCAGGTAAATCATTCATAAAACACAGATTAATTCTCCCTCACTTAACAAAATTTCAAACAGAAAGCTACCAGAATTTAGTCTAGAACGCCAAATGAAAAAATGCCTATAATGGGGTGAAATTTCACCCCATCCGACTGGAATGGGTTAATGCTTTGGGAAGCATTACATTATTTATGCTTTTTAAACCAGTGTGCTTCTGAGTTTTGTTTATATTAAAGAAAGGTCTGAAAATTTACATTCAGCAGCGGCTGAACTGTGAGGAAGTGTCATTAAATTTTTAACAAAATTTGTTTACTGCAAAAGTTTACTAAATTGAAATTAAATTTCACGTTTTCACATAGAAAAAAGTTTACCAGTTTTGGTAAAATGTTCAGATTCTGGCAACGCTGGATAAGCTCTGCTTAACTTGTCGTAGAAAAACCAGCCAATTTTTACAGCTTAGTTATGAATTAGTTCAATCAACTCAATCCAAATTGCACTGGTTATTGCTATTGTTTACTTTGTTGACCATAAATTAAATATATACACACTTAACACTCGAGCAGAGTACGTCTGATGGTGTTAAGATAGTGCAGAAAAACCTTAAACGCAAATTGAAAAGGTATTTATTGCTTAGTTCATTGATTTATTGCTTTGTTTTTTCAAAAGTTTAGTTAAATGTATAAAACTACTTAATTGGCTGCTACCGTACAAACTAAAGATAAGTCACGTAGTAAAAAATCAATCTTTCACAGGAAATACAAGCACAATCAAACAAAGGTAATCTTATAAATATGCCTGGGAGTTATAGAATACTTGAAATTTTTCTGTGGCACTTCATAAATTTTAAATTTTCTAGCAATATGAAGCACTGCTACCAAAAAGCAAAAGCAGTGATAAAAAATGAATACGTTTTTTCAACCCCGCCGCTGCAAAAACTTTGCTCGAATACTTAAATTATGCACTTAACTATGTATAATGTATGAACATTTGCGTTTATTTTTACAAATTTGATGCTTCATTGGTTTGTTTGCTAGCAAAAATGAAGATTTTCTTGCTTTTTTCACAATACTGACAAAAAAAAAAAGAAAAAACAACAAAATGACAGTCAAGGAAGCAGCAACAAAAAAAAGGCGCCTGTCAAAAGTGATTGGTTTAATAAATTCTGACGGCAGTCAGAATTCGGAAGCTAAGGATAAGCTTGATGTGTTGTGCTACTTATGATGGTGTTGGTTACAATATGATTTTCAAGTCATACATGCTTAAACATACCCACATACATACATATATTAAAAAATATACTTAAGCAAATAAATACAGCAATAAAATTAACCGAATTTAAAATATGCAAATAAATAAAACATAGCTTTAGTTAGCAAATAATATGTACAATACAAAACCATTAAAAAACATCAGCATAAAACAACAAAAATAGGTGGCTAAACCAAACCTACATCAACTTCCTGATCCATATCTTCGAATCTATAAAAATATTTATATAATGACAGCAACAACAACATTTTATTTCTAATTCAGTTCAACTGTTTTTGTTTGCTAAAGTATTTATTTTTCTTTATTTGCTTAAAAATTGTGTATTTAATTTATTTTGTGTGTTTAATTTATGCTGAGGATGGAGATGAAGAATGGCTGGTTGGGAAAAGGGTTAATATGAAAATAAAAGAGTTTCTATTTCTAGTTGTAACAATAACTCTAACTCATACTAACTGTAAAACAAACTTCAACTCTAACAATAAAGATATCTTTCTCTTCTTTTATACGGCCATTCTAAGCCTAATGGCAGTATAGTTTAACCTCATGCCTTTTGATTTCCTTGAAATTTTGGCTAAGCATTAAAATTGCTTAATTTTTTTAAAGCCAATCGTCACAAAATTATGGAGATGCCAATTTTATCTGAAAGCAAAAATTGTGTAAATGGGATAATTTTCAATAAAACGTTTCTTCGTTGCTTATTACTTTTGTTGATTTGAATGAATAATGTATAGTTAGAAAGGTATTTTAGTAAAATTTCTGACAATTTAAAGTTTTTGGTTTTTTACGAGGAATGGCAATGCTACAAACTCAATTATTTTTTTAAATTTTTCTATAGCTATGCTATTTTTCTATGGTGGGTATAACATATTCCCAAAGTGATTTGACCGATAACGATTGAATAAAAAAATTATCGCATATGAAAGTTATCTTATATTTTTATAAACGCACTCGAAAAATCGTTAGCTAAATCTTAAATGTATTTTCTGAAAAATCATGTTTTTCAAACTGACCTCCACGATATCTCAAAAACTACTATAAATAAAGATTGGCTTGGATTTAATATTTTAAAGTAGAAAAAATAGTGGATCCTACAACAAAATTAAGATTATATTAGTTGGTTTTTTTGTTTAAGAGCCATTGAAATAGTGAAAACTGTGAAAAAAAACGCTGCTAAAAATTTACATGTCTGCCACTTTTGTAATTTTCAAGCTCCAAAAAATATATCTTTATATATAAAAATCTTCTGTACATGGCTTTGTCACTGAACTCCTCCAAAACGGCTAGACCGATTTTGATGAAATTTGGTGAGTCTTGAAATTAGGCGGCTAGGACTGTAGATGGCTTAAGTCTAAAGTTTGACCCGGTAGGTGGCGCTGTTGTTGTTGTGGAAGTTTTTAAAGGGTCATTTGAGAGTATAACTCAGAAACGAGTTGAGAAATGGTCATGATCCTTTAACAAAACGATTACTTTTTTGGCAAGCAAAAAATACAAAATGAATAAAAATAAGCAAAAAATCTTACATTTTTATAGCAGTCTTGATTTTTCGATCGTATAAAATGTTTTTAAATTTTTAAAAGAAACTTAAAATCAATCTTACATTTATGCATACCATACGAAAGAACATTAACCTATTAATGACAACGAATTATAGTACGCGATAATAGCATTTTTTAAAAATTCCTTAAAAATCCTCAGCAACTGTAAAGCTTTTGCTTCCAACTGTAAGAGAAGGCCAAAAGTATGCTTTTTCTAAAAAAATTTATAAAATTGACATTAAAAGCCTTTTTGTGTACTCTTGCGCGCCAGTTTGTGCAGTATTTAAAAAAAGTGAACAATGCCAATCAGGTGAGTTATTTTGTTTTATAAATCTAAAAAAAAAGAAAATATAATTAAAAAAGAGCACTGGGTTAAAGTGGAACGCCTACGCTACGAAATGAAAATTTTCCAATTTATCATTTTTTCTAATTTTTTTTTGCCTACTATACACGCAGAGAAAAGACATGTTTGAAACATGATTACTGCAATAATAATTTGTTTACTGAAATTATTGTACTATTCCTGCAAACATCAATGTTTGCTTTAATAACGTCATTATTTACTAATTGTGGTACCAAAAATAACATTTTGGTTCAAATCATACTATCGTCAGCATATTACACGGTGTTACAAAAAATAAATTTTTTTCTGTCCTATGAACTAAATGCACATATTCGGAAAGAGGGGAAAAAATAAAAATACACGTGTATTGTCGATTTTCATGTACACGTCAGAATTTTTTTTTTTTAAGTTTGAAGTATAAAGCTCGTAGTGGCCTGTGTGAAAGCCTTTGGACCGATTTTTAACCCTTTTTCAGTGATCTAATCGAGCTGATTTTTTGCAGGCAGACTCGCGGAAATGTCTGTAGCACGTCAAATTTTTTAAAAACAATTTTTATCAATTCTCAGATTTTCCCCAATTTTATTATTTTTGAAAAAAAAAAGATTTTTTCACTTTTCTTAGCATAACTTGAAGGGACTCCAAATTTTTAAACTACTAAAGCTTAGGAAAAAAAAATGTTTTTTGACCCATCCTACTCGATATAGTTGTAGTTAATCAATAGTAACCTTCTAACACTAAACAGTTTTTGACTTTTACAACACTTACAACTGCTCTAGGGGCCCTCAAACGATACTACATGTCCATCCAACTTCCATCGGACATGTCCATCCGCCTTGATTTCTTGCACACGAACGATACTACATGTGTGATGACTTGACAGGTCGGATGGACATGTAGTATCGTTTGAGGGCTCCTTCTGACAGATGAAATAAGGAATTGCAATTTTGTTTTAAGTTCTGTCGTTGCGAAAACGTATTTCTATATATTTCATCTAAAAAAAATGCAGTGTCCGACGCGAAATAACTTTTGTTACGTTTGTGGCTTATTCGCACCAAGTAAAAATTTCAAAAATATTACTAAAACAGTGGTGAATTCGTTTCAGAAAATATTTAAGACTGCTTATGTTCCTTACTTGTGGTATACTCCGGAAGTCGTGTGCGACTATTGCTACAGAAATTTGTGCAAGTTTACTGATGGAAGGTCAACAATAAAGTACGCTGTACCAACAATTTGGCTACCACGCACGGAGCACTGCAATGAATAGTGCTACTTTTGTGTAACTTTTGCTCAAACAAAAGGGTACCAATACATTCACCGCAACAAAATTCGCTACGCTAATGTAGAATCGGTAATTCCAGCAGTTCTATACTCACCAGAAGACCGTGTAGCGGCTTCAGTGGAGATTTTTGATAATGTTCCCGAAATAAGCGATGCAGAATCAACAGTTGTACCAAAACTGCTATCAACTTTTCTTCCATCGAATGCGAGATGCGAGAGTCCACAAGTATCGGAATTTGTGGCAACACCCAGTGAAATTGGGACTGCAATGCCGCATTTTATAACGCAAGGCGACTTCAATGACCTCGTATGAGACGGAAATTTGTCCAGGAGAACAGCAGAACTCTTTGCATCACGCTTTAAGCAGTGGAATATAGTGGCGGCTGATTTTAAAATAACAGCCGCTCGTGATCGAGGTAGCACTATTCCATATGACCAATTTTTTAGATTGCACGAAGATCGGGAAAAAAAACTTGGCTTATTGTTGTGACATTGATTCGCTGTTTGCAAAAATCGGTTACCCACATATTTCAGAGGAGTGGCGACTTTTCATCGATGCATCGGTCAACAGCCTTAAAGTCGTGCTGCTTCATATCGGCAACACACATCCATCTGTCCCGATCGCATATGCCACAAACCTCAAGGAAACATACGAAGGCATGGAATTAATATTACAGTTGATAAAGTACAAAGAGCATAATTGGAAAATATGCTGCGATCTGAAAGTGGTCGGTTTACTCATGGGTGTTAAGCGTGGATTTCCAACCCACCAGTGCTTTTTGTGTACATGGGAAGGTCGAAAAAGAGATGAGCATTACACTGAATTTAAGTGGAAGCCGCGAACATGCTACAAAGTAGGCGTATAAAGTATAGAGAATCTACCATTGGTGCAGCCGTCTCAAATCATTTTGCCTCCATTACACATTAAGCTCGGTCTCGTATCAAATTTTGTTAAAAAACTGGATCGTGATGGCGAGGCCATTGCAACTTTGCGCAACATTTTCCCGAAATTGAGCGGCGCAAAGATTCATGCAGGTATTTTTTTTAAGAAGTCATTCAGTAACTTTATGTTTTTTAATGATTTTTTTTGATTTAAGGTATTTTAAGGTCCGCAGATAAAACAAATAATTGCAAGTTCTGAATTTTCATCAAAATTAAATGCTGTCAAACAACGTTCATGGAAAGGTACAGTTGCCGTTATTGAGCAGTTTCTTGGCAACAAACGAGCTGCCAATTATAAAAATATTGTCGCAGAAATGATTTCGGCATATGGCGAAATGGCCATTTTAATGTCGCTAAAGATCCATTTCCTTCACAATCATTTAGATTTTTTTCCCTGATAATTTAGGAGCTTGTAGCGATGAGCATGGCGAAAGGTTCCATCAGGACATTGCGGCTATTGAAAAGCGCTTTAAAGGAAAAGACATTACGCATATGCTTGGCGAATACTGTTGGTCTATTTGTCGCGATACTGAAGCAAATGCTTACAACCGCAAAAATAAAAGGCCTAAATTTCTTTAAAAACATTAAAATTTTTAATGTAACAATTCTTTATTTTTATAAAACAAAAGTAATAAAAAAAATTGTTTTTTTATCGAACTGAAACCTTAAAAAAAACGATAACCATTAAAAAAAAATATATACTTCAAACTTAAAAAAAAAAAAAATTCTGACGTATACATGAAAATCGCCGATACACGTGTATTTTTATTTTTTATCCCCTTTCCGAAAAAGTAAATTTGGTTCATAGGACAGAATGTGTGTAACACGGTGTTATAATTAGCTCAACTATTAGTTGCAGCAAAAATGTTGTGGTTCTGTCAATCATGAATCATGACAAACATACATGAATTTTGAATGTTTGTCTGAACTACTTTTTGATCGTGTTTAAACGAAGCAGCACATAGTCAAAAATCAAAAGAACTTATTGTGTCTGAACAGTTTACAGGAAACCTTTCACTTTATTCAGAGACAATAAGTTTTATCGATTTCTCGCTATGTGCCGTTTCGTTTGTCAACTCTTATAAATCGCCTTATCCTAAAGACTGCACGCAGAAAAATGACATTTTGGACTCTGATTGTAACAAACATATTTCCATGCACTCAATGTACCATGTTTATGAAAGACTAGTCAGGCGACTAGTAGTAGCAGCTATGGTCCACTGATAGTCTGCGTGGCTCGTAAGCGAAAAAGCCGCGGTTCAAACCCCAGCTCGGACAGAAAGTTTTTCAAAAAGTTTTTTCAATTGAATTAATATTTTTGTTCGGCAGCAGACAATGGCAAACCTCTAGGGATATGTTAATTAAAAGCTGTGGAAATTGGTGTGCATTAAAATAAAAACAAATTATTGTTTCAATAATATACTGGTTCCTAAAAAGAAATTCATAATAAAGTAGTTGTAATCATTTCATCTTCATCTCAATAAGAGAATAATGGTTGTTTCAATAATATTTTGGTTCCTACGTTAAAATTCCTTTGCTAAACATAATTGTTGTAATCATTTTACTATGATCATAGAAACCATTATATGTTTAAGAACATGGTGTCAACAATCATAGTCCGAATCATACTATGATCCTTTTAAAACGTGGTTGTTGCAACTATGTTTTTTCTCTACGTGTACTGGCTATTTTGGCTTTTACCCTGTTTAAGCAAATTTTTAATAATTTCGGCTTTCAGGACTGCAGTGCTTGGCTCTTCCCATTTTTAGATCTAATTGTTTGAAACACTAAAATTTCTTTAAAAATTATAAAACTAAGAACTTTTACTCACGTTCTGTAGTATAATTTTATTAAAAATTCCTTGTTAACTTCTTGTTAATTTCTTGTATTGTTTCACAGATTTGCAAAAAATAAACGCGCAATTTTACTCAAGAACAACTGCACAATATTCATAAACCACTGGTTTTTAAACTACAGTTGGTTCAGAGCATGCTAAGTTGTTACAAAAAAATTTAATTAAGTAATAGCATCAGCAAGTGTGTGACTCTATTTTATCGCACATCACTGTAGCTTTATATTTTTATACCTTTACTTATTTTTATCTTTTTATTTTAATAACGTTAATTTTATAGATATTTATATCTGCATAAATTTTTATTCCTTTAACGCTTCATTATTTATATGAACATATTTTTCCCATCCAAGATTACGAATAAGTATCTGTTGCTGCTTGTAAATTAATTAATGTAAAATTCATTGGTATTTAAGCTGTGCAAATTACAGATATTTACTCTTGATGTCCATTGCATATACATAATATCATCGGATTGTTACAGCCATAATGGCTGTATCTCAGTAAAGTTTTTGCCCATATAGTTTTGTTTTAAAAATCACATACATTTCCCTTAATTTCACCACTAATGACTGTTTCCGTATTGCACATTAAGTTCATTCAATTTCTGCTCTATAAATTGTTCGTAGCTTCCGATACGGCCGAAGTGTATAAACCTACAACTATTTCAAAAAACACCAACAGCTGTGACAGAATTTAAAATAACAACAACAACTCATGCCAGTCGTTTCCGTTAAAAGTAATAAAAAAAAATGAATAAAACTTTTAAATTGAATTTGTTGCAAGTATATTAAATTAAAACGCTAGTGGCAAAAATAAGAATTTATCATCCATGTAAATGACAAAAAATAAGTAATGATGAAAAATTGTTCGCCATTTACATGAAATGAACTTGAGCTCTGGGATATTGGCAAAGACTTGCAGGGTCAACTAAGAGCCAGTTAAGTTATGGACAAAGTTAAACGGCTCAGCTGCAAGAAATAAATCACATATTTTTAAAAAATTTCTCGCAAATTTTTAAAGAGTTTTTAATTTTTTTTTTTTTTTTTTGTTCTGTGGATGGTATTTTATATAGTGTTGGGTTAAGCTCAAACTTAAGAAAAGCTTTAGAGTTCTGTTCTTATTTTGCAGCCTTAAATTAAATGTTGCAGACATCAATGGCTTATGTTGTGGTAGTTAACGAATCCTGCTACGGCTTTTTATAATGTCATAGCAACAGAATATAACTAAGTACACAAAATACATTTGATGGTCTTAAAAGACCTTAGCTGGAATATTAGGAGTTGCAAGAAATAATTTTTAAAAGATCAAAGAACCAAGTCATGTGCCTTATAAAAACAACGTTTGATCTTTGACCTGAAAGGAAAGGGATATATTATTAGAGGAAAAATTGAATGGACCATACGTGCATTTTTTGATTAGGTGGAACAAACGTGAAAGACAACTTGAATTGCTTATAACCGAGGCTAGTGTTATGGCTTAACTTCGGCAAGCATTTCCAGCCTTCAGTTGTTCCTGTCCTTTAATTCCTCATTTTCCACAACTTAGCTGTGGATTTTTTGTTTCAATAATTCTTAAATGTAGTAAAGAAGAAAGAAACCGAAAACAACCATGCCCGAATCCGGATTCGAACCGGGGACCTCTGAGTTCATAGTCTAGCGCACGTTTAACTAGACTACGAAGGCCGACAATTTGCCGAAATTTGTATAAAACGGTTGATAAAACTTTATTAAATGTTGTGAAAAAGAGGCAAATCATACTAAGGGCCAATTTTTCTGTGCGAACTTAAACTTTAGTCAAATTAAACCTAGCTTAACTCACCAAAATTGGACGTTTAAACTCGGTTTATTTCGATATTTTAGCATTCGTTGAAGTTAAAATGACTTAAATTATCATATAATATGTTTCGTTTTTGCCTCAACCGAGTTTAAACGTCCAATTTTGATGAGTTAACTTCAGTTTAATTTGACAAGAGTTTAAGCTCGCACTGAAAAATTGGCTCTAAAAGTTCCTTAATACCAATTAGTGTAGTCAGAAAAATCACACAAGTGGATAAAATAAATTATATATTTTAATATGTAAATTTAATATATTTTCTTTAAAAATCCATAAACTGAAGTAAATTCCAGAAACAACTCAATTTCATATGAAAATCATTTTCAACAAACAATTATTTACGTTTGCTAAAAGTTCCTAAAAAAGCTTTTAAAATACATCTTCTGCATAAGTGTCTTTGTTGAGAGCTAAAACCGCTGAAATTGAAGGACTTAATCGCATAAAAACCAACACATAATAAAATAATGCAAGTAAAGTAATTTCATTTGCACACATACACACACACACACACACACACACACACACACACACACGTACACACACATATATAAACGCACACAAGCATACACTTCAACGCACCCACAGTCAAAGTTAAGCCTTACCTTTGCTTCAGTGTGAAACTTGTTTGACTGCTGCAACATCAGGCAACATTGTATATCTACAAGTGCTGATGTCTTTGCATCCTTGAAAAGATGTCCTTACATCACATAAAAAGCAATAGTAAAATTCTACATACACGCTCACAAAAATATGCTGCATTTTCCCCCTTATTTTGCTTTAAATTGTAATAAATTTAATGTTATTGGGGATTGCCTTCAAGTCAAAATTTTTTAGAAATGTTTTTTTAAAGCGCGGAATGCTACAATTTACTTGCTCAAACATGTTTGTATGTTATTGCCAGCTTTTGATGCATCACTTTAACATGTTTCAACATAAAAGCAAGAAACTTTAACAAAACAATACTAAAGAGAAATCAACAAAAATTGGCTCAAAGCAGAAACTAAGCAATGCTGCATCCGTTCATGTGTGTTGCTTTCAGTGCCAGTGAGTGTTTATATCAATATAACAAACCTATATAAAGAACTGTGGTAGCTACTTTTCTGTGGTTTCACGAATATCACTTTTATTTCTCTCAAAATTATATTGAAAATATTATGCAGGTTACTATATACAACTTTGATGCTTGTAAAGACAACGTTGCGTATGAGTTACTTTTAATTTTAACACTCTGAATTAATGTTAAGTATACGCAGTGGTGCTGATGTAAGCCTCTTTTTATGTGGTTGTGGGCAACATTTAGAAGCAGCACTCTTTTGAAGAAAAAAGTTCTGCTTTTATACTTTTGTGAATCCAACTTTAGGATTACTCTGAGAAAGTTTTTATTTTGATACAAGTTTATACGTGTTTGCTTGTAGATTACTAAAATGCAGTCATGACCAACGAAAAACATTTTGAGTCGCAGCTTGGTTGAAAGATTATTAATTATGAGCGGCTTTTTCTCTACGCGGACTTGTCTTTATTAAAAGAGACAAAATTGTGCACCCATTCGCATTGAATGTCTAAGCGCGTTAGAGCAAAATGGTAATCGAATTTTTCATAGCGATAGGGTACACACTAAACCTCTGCACAAATGCACTCGTTTTTTCTACTACAGTAGAGCCAACAGTGCCGAGTTCAGAACATAACATAACTCTGTTAGTCAAGCAGAACATAACCAATTCATTAAACGACAAGAACCGAGCAGTGCAGAGCACTCGTTGGCTTCAAAGCAGAACTTGTTCGCCGCTTGCTTTACCAGAACACGATGTTATTCTTTCTATAAAACAAAATTGATTGATAACAGCGAGAAAAGCATCGATCAATCCTAACGCAGCAGAACATTGGCAAAGAGATTAAGGGCTGTTAATTTCATGCAAATGCAAGTTTTTACTGGGCATCTTAAAGCGCAAATGGTTAAGTTATCTTTGCGAATCATGAAAATTTCCTTCTAAATAGTTAGTGCATATTTTTAAATATTTTGCAATAAATGCATATTTTACAAAAAATGCTAATTTTTGCATATTGATTGCGTATATTTTTTATACAATAAATTCATGTGGTTTTTGCATATTTTGTTTTTTTTTTTTTTGATTTGCAACCATTAAAATTTAATACGACATATAAGATTCGACGACATTCAAGATAACTTAGAATTAATATGTGCTTTTAAATGCACTTTATTTTTTTTTTTTTTTTTTTTTGATAAATTAATTTTATATGTATTTAAAAAGAAAGATTTTTTTGTTAATTAAATGCAGTATTTATTTTTTAACCGATAATAAAAAATAAGAAAAATATTTTTTATTGCATATTTTACCTTTCTTTAGCGAATATTTTAGAGTTTTAAGTGCATATTATGTGCTCATATTTTCGATTTTTAAGTATTATTTTATGTGATTTCGGAGGTTATTTTTTCCATCATTTTAACTCGAATTTTTAAGAAATATTTAAGGTACTTGTAAAATAACGCCAGTATTTTATGCCAGGGCCGTACTCAGGATTTACCCATGGGAGGGGATCTTGATGAATTTTTTTTCAAAATTAAAATAAAGGTACAATTATTTGTTTCATATAATTTTTACTTTAAGTTTGCAAAAACTATTACACCAGCCAATATGTTTACGAAAAACATGAATTTTGGAGGTTTTTGCAAAATGGCTTAGCTCACTGGCGATTATTGTAAAAGAAAAGATACAAAATTTGATGATATTTCGTTGGATAATCTCAAAATTTTTGTTCCGCTATCGCACATGACACGATAGTGCTGATGTATGGATTGAAGAGTTGACATTTTTTCTAAAATACAAAATGATATTTTTTATTTTATGATGAGTAGTTCAGATTCTAGATCAATAATACTAAACAAGTACCAAAAACGTTAAACACCCTGTAAATTGAAAATGAAACAATATAGGAGGAAACTGAGTACAGATTTGAAACCAGGGTTAAACGTACATATAGGAATAAGAATGGGTTTACCAGATACGAAATTTGTAGACTAGTATAATTTATCCAAACATATCTGAATATAAGATGACTGCTATTATTTTGTTCGCAACTGTATATAATATATAAAAAACTAAATGTAAAATTGAAATGAAACAAATAATTGTCCCTATATTTTAATTTTGAAAAAAAATTTACTGACTACGGCCCTGGCATAAAATACTGGCGTTATTTTTCAATTACCTTAAATATTTCTACAAAATTAGATTTGAAATGATTGAAGAAATGCCCTCCGAAATCACATTTTCTAGTAGATCATTTAGTTTTACTAAGATCTACCACAAAATAATAACAATGAAAAACATAAACATCATCGCAATAGACCAACAACAACACCAATACTACCATAAACAACAACGCCAACAACAAACGTAATCACATCATTACTACACCATTTCCAATTGTAATTCAGAAATAGCCAACTGAAATTCAGAAAAAATCATTTGAAATTCAGAAATTCCATTTGAAATTCAGAAAAGATCAATTTAAATTCAGAAATTCCATTTTAATTTAAGAAAAGATCAATTTAAATTCAGAAACTCCATTTAATATTCAGAAAAGATCAATTAAAATTCAGAAATTCCATTTAAAATTCAGAAAAAATCATTTGAAATGCCGAAGAGATCAATTGAAATTCAGAAATTCCATTCGAAATTCGGAAAAGATCAGTTGAAATTGAGAAAAAATCAGTTGAAATTCAGAAATTTCATTTGAAATTCAGAAAAGATCAATTGAAATTCAGAAATTCCATTTAAAATTCAGAAAAAATCAATTGAAATTCAGAAATTCTATTTGAAATTCAGAAAAAATCAATTGGAATTCAGAAAAGATCAATTAAAATTGACAAATTCTATTTAAAATTCAGAAGAAATTAATTGAAATTCAGAAATTACATTTGAAATTCCGAAAATATCAATTCAAATTCAGAAATTCCATTTGGAATTCAGAAAATATCAATTGAAATTCAGAAATTCCATTTGAAATTCAGAAAAAATCAATTGAAATTCAGAAATTTCATTTGAAATTCAGAAAAAATCATTTGAAATTCAGAAAACAATAATTGTTATTCAGAAAATATCAATTAAAATTCAGATGTGTAAATTTATACAAATGATTGATGTACAAGCATCTTAGAAGTGAAGCTTGTATGTTAGTTAAAGTGAAGACATATTACGCAAGGTAAATGGTAAATGATCATATTACATAGTTTTGCTAGCTATTGCGTTAAATATAAAAAGCTTATTTTTTTCGAGAAGCTTTCTATGCACTTACAATTTTTAAGTGAGTTGCCAACTTTTCATTTTTAAACTACGTAAACCATCTCATTCTTTTACCATTTCACTTTTCCATACGACTTGCATAGAAAAAATTTTACTGTGGTAAACGAGCCCTTTTTTGTAATAATAAATCTTTTTTTTAATAAATAAATTTTTTATTTAATTCGAAGTGAACGAAATACTTTAATTTTAAGATTTAATATTATAAAACATAGAAATGAACAAATATCAAATAAACAAAGTATTTAATGTCCAACAGGCATGTCCTCCAAGGCTAGTGCTTGCGGGTGGAAAGTCGAAGAATGCTGTATTGCACGGCTACAATCGCCGACAGTAATTGTAGCCCTGGCTTCGTCTATAGCCAGTTCCAAATATTGGAGTCGTTGTTCACCTAGATTTGGGGGTGAAACCTCTGGAACACCTAAATGTACTTTAACTGACATTTTGACTTTACTCCAAATCGTTTCTATGGGGTTTAACTGAGGTGAATATGGTGCCAACCTTAGCAGTGTTGCTTCAGAGTCCAAAAAATTTCTTCTAATTTTCGGTGACACGGAGCATTGTCGCATACAACAACTAACTCTGCCAAATGGTTTCCCATTTTCTCCCATCTGTCCAGCACACTTTTAACCCAGTCATTGGCATCATTTGCTCGAAAGGCACCTCTGCGTCGGTCCATTTTGACTATTCCATTTGTTCCAATCGCCCCTATTAGGTGAACGTTGGGCCCTCGGGATGTAGGTAGTACTTGGACCGCTCTACTGCCTATTCTTGACCAGCCTTGCTTACGACGACAAAATAAATTGAAATTTGTCTCATCAACGAAAATAGCTTGCTTCCCTTCGCGAAGATAAGCATTCAATTTTTGAACATATTCTGACCTTTGAAGCTTATTTTGGGTGCTATTCATAGTTTCAGGCTGGGTATGAAAGTATTTCACAGAGTACATCATGCCATGGAGGGAGTTCGCTATTGTAGAAATTGCCACAGCTTTTTCAAAATTGTTGAAAATTCTTTCCTTTATTTTTTTTAATGTTATGTCCGGTTTTGCTTCCACCCATGACATTATTTCGTCTTTTTCCGAATTAGTAATCACGTTCGGCTTCTTTCCACCGCGTCTTAGTGCAACGTCCTTATTTTCAGCTGCCCAGGTGTATGCGGTTTTATATGGTATACCTAATGAGGCTGCAAGCTCAGTCCAATCGGCTCCTTTATTTGCAGCCTCAACAATTCTTCTTCTGTCTTGAGAGCCATGTTTTTTGTAGGATTTCCTTTGCACCATTTCCGTTTCTATATACATATGCAAATATATAAAAAACAAAATAATTATAAATCTTAATACATGCTATGCAAATTTTAATCACAATCGTTTCACCAAAATTAAATATTTCGATTGTACTCACCATCAGAAGGGTCCCTACACAAAGGGCATTGCGTTTCTGAAGTCAAGTTTTGAAAGCACTTTTCGTGAAATAAGTGACGACATGGAATAATTCTTCTAATCTCTCCACGAGTCATATTAACACGACAAATCGTACATATGTCTTTTAGTTCCATTATATCAAAATTTGCTATGATTTTATTTAAACGTGTTGCTCGTACGACTGTTGAAATTTCAGCAATACATTTATAAGTCAAAGTCAAAGCCTACTTCAAAAACATTCTGAAATTTAAGCAACTCATTTATAAATCAAAGTCAAAGCCTACTTCAAAAACAATGCTACTTCGGAAGTGTTTTTTTATAAAAATTTGTAATGGTATTGTAATGGTATGGTTATGGTAAGGCATGTTTAAAAATAAGATCATAAATCGTTATAAAATGTGTTCCCTCCACACCATTTACTTTGCAATATATGTCTTTAATTCAAATGCAAGAGCTTGACTTCACTTGTGACGACCACATATACGTTTTCTTATAGCTCCAAAATTGTGTTAGACATAAATTTACACATCTGAATTTCAATTGATATTTTCTTAACTTAAAATTAAAGTTTTCTGAACTCCAAATGTTTTTTTTTCCGAATTTCAATTGATTTTTTCTGAACTCCAAATGATTTTTTCTGAATTTCAAATGGAATTTCTGAATTTCATTTGATTTTTTCTGAATTTCAAATAGAATTTCTGAATTTCAATTGATCTTTTATGAATTTCAAATGGAATTTCTGAATTTCAATTGATTTTTTCTGAATTTCAAATAGAATTTCTGAATTTCAATTGATTTTTTCTGAATTTCAAATGATTTTTTCTGAATTTCAAATAGAAATTCTGAATTATAAATGATTTTTTCTGAATTTCAAATATAATTTCTGAATTTCAATAGATTTTTTCTGAATTTCAAATGAAATTTCTGAATTTAAATTGATCTTTTCTGAATTTCAAATAGAATTTCTGAATTTCAATTGATCTTTTATGAATTTCAAATGGAGTTTCTGAATTTCAATTGATTTTTTCTGAATTTCAAATAGAATTTCTGAATTTCAATTGATTTTTTCTGAATTTCAAATGATTTTTTCTGAATTTCAAATAGAAATTTTGAATTATAAATGATTTTTTCTGAATTTCAAATATAATTTCTGAATTTCAATAGATTTTTTCTGAATTTCAAATGGAATTTCTGAATTTCAATTGATCTTTTCTGAACTTCAAATGGATTTTCTCAATTTCAATTGATCTTTTCTGAATTTCAAATATAATTTCTGAATTTAAATTGATCTTTTCTGAATTTTAAATAGAATTTCTGAATATCAAATAGAATTTCTGAATTTAAATTGATCTTTCTGAATTTCAAATGGAATTCCTTAATTTCAATTGATCTTTTCTGAATTTTAAATGGAATTTCTGAATTTCAATTGATTTTTTCTGAATTTCAAGTGGAATTTCTGAATTTGAATTGATCTTTTCTGAAATTCAAATGGAATTTCTGAATATCAATTAATCTTTTCCGAATTACAATTGGAAATGGTGTAGTAATCATATTAACAAATTAATCATCATTATAATCATCAACAGAAAAAACAACAATAACAACAATCCAACATCATAAGATTGCAAGAAACAATAATCAACAAAATCACCACCAATAAATAGTAAAAGTAAAAACAACAAGAAGATATCCTCATAAGCAACACAATAAAATTTAATTAATTTTTTGTTGTTACTTAAAAATATATATATTTTTAATTCTGTAATAACTTTGATTGAATTAAGTATTGTAAAAATTAAAAAAAAAGCTTAAATTTCAATAAATGATAGGAAAATCCCTTTTTTTTTGGTATTTTAAATAATTTTTACTTCAGCAGGAAATGCAGAAACTATGAAACCTAAACAAAACATCATAACTCCAAGCGTTCTGCTGTTGATCACATAACTTTCAAGTCATTTCGTTCTGCTGCGCTCTTCTCTGTCGACTCAAGCATAACATTGATTCGGTTTTCGTTTGTTTTTGTTCTGCTCACGCGACGAGTGCTCTCTGTAGTATTACGTTTGTTCTAATTAATGAAAGCCGCACATAACCAACGCTTGCTCCACAAATCAGTGTTCTGAAATGCATTTCAAGCGCACTCGTGCAGAGGCTTAGTACACACTCAGAACTCATGATAGCTATAACTATAAAAATCTCCAAATCTTCGTCAATATATTTTCTATCTATATTTTAATGCTAAAAGTTAACTTTTTCTTAATACAATTTTATATTTTTAAGATCGTTATTTTATTTTTGACGTAGAATTTCGTCTTACAGCGCGGTTTGTATGGGGGTCATTTTCACGAATTTTTCAAAGTGATATTTGACACTTTGGGGTATACCTATAATAAAACGAATATCTTATAAAATAGCAAAATCTAAGAAGATGAAAAATTCATCTATTCGTATGAGAAATGCACAATCTGTTTAGCTGCAGTAGCTGCTTATGCTGTTTTTAAGGTTGTTGTTGTTGTTGTGTTTGCTTGTTTGGTTCGTAATCACGTCGTTCGTTGTTGTGCTGCTTTTGTTGTTGTTGTTGTTGTTTTTTATTAATATGTATGTAAACCATGCATATATAAATATACAGTCATGTGAAAATAAATACGGACACTTGTATTTTTATACTTAAAGCTGCATGAATTAAATACAAGGTGCAACAGATAGAGCAATTATTCCCTCGGGTGTTGGTTCTTCCAGATAAGGCGAGTATAAAACTTTATGGAGTTTCCTCCCACATTGTAAAACTTTCAAGATACAGGGTGTTTTACGGTTTTGGTACGTGTTTAGTATTATTGATCTAGAATCTAAACTACTCACCATAAAAGAAATAATAATATTTTGTATATTAGAAAAAATATCAACTTTCCCATCAATATATTAACCACTTTCGTGTCATGTGCTGCAGCGGAGCTCAAATTTTGAGATTATCAAACGAAATATCAACAAATTTTGTATGTTTTGTTTTAGCGGAGCTGTAATCGTCAAAATTTAAAATCTCTGTTTTTCATGTTAAAATACACTTAGTCAACAGTTTTTTCTAATTCTAACTTTATATGATAACAGCTCCGCTAAAAGAAAAGATACAAAATTTGTTGCTATTTCGTTGGATAATCTCAAAATTTTAGCTCCGCTACAGCACATGACACGAAAGTGGTTGATACACTGATGAAAAAGATGATATTTTTCTAAAATAGAAAATATTATTTTTCATTTTATGGTGAGTAATTTTATGGTGAGTAGTATAGATTCTATATCCAGAATACTAAATACGTACCAAAACCATAAAACACCCTGTACCTTGAAATTTTTACAATGTGAGAGGAAACTCCATAAAGTGTTATACTCGCCTTATCAAGAAGAATCACCAGCCGAGGGAATTAATGCTATATCTGGGGCACCTTGTATATAATTCATGCAGCTTCATATATAAAAATATAGGTGTCCCTATTTATTTTCACATGACTGTACATCAGTTGCTTTCATTTTTTTCGTTTCCCAGAAAGCCAATCGGATCGGTTGAAAACGGTGTGCACTTTTTAAAGCACTGAAGCGGACCGTTTCGTTGTCAGCGAACTATGCATTGTGTGTTTCATATAAGCGTACCATTTATTAAGTTGTATATTAATGTTGATTTTCTATGATTTAAATACAAATTCTAATTGTTTGATAGTTTAAATAATTCTTGATTTTAAATACAAATTCTAGTTGTTTGATAGTTTAAAATCGTTTATTAAGCTTTAGGTCAGGTTTTACATTAATTGTTCTAACGAATTTTTTCAAAGAAATAACAACAACAACATTTTCAATATGAAAAGAAAAACATCACTAGCTGATTAATTAGTTAGCTGATTAGCTGAACTAGTTAGAGCAATTAATTGTTCTAACCTGACCTAAAGCTCAATAAACGATTTTAAACTATCAAACAACTAAAATTTGTATTTAAAATAAAGAATGATTTAAAATATCAAACAATTAGAATTTGTATTTAAATCAAAGAAAATCAACACAATAAATAACAAGGTCATATAGAAAACTTTAAGTTGTATATTAATTTTATTTGTTGTTAAACAATTGTAACCTTTTCTTGAAATGGCTTTTATTAAGTTGCAACAATAAACTAAACAATAAACAGCAACTTAACTGCACTACCTTGAAATCAATACAAGATTCAATGCATATTTCAGCGTTTTTTGGCGAACGGGTGAAAAAGAGAGGGAAAAAGGACAAGAACACATCAAGCGAATATGACATAAATTTCAATTCGATTCTTGATAAATATAAAAAAGGAGTTTACAATTATATAGATAACGGTTTAAAGGTACAAAAACCTGTCGTTTTCATATCAGCAAATCAGACGCTGCCATTTTAAGTACCGTTTAGCTGGAACAGTGACATTCATGGCTTGTTGGGTTGTAATACAATAGAGAATACAGATGCATGTAGCTAGAGAGCCAGCATGTGGCTACAAAAAAATTTACTACTACTTACCAAGGTGGCCACATAAAATTTAAAACAATTCCGACAAAAAGTTACCTTTTTCACAATAACATTAATTAAATACAACAAAAAATACCATTGTAAAGATAAACAAACAAGTTTCTACAGCAATAAAAAAATATAAAAAAAAATCTCAGATCATTAAAAATTACCACAAAAATACCACGTGTTTTAAAAATACCACCACGAATTCCATATGCTTTTAAAATTGCCACAAAAATCTCATTCGTGCTAAAAATATCACAATAAGTCCCATATGCACAAGCAATTTAAAAAACATTTAGAAATACCACAAAGAGACTTTGCTTAAAAAAAAGAAAAAAAAAGTGTAAGAAGAATATTACCAAACTCCCACGGAAATTTAAATAATACCCCGCTGAATTTTCACGCCAATTAAAAAATACCACGCTGAATTTAAAAATTTAATAGGAATTCCCAAAAACAAAAATTCCTAAGGGCAATTCAAAATTACCACGAATGGGATTTTTCCAACATAACTGGCAAAGTTGCTACTAGCTGCTGATATTGTTGTTTTGGTTCTGCATGTGCTGCAAAGGACCGTTTTTCACTCGGCAATTCTATGAGCAATAATTGCTTTCGCCGCAAGTAGTTTGTTGACTACTCGGGTTTAAAGAGGACTTTCGTAAGCCTCATGCGGGCGAATAATCCACAAACTGCTTGTGGCAAAGGCAATTATTCCCGATTGAAAAGCGGGACAAAGAGATCTTGTTGGTTCAGTTAGATGAAATTTTTTTAGATGTTCTTAATTTTTACTCGACATGAACAGCTGATTTTGACAACTAGCTCGCTTTTCTCTACTTTCTACTTCATTCCTCTCCGAGTCGGCCTTACCTGGTTATTCTGCCATGAGTTGGAGTACGAATAAAACGAATGTTTATTTTCAGCATTTATGTATACTGCTACGCAAATTTGCACATGCGTTACTAAGCATGCGTTGTGCTTTAAAAACTACATTTATTTTTTTAAATACCATAACAAATTCGAATTATTTTTATTATGCATTATATTATTTTCATATTAAAAATTTATTTTGTTAACTAAAATTTTAATTTTAAATTACTTTCAAAATATACATATACAGTCAGCAAAAAAAAAAGTTGTACACTAACTGAATTCAGACAAATTGAAAAACAATGTGAAAAGTATGAAGTGAATGTACATTTATTATATATCATATAAAAGCTTGAGATCCATTCTATTACATGTATTAAAAATTATTTCCGTATTATTTATACGTCTCGAAAAACATAACAAAAGCAAAAATATTAAAATTACACTAAGCAAAAAAAAAACTTGTACACTAAGAAAAAACTTAAAAATATTCAAGTAAATAAGAAATTTTATGATTTATTAATATTTTGTATGGTGGCCTTTGGTGTTTTTTACAGCTAGGAGCCTATTTGGCATCGAGTGGACCAGATTTTTCGTCACTTCTTCAGGAATTGAATCCCATATTTCCATCAAGGCCATTTTAAGGGTTTCTTTGCTAGAAATATGATAGTCCTTTAATTTTGTTTTCATAAATGCCCAGAGATGCTCAATTGGATTTAATTCCGGGCTCTGTGGAGGGTGGGGAAGCACTTTTTTAGTGTTGTAAAGCAACCATTCTCTAACAATATGGGCCGAGTGCTTTGGGTCATTGTCTTGGACAAACACAAATCCATTCTCCAACCCCATTTTTTGGGCGGATTGTGCCAAATTATTCTTTAAAATATTTAAATAGTCTGTTTTGTTCATGTTTCCTTCAACAAATACGAGATTTCCAACGCCATTTGCACCCATTGCACCCCATACCATCACATTACCACCTCCGTGTTTAACCGTATGCGTAACATTACGCTGATTTAAAGCTTCTCCTTTATTTCTCCATACATAACATCGTCCGTCAGAGGTAAATAAATTAAATTTGGACTCATCGGTAAACATAACTTTATCCCAGAATATATTGTCTTTATCTAAAAACTGATTAGCATAGTCCAAGCGCTTTTTAACATTTGCTTTAGAGAGAAGTGGTTTTTTTCTAGGTGCGTGTGCATGTAGTCCTTCCGAATGCAGGAAATTTCTTATGGTTTGTGGAGTGACATCAACAATATTGCTACTTTTAAGCTCTTTTGCGATCTGAACGGCGGAAACTTTTGAATCTTTTTTAACAAATTTGACTATTTTCCGTTTAATTTGGGGAGTATTAATCTTCTTAGGGCGTCCACTTCCACAGGGTCTTTCAAAAGTCTTATTTTTTTCAAATGTTTTTATTACATACTGAACCGTAGTGTGGGGATTTTTAACTATTTTCCCAATATCTCGCACTGAGTTTTTTTCATTCCGTAGTTTTATGATAAGTTCTTTTAAATCTTTTGAAATCTGTTTTCTAGCCATCTTTTAACACTTAACGAATATAGAATGCTGCGATCAGTTTGAAAAACAAAACTCCATTATTTAATGTTACAGTATGCGTTTCAAGCTTTACTTTGATATATAATAAGTATATATTTACTCTATACTTTTTACAGTTTATCTCAATTTATTTGATTTCGGTTAGTGTACAACTTTTTTTTTTTGCTGACTGCATGTATATGCTCTTTATTACAGGAAAAATAAATAATTCAAATTTACCATATTTAGTTTCATTAATTAAACATAACTTTGAATTACATTTAGCTTTAACCAACACAAAACAAATGAAAAAGAACAACAAATTCATCACCATAAATATCAAACGAAAACTTTTTATAAAACAAAACAAATTTTTACACGAATTTATTTGTAAACTTTTTATATCAGGTAAGTTTAAAGAAGGACAACAACAACAAATTTGTTTTTAAATAATTTTTATTAAGAAGATCAAATACTTTAAATAAGTTTTGAAGAATGTACATGAAAAAACCAGAATTTTTCTCTCTTACTGTATAAAAAGGAATTCTACGTCTATACTTATGATACTATCGAAACTGTATCTTTTTTCTTGACAACGCTCTTAAATTTAATGAACTATTGCGCTCATTAGTTATGTCATTTCTAGCTGGAGGAGAAACAGATGGAGGAGATGGATTAATAACTATATTATCCATTCTCACTGGCGGAAACACAGGTTTAGCTGAGATCTGCTTCGTTTCTAAAGTGACTGGAAGCGTCATGCGCTGCTTATTATTTTTATTTTTGGAATTATTTCTCTTTTTCGTCGAATTATTTAGGTCTTTTTTAGATGAAATTATTTGAGCCTCAGAAGAAGAGGCTGGAAGAGTCTGTGACAATGCGGTCGAAATATTTACCGATGAAGACTTTTCATCATAAATTCTAGTACTGGGTGAGGTGCTTACTTCATTAACAAATGTAACAATTTCTTTAAAATTGTCATTTAAAGCGTTAAGACTATCACCGAAAAGCTTAATTTTTGAGAAAAACTCATCTGGTGAAAGAACCCTACACGAAGCACAATACCAGCCAAGACCTGATCGTGCTGAGATTAAATCATCAAGACACGACTTAGAGATCCCAGCACATGAAGGATGGAACAAACGCCCACATGGGCCAGAACAACTGAACATACGGTTCAGAATGTTTTGACTTTTGCGAAGCTCGTCCAAAGAACAAGCAGCAAAATTTTCTACGGAAAAATATTCCATAGCGAAAAAATAAAGTTAAAAATTTTAGAAGAGCAAAAATAATGTCCACTAAGTGCTAATGGGTTAATATAATATGTTACAGTTTAAAAGCAACTGCAACAATTCTCTGTGCTTAGTTTATGCAAATAAACAAATAACGCACAAAGAGGAACGCAAGAAAAAAGATAAAGAAAAAGTATATAAGCAGCAGCTCAGCTATCAAACTATGACGATCAATAAAACGATATATGTAAAACAATAAAACATTAAAAAATTAATCCACTACACCATCAAAATAACAGACTTCACCTTATTAACACTAAAAACACGGTGTTACAAAAAAAAAATTTTTTTCTTTTTATAAAACAAAAGTAATAAAAAAAATGTTTTTTTAACGAACTGAAACCTTAAAAAAACGATAACCATTAAAAAAAAAATATATACTTCAAACTTAAAAAAAAAAATTCTGACGTGTACATGAAAATCGCCGATACACGTGTATTTTTATTTTTTATCCCCTTTCCGAAAAAGTAAATTTGGTTCATAGGACAGAATGTGTGTAACACGGTGAAATAATTTTCAATCATAATACCGCACACACGGAGATTAATAAAAACTGATATAAACAAATTACAATAACAAAAACCACACAAGATAAACGACCGTCACCGGCTTCATGACGCGATCAACTGATCTTGTAAAAATGCATCTATGCATGCCTATGCAGATGATGTCCAGCTGTACCTTTCGCGCAAAACTGGTCTTTTGGAAGATTTATGTTGTAGAATAAATGAGGATCTTAATGATATCAACTGCTAGGCCATAAAAAATTGTCTTAGACTTAATCCTCTCAAATCGTATGTGCTGCCTATTAGTAGATATAAAATAATAGTTGATGACCTTGTGATGGCGCAAGAAATTTTTACTTGGAGTTATGTTATGACAGGTGAATTGACAGGTTTGTTTGATGGGATATGATTTATATTGACAAGTTTAGTTCTAGTACATATTTATTTATTTATTGGCCAACCAAGGCAATTTACTTATTCTAACAGGTTTTTACAAATTTATTTACTTATTCTAACAGGTATTTATTTTTTATTTTTTTATTTTTTTATAATTTTTTTTTTCCTTTTCTCCCCTTCCTTGTTTTGGTGTTCAAAGATGTGCAATTCGAAGTGGGCGTAATCCGCCCACCTAATTGACATTATTTCACGAACATGCCAAAAAGGAAAGGAAAGAGGAGAAGAAAAAAAAGAGAATTCAGAGGTTGGGTTGATTAGGCAGAGAAAGAGACTTGTATAGAGAACGCTTGAATAAGAATTTGGACATGGAAGGTGAGTAGTGGTCGGATATATTATTAAATTTTCTACAGCAACGGTTGATGGGTTCATTACTGGCATATGCAGTATGATGCCGATATTCAGTTAACAGCCCAGTATGCCTTGTACGTCTTAAAGGGTCATTGAGGGTAATCTTGTTAGAGATATATTCGCATTTAGTTACACCGCTCAGAACATCGAAAGTAAAGCATGTATCCAGTACCGTTCTTCTTGTTGATAGCGGTGTCAAATTTAATAGGGTGAGTCTGTGTTCATATGGTGGAAGGCTTCCATAATCGCGGGGATTATAAGTTTCTCTCAAAGCGAATAGTAAGAACTGTTTTTGAATGGATTCGATTCTATCACAATGGGATCCAAAAACTGGATTCCAAATTATGCAGCCATATTCGAGTATTGGGCGCACTATTGCACAGTACAGGGATGTAGTGACCCATACATTCTTGAATTCGTATGCTCGTCTTTTAATAAAACCGAGCAGTTTACTGGCCCTGGATACAATCTTATCATAGTGTAAATTAAAGCGCAGTTTGTTGTCCAAGACCACTCCAAAATCAACTATATAATTGACCCTGTTAAGTTCATTATTATTAAGGTGGTATTTGTGATTTACAACTTGGTTTCTACGGGAAAAACTTATCACGCTTTTTTACATTGAGGTAGAGTTTGTTTTGGGTACACCAGGTCTCAAGAGATGAGAGTTTTAACTGTAAGTAAGTTACATCTTCCTGCGATTCAATTACGTGGTACAATTTTAAGTCGTCCGCATACATAAGATGTGGAGTATCCTTCAACACCATGGACAAGTCGGATATGAAGATATTGAAGAGAAGAGGACCAAGGTGACTACCTTGCGGTACTCCAGAGGAGACTTCAATTTTCTTCGAAACAATTCCTTGAAATTTAACATATTGGGATCTACCATGGAGATAAGTTGATAGCCAACTAAGTAAAGATCCAGAGAAACCAAATTTTTCTAATTTATGTATTAAGATGCCGTGATCAACACGATCAAAAGCAGTGTAAATAGCGTCTATTAGGTATCCTTTCTCCATCTTGCATAAAACGTCAGAAACCATTATCATGAGGTTAGTGGTTGTGGACCTTCCTTTTCGAAACCCGTGCTGCTGCTCGTTTAATCTCTGGTTGATAAGGTACGTTAGCTTTTCGCAAATAATTTTTTCAAATAGCTTTGGGACGGCCGACAAAATTGCTATGCCTCTATAGTTTTCAACTGAACTTTTTTGACCGTTTTTGTATATTGGTATTAGGTGGGAAGTTTTCCAAAAAGAGGGAAACACTCCAAGAGACAGTGATTTGTTAAATATAATATATAAGGGCACAAGTAGTTGGTCTAAGCATCGCACCAATAACTTTGGGGGAATTAGGTCTGGTCCAGGTCCCTTGGTTGCATCTAAACCCTTTATTGCATTCGATATGTCTTCTATTGACAAGCTAAAGTTTTCAACCATATGTTGTGAATTCGGAGTGGGGGGAAAAACATCCGACTGAGTAGTTGGTGGCCAAAATACATCCTTAAAATAATCCGCAAAGAGGTTACATATTACTTGAGGGTTGGAAGAGATAATATTACCTTTATACATGGATGAAGGGTAACCGGCTGATTGATATTGCTATATCAATCAGAGCTTTGGCTCAGAGCTTTTTGTTGCTAGATTAGCATTAGCTCGTGCGCGTTAAACTTTATTTTCTGTGTCGACACCTGAAGCAGCAACAGCTATCGTAAAACAAGTCTTGTGGAAAAAAAAACAGTAGCTAAAAGCCTTTAGGTTAAAGGCTAAAAGCCAAGTACGAAAATAAAATATCCATATTTTTAGAAGAATGATAACCCTTATAGGCATTAGATGGGAAAAAAAGATACACATATTATATGTTAAAAGTCGTGTTGAAACTTCCAACGCAAATATATTTGCAGAAAGATTTGCATCAGATTTGCATCGGAGTGCACTGGTGAACGACCGTAGCAACGTGGTCGACTCAGCGCACTTACACACCACCGCAGGTACACAGGTAGTGTCTACCTCAGCTCACTTTCGTGCAACCGTAGTCGATAATCATTGGAACTTCACTGGATACAAACAATCAAGACACTTCTAGCAACATTTAACATTTTTTTGTTAACTTAACTAATTTAACTACATTAATCTACCTTAAACTATTTAAACTTGAATTAAACAACTTTAATCTACATATTAGCTACTTAAAATATTAATAATTTTTAACTTAAATTTTAACTACTTAAAATATGATGAATTTTAAAATTAAATTTAATTAATTACTAATCTAATAAGAATAATTAATCAATAATTTATTTCATGAATATCTCTCATTCTGCTTCTCCCTTTCATATCTCGGTTTTTTGAAGCGTTGAACGATTTTGGTAGAGGGTAAATCATTGGTTTGCATCATCGTATTTTTCCAAGGAAATCGTCCACAATCGGCCGCAAGCTCACAAAGAAATCACTTGGAAACTCCTGAAATTAATGCATATAATCTGTTTGTTAGTATAAAAATACTTAAGTTAGGTTGCAATAAGATGTTTGCAACCAAAACTTATTATTAGTTCGGCTTATATTTATATATATATGCCTTTAAAGTTTGGCAATTTCTTCAGTTGTGGTATTTGTCAACATTTTTGAAAAATTTGCTTTACTCAAACAGCTGCTATTCATGGTGAAATTTTAAAATGGATCCATCTTCTTATTTTTCTGCTTTTTTCTGCTGGAACTTCGTTTGCAAACAAGAAAAATAATGTATGGATTGAGTGTTTTAACATTTTAATCTTTAAGTTGTGATAAAGGAATATGTTGAACATTCAAATAATTACATGCATGCTCATATTTTATTACATATCGTCAAACAAAGTTTGACAATTTTCACACTTGTTGTATTTGTCAGTGGCTTTTTATTTTCACCACTGCGGCATTTTATATTCAGAGTTGTCAACTATGGCTGTGTGTCAATCAGTCGTGGTAGGATAGAAAATATCAAGTTGAATAAAATTTGTGTGTGTTGTAATAAATTTGTCTTTTTTGCTGTGTCAAATGGACGATAAAATTTTGACAATTACAAATTTTGACGTTTCACATTTCGGTCGTGTTTTAGCGCAAATATTTTATTTTATTTGCCTTTTATCAATTTGCGACATATTTAATTCGAGAGCTTGTACTTGCAACATATTTCGTAAACTTGAATATTGTAAGCTTAAAAAACTTAAAAAATAACAAATTAATGAAAAAAAATGAACGAAAGTGCTTGAGTTTGTGTCTGCCTGTGTGTTGGCCAACGGTATATATATACATATTTACATATATATAGTTCATATATACGAACAATTTAGCTCATTGAGGAAATTTAAAGAATATTTATGTACATTTATATAATAACAATTACGTATTAAACCTGCGAAATAATTAATATTTTCAATAGTACTTGAATAACTAAAGTCTGCTAATCCTAAGCATTATATTTTTTAAAACTGTTTAGCTTTAATTTCTTATATGAATTATATATAATTTATAAGTTATAGATATTTTTTAATTTTAGAATATTCTATTTTTAATACACAACTCAATATAGATATGGTAAACATGTATATTGTGTTAGTGTTGTGATATAAATAGATATAAATAAGCTTTAATTTTTTATATTAATTCAATAATGAAATAATTTAAATAAATTCCTTTAATTATATGTATTTTTGATATGGTAACACTTTTCCTTAAAATAAATAGTTTCAGTAATATATAAAAAATTTAATAAATTGTTATAAGCTCTTAACAAAAATAATTCTAATTTCATATGCCGACTGTAGCTACACGATTAGAATTCACAACGTCTACAAAAAATTTCCGGCTAACTGCGCCAACAACAATTAACAAGGAAATCTACCAACAAGGACGCACAGAGAAGAACAAGATCAGAGCGGAACTTTTAAAACTTTTTATAAGTTTTCGCTTAGGTCGGCAGTCCTCTCACTGCTATACTTTTTTTATATTGAAACAGTCATATTTTATTCAATTATTAAACATACATTATATCCACACATACATATCTGAGCAACATTTTCTTAACAAAGTTCGACCAACGTGTTTGCGCAAACATCGAGGGAACCTCATCAATAAAAATGTAAGTGCTCTGATTTAATATTTCCTATTTCCTATAAAGTAAATATTCATTTAACTAACTTTCTTAAATCTATAAAATAATGTTATTAAAATAACCAAACAACAAAAAAAAAACAATGATACAAATAATTGCAATATTAAAAAAAACAATACAAAAGCAGAAACAAGAAAATATAAAACGTAAATTTTTTTGTCAAGTGAAAGATAGAAAGAAAGATAGAAAGAAAGAGAGAAAGAATGTAAAAACGTAAATAAAAAATGAAGTAATTTTTTTTTTTGACAAACTAATATTCTTTTTTTTTCTCCATTCATGAAAATTATAAAGAGATATACTATTGGGTTCTCCGTGTATTTTCTCTATCATTACCGTTTGTTAATGTGTTTACAAATAAGCTCTTCTTTTTTTTTTTTTTTTGCTACAAATGTTGACAACGAATTAATTTCTAGTTATCAAGTAAGAGTTAAAGTTTTTTTATTACATTTAATCTCAGCGGCGGCTGTACTTAAATTTTAAGAGAGTTTTTTCTCTCGCAAATGCTGCGAGCAGCATAACCTGTTCTTAGTTAAAATGTTAGTATTAAATATGAATTAGATAAAGTTTGTTAATGCTTTAACGCAGCAATGTTGCAGAAAACATTTCTTATAACCTATTTCTTTATTCTTATAAAATAATCAATGAATTAAAAAAATATGAATTGCGTTTAAGTTAAACATAATATGTGAGTTTGTATTCTCTCTGGTGGGTGGATTTATGGATGGGAGTGGGAGAGCTTTATATAATCTCTCAGTCATGGTTGGGAAAGGGAGGCTCGGAGGCTATTCATCCAGTCTAGTCACCACGTCTTTGATTTGTTTTGAGTTTCAATCTTCTTAGTTTAGTTCTTCTAATTGCTTCAATGCAGTTGCTTCGATTCAGTTGGTTGGATTTTTTTTTTAAATATAAATTTTATTGCAATTACAATAATAATGATGCCTTAACCGTTTCGGGACGACAGGGATGTTTTTATCCCAGAAAAATTTGAAAAATCATATCTCTGAAAATTCTCACACGATTTGGTTGAAAACCGTCCCAAATCATTATTTATATTCTTCTCTACAAAAAATTTAATATAGCTGTCAATATAACACATCAAGCTTATGTCAAAAGTCATAAATCAGTTCGCGCGGTTTGAGTTGCTAATAAGACCATCGACAAAAGCTCAAAAAACAAGTGTTTTAATTGTGGAAAAAAGTGTCATTTAGTAAAGTTTTACTCAAACAGTTGTTATTTCATAGAAAATATAATCGAAAACCAATAAAAAGATATTTTTCTGAATTTGCGGCTAAGGTAAGTTTCGTGGGATAAAATCATCCCAAAACTGTTTATTTGTGGTACGTTAACATCCCAACCGTACTCATTCACATTATTTTTCTTAGAAAGATATGGACGGAAAACGTAAACTGGCGACTCCAGAAATTGAGGATTTTCTTAATAATTCAAGCAATGATGAGGATGATCCATTTGCTGCTAGTGATTCTTCTTATAGTCCCAGTCAGGAAGGCAGTAGTGCTTTAGAAGAGGAAGAAGACACGGATCATAGTAATGAAGGAATGGAAATTGTTGATGCGAATGAAACTGCAAATGATATTTCCGATGACTCTGACGAAGAAATATTTGAAGTGGAACGTCTGGATGAAGAAATTGTTTCTGATTGGCCAAACAATGTTATAATTTGGTCAAACCCCCTACCAACATTCACACCACGATTTACAGTTAGTGAAGATCGCACCGTTAGCCATGGAGGAATACCTCGAGGATTAAAGCCTGTGGAAATATTTTTCAAGCTGCTGCCTAGAAGTTTTGTTCATCACATTGTTCATTCTACTAATGAAAGGATTGATATTTTCAATAGCAGCCATCCTAAAAACAAACGTGCAAAAACCGATTTCGGCGAAATACTTATATTGCTTGGATGTACCTTTGTTATGTCATATAATCAAGTGCCATCTTTGAAGGACTATTGGTCGAATAGCACGTCATTGGGTAATGCATACATAAAAAAAGCAATGTCCAGAGACCGGTTTTTACACGTTATGTCAAAACTTTATTTTTCTTCCTTATCATTCCAACCTGATCCAAAACCAAAAACATATTTCGTTGATGATTTGGTAGATTGTCTAAAAAAAAACTTTCAAAAATATAGATCAGACTCTCCGTTCCAAAGCATTGATGAATCTATGACAAAATTTATAGGCCGCTCTACGTTGAAGCAGTATATGCCACTAAAACCTGTAAAGAGAGGCATAAAACTATGGATGCGATGCGACAGTTTGACAGGCTATACGTACGATTTTAATATATATTCCGGAAAAGAAGACCATTCCTATCAATCATCCACATTAGGCGAACGCGTTGTCATGAAATTGTCAGCGACTATCAGACACCCTGACACAACGTTGTGCTTTGATCGCTTTTTCACGTCAGCAAAATTAATTAATAATATACCGTTTCCAGCCTTAGGTACTTGTATATCTAACAGAAAAAAATTACCAACTTTTACTGAGAAACTAAGCAGAGGAGAATATGTCTTCAAGAGCAATTCGTCTGGTACTTTGGCAGTGGTTTGGCAAGACACAAAACAGCTTATGCTGCTTAGCAACTGCCATAAAGCTTCAGTGGACACTGTTACAAGAAAACAGAAGGATGGCAAAAAAATAGATATAACAAGTCCGGATATTGTAAAAACGTACAGAAATCTAATGGGTGGCGTAGATTTGGCGGACAAAATGAGTACGTTGTATGAACTTGACCGGAAGTCAACGAAATGGTGGCGAAAAGTTTTCTTTCGGCTTATGATGACATGCGCTGTCAATGCGTGGATAATCCATACGGAAACACATCATCCACGGCAAAAAAGAGAACCATTTTTGGGATTTTTAGTGGAGCTTTCCGAATCTCTCATTGACGAAGGAAGCAAGCAAGCGAAAATACGACGCAAAGTTCGAACAGGACCCCTCAGCACTATGAAAAAACGTATTAAACAAAATCTGGGGGACCATTTACCAACACGAACAAACAAGCGACAACGGTGCGTAAATTGTACTAAAAATTGTACATTTTTTACAAAAAGCGAAGAAAGTCGCACAAATCAGCTTTGCATTGCCTGCAATTTGGTGTTTTGTAAAAAATGTTTCACACCTTGCCATAGAAACTAATTAAAATAATTTTATGCTACAATAAATATTATAAAAGAATAAAATTAATTGAAATAAAGTAAAATATATTCTGATTTTATTATTCAAATTTTGCTTTTCAGGTGTGTTTGGGATGTTTTTGTCCCAGGACGATATCTCCTTTTCGGAACGTCCTAAAAATATATTATGAAATTACTTTTCTTAAAACAACATTAGGAGACTATATCTAAACTCTTTTTTAAGATTGATGGCCACAAAAGTTCTCGTCTCGAAACGGTTAATAATAAAAGTCCGCTAATATTCTGCAGAAATGCTAAACAATTTTGTTCTTTTTTTTTCATTCTTTAGTCCGTCTATTATTTTAAAAGTTGCCATCGTATTCATAATGCACAATTTTTTGTGCCAGTCAAAACAATTTTTATCAATTTCACTGCGGAGAACAGTTACAAGGTGTATAAGATTGCTGTGCATGAAAATATAAAAACTGTATGATGATAAGAAAAGTGGCAGGAGCAAGAACCTTACGACAACACACGACGAGCACAGGCCTGGAAGCCTACAAGCATGCACGTTGATCTTATTCTACTATTTAATTTATCAATTTATTGATAAAATATCAATCAACCATCATAGCCTAGCGGACTTACTTATAGGAGACCACAAACTGAAACTTGTAAGTAGCATTAAAAGTCTTGGTTATCATATAAACTCGTCCTTAACATGTACGGATCATATTAATAACGTGCGCAACTCTTACTTTACCCTACGCAATAGCAAAATGTCAGCTCAATTTACTCCTGTAGACGTTCGACTTAAACTTCTTTTACGTCTTTTAATAATGCCCATTATAACATATTTTGAGGTTATTTACAGTAAATTTGACTCGCTTTCAAAACATAAGTTGCAAGTTGCGTTTAATCATGCCACGCGATATGTCTACAATATTCATAGATTTGACCATATAACTCAGTTCAAAAAAGTATTCTTTGCTGTGACATTATAAACTATCTTAATGCAAGAAATTGCATTTTCCTACATGTACTTATTTACTCCAGAACTCCTTGGAACCTCTACAGCATACAGCATGCACAGCAGCGAAAGGTGTAAAAGAGCATAAACTCACACTTACAAAAACATAGTCTAGTTCTAACTCAATCATCATGAAGTTTTTAATTGTGCTTGTTTGGTAGTAGCTAGCCGCTCACTAGGATATCTTCTTAAAGTCCGCGTTATCCTCGGGAGTGGATAAAAAGTCGCCATAGAATCATGAAATTTTGGAAACAAATAAGTCTTAAAATAAGAGAAATATTCATACAAAATTTCATTCAAATCGGATGAATGTTAAGCCGCCCACCTTCCATTTAACCAAATAATTATCCCAAAACAATGAAATTGATTACACATAGTTTTCTCGTAGCTCACTATTTTAATCTTTTTTAGAACAGATTAGTGCTAGCACCTTATCCGCGATCAGAGAGATCAATTTCTGAACAAACTGAATTGACATTAAAAAGGCCTTTACAGTGTCTATGTCATGCGCCTTGACTTCTAATGAGCATTATTCTAATTAATAAAACACCAGCTATGGAAAGAGAAAATTTTAAGTAAGTAGATTTTGGACCAATTCCCTACTGTAAAGTTCATAGCCAACACACATAAAAGATTTCATTAGATATGCTTTTTATTCATTTTTCAGACATCTTTAAAACTATGACGAAAACCTTAGATGTTTAGGCGGTACTAAGATCGTTCGAAGTTTCCTGAATCCATGGAATGAATGAACTGACCATGGTGTAGACCGATGGATATGTGCTCTTATGGCATGGTGTATAGCCCCAAGATACGATTCCAACCAATTCAGCACCATCAGCGGTATTTATTGTCAATGGGCCACCAGAGTCACCATTGCAGGCACCATCGATTTCGCCGGCAGTGTGAGAGCAAATGTTGCTTTCTTCACTAAGAGGAGCGGAAGAAGGTAATTCTGCCTTGCATTGGGTGTAACCAATAATATCAGCGTTCAGAGTTTGCAACACTTGTGGACTAGTTCCGGACTCATCACGTCCCCAACCATAAAGTTTTCCTTTGCCAGTCTGAGAATATTTACCGGATGGCAGCGAGATGGCAGCAACTGGAGCACTATTGACCCTCAATACATTTAGAGTGAATGCTTCCGGAATGTAGATGAGACCAATATCGTAGGGACCAACACCGCCACCGTACTTCTCATGCTTTCTGTATTGCTCAGCACTTGTGACCTTGCGCACTTGGACGTCACTTTTGTCGCTGCGAACGTGCAGACCCGCCACAACATTGAAGGATTTGTATATCAAGCAATGAGCTGCAGTGACGACAATATGTGGAGTAGTCAAGGAGCCAGCACAGAAGTGACCAGCAAGCAATCCAGTTGTCTGAAGCGAAGTAATGTATGGTGCATCTCCTTTTTTGGCTTCCTGGCCATTGATGATGCGTCCTGAGGAAAAGGCGGGCTTGAGAATGGTTTCCAAGCTAGCAGCATTAACGGCAGCCACTGCCAAAGCAAGTACGATTAAGAATTTCATTTGATTTAGTCAGAACTGGTCTGTGATTATCTGAGGAGCGTTCATGCTCTTTTATACCAATCGCTGCAATGCATAGTATGCAGTATGCGCTACTATCTAATCTTTAGAGTCTACAAAATTAGGTTTTTACAAACTTCGAACAGTTAATCGAACAGTTTGATTAAGCGAAATTTTACTCTTATTTATTTTTAACTGTTTAATTTTTAATCTTTAAATAATAATGGTGACATTTGATTTAAGACACCAAAGCAAAGGTGCTTTTTATTTGTTTATAAGTTCAAGTTGGTTTTACCATGACTGTTGTACTAATATTTGTGGATTTTTGTATTTATTTGTTTTGTAAATTAGGCTTTGTTTTTTTTTCATGCAATTTGGCCTGTTTTTCGAACTTGAGTTTTATTTTTTCGATATACACTACCCCGTCATAATATCATGAACACTACACAAAATCAGTAGCTTAGTGCTAATTCAAAAATAAATGTTAATATAATTTTTTACCACACTTTATTATAAATAATATTTATATTTAGAAATAGTTTGGAAAATTGCTTATTTATTAGTTTTTTGTAAGCACGCCTTTGTTTTCAATAACATATTAAATTCGGTTGCTTTAACTAGGTTGCTTTAATGCAATTTTTGATAATTTTAGTTTAGTTTATTGAGTCTATGGATACAAATCCTTACAGACTAAGAGTGTAATACATTCTGTTATAATAAACATAAAACAAAACAATAAAATAGAAATAGCAAATAAGAGAAGCATAAAACTTACAAGTAACTAAAATAAGCTATTAACAAAATTTTTAATAGAAGATTTTGGTATAGAGAAATCAAAAACATATTTTATAGATAATGCATTATATAAACACAAAGATCTTGTAATTGGTTCATTTAAAGCATAATTAGTTCTGTGATGTTTGATACAAAAAAGTTTAAAACACCGCAATTGCCTTGGAGGTATATTAAAATTAATTAGATTTAATAAAGAGGAGTCATCAATGTTACAAGATATGATATCATATATAAACATTAATGAACTAATTTTCCTTCTACATTCAAGAGTCTTCAATCCCATTAACATACAACGAACATTATACGCGGGTAAATTCGAATTAAAAGTAGTACAATGCAACATATACTTAGTAGCTTTTTTTTGAACTTTTTCTAGCCTAAAAGCCTGAATTGCAGCTGAAGGATTCCAAATAATTGATGCATACTCAAGTCTCGATCTTACAGGAGAGCTATAAAGGGCTTTTATAGTATAAGGGTCAATAAATTCTTAACTACTCCTACGAATAAAGGCAAGAAGAGAATAAGCTTTAGGAAGCAAAAAATTTAAGTGATCTGCAAAGGTGAATTTGGAATCAAAAACCACCCCCAGGTTACGAATTGTATCAACTTTTTAAGTGGAAAGTCGGCCATTGTATAGGAAGTAATAACTGAGTTGTTGGATTTATTAAAAGTAACAAAAGAACATTTATTAATATTAAGCGGTAACCCGTTTCGGACACACCAATCAAAGACATTATTTAAGTCGACTTGCAATAGTGCTGAGTCTTCTAGATTGTTAATCTTACTAAAAAATTTCAAATCATCAGCATAAAGTAGAAAACAAGGGGCCCAATATGCTACCTTGCGGAACACCGGAAGACACTTTAAAGCAGTATAAATTAATATTATTGATTGAGACGTAGCAACATCTACCATTTAGGTAGGACTTAATCCATTCCAGGAACGTGGAATGGCATCCCATTTTCCCAAGCTTTGCGATTAAGACCTTATGGTATACTTTGTCGAAAGCCTTTGAAAGATCTGTATACAGGACATCAACTTGAGAACCAGATTCAAGAGTAGATATACAATAATTTGTAAAAAGCTAAAGGTTAGACACTGTAGACTTCCCAGTTACGAACCCATGCTGCTCAATACAGATGTGTCGCTTAGCAAGGAAATAAAGTTTAGGCTTAATAACTGCCTCAAACAGCTTTGATACTTTGCTTAGTTTAGATATAGGCCGATAGTTCGTTATATCATTCTTTTGACCACTTTTAAAGATTGGCGTAATAGCTGCAATTTTCCAAGGCTCTATAAAAGAACCCGACGACAAAGATTTATTAAAAATCAAACAAAGCGGCTTAGCTAGTACTGATGCTCACTGAATTAATAAAATAGGGGCCAACCCATCGATGTCGGACTTGGTTGAGCATTTTAAGTCAGACAATGCGCTGAAAACATCTTCGACTGACACTGAAATGGAGCCAATGTCGAAGCATAAATTAACATTTTCTAACAGGGCGCTATCATACCACGAGTCATAATCAACATAATTTCATTTAAAAAATCTGCAAAAAAATTTACAATGTCAACTGTTGTGGAACACTTTATACCATTAAAGACCATTGATGAAGGAATCTGGGATCCATTTTTTTCGATTGGACATAATTCCAAAATGATTTTGGATTTGAAATTACATTACTTTCAACACCAAGTATATATTGCTTGAATAAAAATGTATTTAAGAAATTAAACTCTCTCGAATAATACTCAAATTTGAGTTTAGAACTATCACTATTAGTGGACTTGAAAAGTTATTACGTAAATTTTTTAATTTTTTGAGACCACGGCTGCTTGCGGTTTTTCAGCACAATACAGGGAACGTTATTTTCACAAATATTTAAAATATTATTTTTAAAGAGATCAAAACATAGCAAATTTTCTTAAGATCTTCGTCATTTTCCAAATATCTTCAATTTTATCTACAATGAAATTCGGGCAGGCATTTCTTAGCATTTTCGCATTGATTTCAGAAATGAAAATGTATGAAGAATATTACAATTTATATTTTTTTCAAAATGTTATTTTTTGGTGAACAAAATTAAACAGAAACATAATTAAAAAATTAGAACATAAAGGTGAAACAAATTTAAATCGAAACAAGCCTATAAAAACGAGCTCACATTGAAAGTCGGGCAAGTAAAGAAAAAATGCAATTTGTGGTCCTTAAACCATTATTCCTGCTTACAACTTTTTACTAGTGTTGGAATAACTTTAGTCAAACGCAAATCTTAAAAAAGTAAACATTTCTCGAAAAGTGAATCCATCAAAACTGGCAGAAAGACAGAACGTGATAGATTATTATTTGAAAGGAAAATCCGAGCGACAAATTTGACAATTCGCCTTAAAAAGTAAATCAAATCATATACAAGATAAGAGAATATGCAATAAAGAACGTACAGTAGCTAAAAATAAACTTAGCTCCAAAGATGAAAGGTATTTTTTAAGAGAAATAATAAAAGACCCACTTTTATTTACACTAAAACTAAAGGTCATGTTAAAACTCAATTTGAAAAAGAGTGTACACTCGGAAACAATTTGAAGAGTTTTGAGAAAAAAATGTTTAAATTGAGGAGTAACACACAAAAAGCACTGTATTAGAAAGAAAAATGTAATAGAACGCCCCAATTTCGTGCATGAACAGATGACCAAAGGCTTTCTATTCTGGAGCAAGGTTAATAAAACAGAAAACATTAGGATCTTTAGCACTTTTAAACAAAAAACTTTTAGTACAGGTTTTGTTTACCGATGCGAGTTTATTTAATTGATATGGTTCAGATGGAAAGCGAAAACCGAATGTAGAATTTTGCAATAAAAATTCTAAGCATACGATTAAGCATGGTAGAGGATCAGTCACGGTTTCGGGCTGCGTCTGATGTTGGCAGGATTCATTTTATTGAAGGTATAATGGACAAAAATATGTTCCTTGACATTCTCATGGCGCAAGTAAAAGAAAGTGCGGATAAATAAGGAATTGCAGACAATTTTTAGTTTTACCAGGATGACCTGAAATATATGACCTGAAATAAGAATGACCTGAAATATATGACGCTCTTGGTAAGGAATTGTGTACTTAATATTTATCCAAATGTCATAAAAACAACCTCACAAGGCCCAGATTAAAATGTTATAGAACATCTATGAGATGAACTTGAACCCTGAATGCAGTATCAGAGATGGGCAACTAAGGATCCAATCCTAAAAAAAAAGTATGCTAAGTGAAGAGTGAAATCAGATTGGAGCAGAAGTTTTTAAAAATTTGGTTGCACCCATTTCAAAAAGGCAGCAGATTAGGGACAATGGATGTTTCGCCCATCTTTCAACACACTGTTTTTAGAATCGCTAATTTGACTTTCGCCGTACAAATTTTAATGATTCCGTCAGAGCTTCGAGCCGGCATTCGTCACTAAATATAACCTACAGATAGTTGCAATATTATATTATTGTATATGTTAACTAAGACGTAAAAAAATTCACGTATATAAAAACGCATTTTTACAAACCCAATCAGCCATTCCGTAATAGTGTTTAGAGTAAGCTTTGAGAACGCTTGTAAAGTAAGCTTTAAGTAAACTTACTACAAGCATTATTATAAATAGCTTACTTTTATCATACTTCGTAGACAAGTATTTTCAAAGCATGTTTGAAAAAGGCTTCAATTATTCTATTGTTATTGTTATAAATTATTGAAATTTATTTATCTACAATAGAATAATTGAAGCCTTTTTCAAACATGCTTTGAAAATACTTGTCTACGAAGTATGATAAAAGTAAGCTTTTTATAATAATGCTTGTAGTAAGTTTACTTAAAGCTTACTTTACAAGCGTTCTCAAAGCATGATTGAAAAATGCTTTCAGAGGTAATATGTAGTTTCACAACTTACACAATATAACTAAAAGAATTCCCCAAGCATTGAAAATTGTAATTGCAATAAAAACTTACAATTTTGATGTCAGTGGCTTGTGTTCATTGATTAAATTATAAAAATGTAAGATTCCTAAATTGATTATGTGTTGTGGATTTACTTTTGAAAAAGGAGCTACATCAAATTAATTCATTCCACATTCTTTACGATAATTGTAAAAAGCTTACAATAATACTTGCTTCCAATTGTTTTATAATAGTTTTCATCATTTATTCTAATAACACTTTTGCCCAATTTTTTTAAAAACAATTGAAAAAAACTTACAATAATACATATTTTCAATTGTAAAGTCAGTATTGTAGAAAACTTATTTACAACACATATATCCAGTTAAATAGTAAACGCTTGGGATAATATTACAGTAAGGACTATTTTTCCAAGGGTTTCTGTTTGCTTATTCTACAATTACTTGAAAGCATTTCATAACAATTTTTACAAGCTTATTCCAAGCATGATGTTTACACTTGTAAGCTTACTAAAAGCTTATTCCAAGCTTGTTTGGCTCATTGGGAATCATTTTCACATATTCTTCTTGATAATTAACATGAAGTCTTTGCCCACAAAAGACGTGGTGTCTTCATTCTCTCTGTCAGTTTCGGCTTTTTAACTGGTCGTCTACAGTTCAAATTATTTACTACGAAAATTCTTTCAACGCTGCTTAGTGAAATTTTAACACCCTCATCATGGGCATAGCCAGGATTTAACTCAAGGGGGCCCATTTTTTGTTTTATGTCACTGATAAATAAAATTTTTTTTAAACTATCTGATATACCCGGTGTTACTCGAGAGTCATTTATATAAATATTTTAAAATACACTTCTCGATTAAATGTTTTTTAAATTCTATAAAAAAAAAACATGTTGAACTTTAAGTTTGAGCTACCGTTTGAAAGGTAATTAAACGAACTTTAATCCGAAAAAGTTTTGGAAAATTTTGATTGTTGGGGGTTCCATCTCAAAGAAGGGGTACGAAAAACATTTTTTAAAATTAAAAGTAATTTAAATATTTACTTAATCTTAAAGCTAGCAAAACACCCTTTTCAAACATATAAATACTATGGTGGGACTAAATGGGTCCTTGAGATATGGACATTTTTACAGCTACACAAAAATTTATATAAAAGAAATATATTGAACTTTTTAACAAAAAAATTTTTAATGAAAACTAAGATTTTTAATGAAAAATTTTAATGAAACACAAAAAACTAAGTTGAGTACTATAAGGAAGATTTTATATAAACCAAAATGTTTATAATTACTCTAGACACACAACTGCATTCATACAGATGATTGGGGACATGCAAATTATATAGAGAATTTTAAAACATAACTCAGTTTTTTTAATAGTGTGGTTTGAAAAAATAGATTTTTAGCCATAACTTTTTATTGGAAAGAGATAAAGGGGTAATTTTTTCACATCAATTGTTTTTAATACTTTACTTTTTTTGTGAACAATATAAAAACAACATTTTGGAAAAAATAAATTTCGAGAAAAAATCAAAGGGGGTTTTGATGTTTTGATGACAAAAACAGTAAAATAATTTTTACGCTTAGCTGGAAGAATTTTTGCAAATAAATGCTGTGTCATATGAAAGGTAGGCAGATTTGCAATTTTTAATTGATTTAGTTTTTACAACGAAAACAATTCTTGAGCCATTTTTTGAGTAAAAAGTCAATATTTTTTACTTTTTTGGCATAATCATAAAAGATATATACACAGACTTAACGGTACAGTTTAACATATTTTTGTAAAGTGATTTTATTGAACTTTAGAACAAAAAAAAAATTAATGAAATATATTAATGGACAGCGGAGATATTTACATCGAAAGACCAAACGTTGATTTTCATGTCGTTTTTTCTCATTCTTAGGTAACGATGTTTAATGAAAAAGTCGTTGTACTGAAAATGTCTATAATTTTGAATATATGTGAGTGTTTTTGATGTAAAAAAAAACAAAAAAATTTTAAAATTAAATACATAAAAACTCCTATACTAAAAAGTATTATAATAACAAAACTACCGTTAGTTGAAAAATCTCTGAGGGGGCGTGGCAAAAACTAGGTATGTAACATTTTAATCTAGTATGCACTTAATATGTATACTTAGTTTGAGTGAAATCCTTTGAGCCGTTTAGATTTGTATAAAGGCCAAACAAACAAACAAACAAACAAACAAACAGAAAATGAGTTTTATTACTATAGATATTGGCTTTCTTGAGAAAAATATAAAATGAAATTGGAAACGAAATTGAAGTAAACACGAGAGCTTAAGGTCAAAGTTAGAACAATTTTAATTGTACTAACGAATCAACAAAGTTTTTTCAATATGAAAAGGAAAAAATCACTAACTGATTTTATTGCAATTTCGGCCGTGCTAAAGGCTTCATCAGAAATCTTTGTGATACCCGTGCAAGCGCGCACTAGCGCACTGCACCACAGAGGCGATGAAATTTGAAGTGTCAATTTCTCAGTTTTTCTCCCATTTCACATGCTCACATTTGTTGTTGTATTTTTGCTTTACTTTAGTCTTTATGCTTATGTTATTATGTGGAGTCTAAAAGTCTGCTGGAAGTCTTCCAACAACAAAGCATGAGTACTGAAGTTGTTTTTAGTTTTTTGCTGAGATCAGCTAGTGATTTTTTCCTTTTCATATTGAAAAAACTTTTTTGTTGTTGTTGTTGTTGTTTCTTTAGAAAGATGCGTTAGTACAATTAAAATTGTTCTTACTTTGACTTTAAGCTCAATAAACGATTTTAAACTATCAAACAACTAGAATTTGTATTTAAAATCAAGTATGATTTAAACTATCAAACATTTAGAATTTGTATTTAAATTATAAAAAATCAACATAATAAAAATAGACCTTATAATTTGCAGTAACTTAATACAAACTTATATTTCTATCTATAAAAAAATTTAAATTAAAAAATGCACAAATAAATCTAATCAGAAATTTCGTTTTGAACAGCTGATTTGGTTTCGTTAAATATGACAACAAACGTTAGTGTTGGTAAAAAACCGATTAACGAATGGTGCAGCTCAGAATGCAATACGCAATAAAGCTTTTCATAAACATCATTTACCAAATAATAAATGTGTCAGACATAAGTTTGTAATAAAAAAATAAATTAAGTTTTAATAAATATTAAAAACTGCAATACTATTTTAATTATAAGAAATATTGCTTAGAATTTCTAAGTTAAACACTAAAAAATTATTTTTCTTAAGTTAAGGGGGGCCCTGGTATTCAAATGTATTCAAAGTTTAGCAATCAAACACATTTTAGCTAACATTTTAGCCTATCGCTATTAGTTACGTCATTCCTGCTATATTTGTTTGCAAAAAGGACTGATAACTGATTTTTTTTCCAAAAAAGAGAAAAATTACTTTCATTAATTGATTTATTGAAAAGTAAAGAAAGTTGTTGACTCAAAATAGAGCCGCATTGTTTTACCTCTGCGGCAGGAATCCCATCTGGACCAGCGCTAAAATCTTCATTGATTGATTCAATATACTTAAAAATATCCTCTGAGGTAAATGATATATTCTCATACATTTTGATATATATTGATTTAAATTGATATATACGATGTTTTATGAAAAATACTTTGTACAAAGAACTTCTACAATTTCTTAGATATGTGAAAAAACAGAATTTTTTAAAATTAAATTGGCAAAACATTTCCAATCATTAAGTTGCAATGCCCATTTTAAGTGCCATTTTCGACAGTAGCCATACATGTTTTCTGAGTACTAAGCTGATGATGAAACCTTAGGTATTGAAACGCGTATATTTAATTAAATAAATATAATAAATGTTATAAAACCATAAACGGATTTGTTATTTTATTTTTTTAATTTTTGTACAACGTAAAGGAGAACCAGAATCCAGATCTTTAAAGTACCATTAGGCCGGGTCGATTTATGGGGAGTCAAAAAAATAGCCCATTGCTCAGTAAAAATCGTATTCTAGGGATCAAAATAAGAAACTTTGCACGAGGAACTATACTTCTAAAACGAATTCTAATGCCCCAACTTTTGACTTTTGTCCCGTAGTGTCAAATTTTGAAAAATCCCTCTTTGACCCATTTAGAGTGCGCCAATCGAGTACAAGTGTATGACCGACCCCCACTAACTTTGGAGGGCCGATCCGCCCATTCCAGTGGCACACCCCCTGGAACCCCAATTTCATGTAAAGTGCCAAAATGGTGATTTTTTGAAAAGTTTGTATGGGGAACCCCCAGGGGGGTTCCAGGGGTGTGCCACTGGCATGAATGGATCGACCCTCCAAAGCTAGTGGGGGTTGGTCATACACTTGGACTCGATTGGGGCACTCTAAATGGGTCGAAGAGGGATTTTTCAAAATTTGACACTACGGGACAAAAGTCAAAAGTTGGGGCATTAGAATTCGTTTTAGAGGTATAGTTCCTCGCGCAAAGTTTCTTATTTTGATTCCTAGAATACGATAGAATTTTTAAATCGACCCGCCCTAGTAACCATACAAAGTGAGTTACAAAATTTTAGCCTTATACAACCAAAACTGAGTGCAGTTTTTAAATAGAATAAAAAGCGATTCGAAATTTGTGATGGCGTTATAAACCTCACGAGCTGGCCAAATAATTTCCTCGCCATCTTAGTGTCTTGAGGAGTCTACTTGAGCTAGGGCAGTCTAGCTTCCGGAGTAAACCTAAATCCCGAAGAAAAAAAATAAATGTTCCTTTGCTGATCCATTTGGATCATTTATTTATCGATCCTTTTGAGCTTCTCTGGGATGTTTAAGGGAGCGCTACCCTTCCTAGGACATGCAATGTTAAAAAAAATACACCTAGCTTGAATCAATACGGAGCACTCCTAATCGTTCATAGGATGATCCACTTTTTTACTGGGTACGAATATATAAAAGCATTGTGACACTGCACGGATGTTTGACAACCATGCAAGAACGACTGAGCCGATTAAGACGATATAGGTATCAAATGATTTATTATTTCAACTCAATCGTAATATGCTATGTTAAATTTGCCACGCTCACTTTTCACGCCCACTTTTTGCAACAAATTCAATATTTCAGACGATTTTGGTCATATAAGAATAGAATTTGGTAATTTAAATGTATGGTTACTTTCGCTAACTTTACTAAAAATGGGCATGAATCCCTTTACTAACGTCCCCTTTTCGGGGGATAACGTAGAGTTACAAAACAAACACAATAATTTTTATATTTTGCATTTGATTTAATACAACTTACTACTTTAATTTTAAGATTTAAAATTTTTACATGGTATTTAATATTTTTATCGCAGGCGAAACTGCGGGTACTTTCCAAAATGAAATGAAACAAAAACATGTATATTTAAATTTTTTAATTGTGAATAAAAAAAAAAGTTTATCAAAACCCCCATGGGTTAATCCTGGCTACGGCCGGGCGGCTACGGTAATGGGGGGTGTGGCAGTTTTTTTTTGTTATTTGGATAACAGATATTAACCTGGATAACGGATGTTTTTAATTTGGTGATTAGCGATAAGATATTAACGATGTTGTATGTATAGAAGGGTGGTTATGGTAGGCGTGGCAACATTTGTGTATATAGTACCCACCACATTCAGAAATAATAATGATTTCATAAAAGTGGGCGTAGTTGTAGTTCGACCACGCCCATTTTTGGTAGAGTTTGCCGAGCTTAACCATATGATCTTAATTACAAAAAAAAGTGACAAATGTTAGATTAGTTCAAAAAGTTAAATTTTGAGAAGCTATTTCAAGATCAGCGGGACCAAGTACTAAAAAAATAAAACATCTTTAACACTATTAAAGCCTTGACACTCTCCTCGTTGATACCCATTGCTTCAAATTTATTAATAAATCCAGACCATAGTTGTTCTTGCCTGTGCTAATTTTGATAAACTTGTCTCTAAAACTCTTTCAGCAAGATATAAACAAGCAAAACACACAAGTTTAGCTTAAAGATTTCTAATCTTCTATATTATCTATTGCATATTTCTTAACAAACATAAGAAAAAGATTTAATTTGGTATGCTTTTTATTTATTTAATATTTCAACAATCATCTTAGTCAGTTCAAAAATTCTTTTGATTTTCTGCGATCCATTGCTTGAATTCAATGACATTGGTGTAAACCGATGGGTATGTGCTCCAGTGGCATGGTGTGTAGCCCCAGGATACAATACCAACCAATTCAGCACCATCAGCGGTATGTACTATCAATGGGCCACCAGAGTCACCATTGCAAGCTCCATCGATTTTGCCGGAAGTGTGAGAGCAAATATTGCTTTCCGAATGGATTGGTGCGTCAAAAGGTAATTCGGCTTTGCATGCGCTGTAACCAATGATATCAGCATCTAGAGTTTGCAAAGTTTGTGGACTAGTTCCGGACTCATCACGTCCCCAACCATAAAGTTTTCCTTTGCCAGTCTGAGAATATTTACCGGATGGCAGCGAGATGGCAGCAACTGGAGCACCATTATCCCTCAATTCATTAAGATTGAAGGCATCCGGAAAATAGATGAGACCAATATCGAAGGGACCAACACCACCACCGTACTTCTCATGCGTCTTGTATTGCTTGGAAGATTCAACCTTGCGCACTTGGATATCACTTCTATCGCTGTGGACATGACCACCGGCAACAACATTGAAGGTTTGACTTGTCAAGCAGTGAGCAGCAGTTAATACCCAATGTTCACCAATCAAGGAGCCAGCACAAAAGTGAAAGTTAATTAACGGTTGCTGCAGTGAAACAATGTAGGGTGCCTCGCCTTTTTTGGCATCCTGGCCGTTAATGACACGTCCTGAGGAGAATGCGGGCTTTAAGAGAGTGTCCAAGCGAGCGGCGTTTACGGTAGCCACTGCCAAAACGAGCACAATTAAGAACTTCATGATGATTGAGTTAGAACAAGTCTATGTTTTTCTAAGGTGAGTTCATGCGTTTTTATACTATTCGCTGCTGTGCATACTGTTATCTAATCTTTGACTGGGAAAGGTTTTTATAAATTTGTTAATCAGTCAATTTGATTGGGAAAATTTTTGCATTAATTTATTTCAATTTATGTTATCTTGATGCTTTAATCTTCAAAATGTTGGTATAAACTTTTGCTTTAGGGCATAAGGGCAAAGGTGGGATTTTATGCGTGAGTTCAAGGATGTTTAACGTTAACTGTTGTAAATAAAAGAAAGTCATTTAGCGGAGATATTTGCATCAAGAGTCAAAACTTTGATTTTCATGTCGTTTTTTCTACGGTAACGATGTTTTATGAAATGATGAAATGAAACGATGTTTTTTAGGTAACGATGTTTTATAAAAAAAAACGTTGTACTAAGAACTTCTACAACTTTGAAGATATGTGAAAAAACATAAATTTCGAAACGCGTCCATTTAATTAAATAAATGTAATTAATGTTTTAAACTATAAACTATAAACGAAACGATTTTTATTTTTTAATTTTTGTACAACGTAAAGAAGAAGCAGAATCCAGATCTTTCAAGTAACCATACAGAGTGAGCTACAAAATTTTAGTGTTATACAACCAGAACCGTCTGAAATAATGCATTTTTATAGATTTGTGGGCGGTAACAGGCGTGTGCCAACTTTTTTTTTAAATTTGAGATATTAACCTTGGTAGCAGGATGTTGCAAATTTTGTGGCCTTTGATGTTACCGTTCCTGAGATCTTAAGAGACACCGCACGCACGATTTTGAATGTATAAAAGAGCGGTTAAAGTACGCGTGGCAACATGTATATATAAAGCGACCATCACTTGGTCTCATAGCACATATTCACCAAGCTTATTTATACACTTTGTTAATACACAACTCAGCAATAATAATTATTTCTGAAAAGTGGGTGCAGTTTTCATTCGACCACGCCCATTTTTTGTTGAGATGCCGAGAGTAACCATACGAACTAAATTACAAAATTTTAGTCTAATACAACCGAAGTCCTCTGAAACCAGGGCTGTAGCCAAGGGGGTTTTCGTGGTTCAAACCCCCTCCACAGGGCCGAAAATTTAATAAAATTTAATTTATTTAAATAACACTGACCAACAAAATCATTTTTTTTTCTCAAAATGACAAGGTTCCGCTAACGGATTCTGATAGAGGGGACCAAAAAAAATATACATTTATCGGCGTTTTGAAAGTTTACGTCTGAGTTTTATTTAAGAGGGGATTACTAAATCTTAGTTTTTACGATTGAACCCGTCTGGTATATATCCCTTATTTGGTTTGTGGTCGATAGCGCGAATTTGGCTTGTATGGGAGGTACCACGCCCCCTCGTCCAAACGTTACCAAACCTCACAGGAACACTCACTCTTCTCGGCAGACGTTGTTCTGCCACAGACCGCCTTACTGCCACATACGAAAATGTCAAGAAATGCCAAATATATTCACCATTTTCAGTATATCTGCCGAAAGTAGCCACCCAGTAGTGGATGGAATATATTCCGAATATATGAAGCATCAATTACCTTGTAATGACCACTACTTCCGACTATATTACCTTACTATGCATAAAAGGCCTTACATTTAACATTGAATGAGACAGGAGGTAAGTGATCGGCTCCCTTCAGCATTACCTAGAAGTAATGGAGTAACATATTACTTGTATTAAGTTATAAAAATCACTGCATTACTTTTCCTTGTATGCTACATTACAGGTAGTGAGGTATGAGTTAATTACTTCTGCTATATGCAGACGCATTACTTTTTGAAAAAAGTAATGCTTCCTTACCTGGTAATTTATTCTGTATTAGTTCTATGGTAGCCACTGGCAAATCCGCTGCTGGGCATGCACTAAATAACCAAATTTAGGCTATATGATCAAAACCATGCGAAATATAAGCCTATTTTTGGTACACTTGCCGAAAGTAACCATATGTACTGATTTACAAAATTTTTGTCTAATACGACCCAAACCGTTAAAAAAAACGTTTTCATTGGTTTGTGGGCGGTAAAAGGGGGGCGTGGAAACCAATTTTTAGTACAGTTGCTGACAGTAACCGTACATACTAAATTACAAAATTTTAGACTTATACGACCAAAACCGACTGAAATATAACATTTTTATTGATTTGGGGGCGGTTACAGGGGGGTGTGGCAATTTTTTTTCCTCAACCATCTCGTACCTGCAACAAATCGACTGCCAAAATTTCAGGTCAATCTGTTCAGTAGTTTTGGAGTCTATAGACATCACACATCCAGACACACATCGTTTTGCTTTTGATGTATATAGATATTGATTTGTGGGCGGTAAAAGTGGGCGTGAAAACATTTATGTATAGTGACCGCCTCTTGGAGTACCTACACAGCAAGTTTCACTGTAAAAATGTGTAGAACTCCGGAATTGCCATGATTTCGAAAAAGTAGGCGTATTTATATTACGACCACGCCCATTTCCTGTACAGTTACCGACAATAATCATCTGAACAAAATTACCAAATCTTAGTTTTTTGCGATTGAAACGTCTGATATATATCCTTTTATTGGTTTGTGATCGATAGCGCAAATTTGGCTTGCATGGGGGGTACCACGCCCCCTTGTCCAATCGTTACCAAACCTCACAGGAACACTCTCAAGATGTGGCTTCAGTTTCCCTGAAAATTTCATAAAGATCGATTCAGCGGTTTTGGAGTCTATACGTGATATAGCCACATACCCACATACCCACATACATGCATCCATTTTTATATATATAGATTTACCTATTGGAGTGGTGTTTTATTGGGTATGAGACCGTGTTTGTCACACGACTCCGCCGGATACAAAAATTGTTGCCAACTTGACCTTGTTTGTCTTGAAAACGCAACCCTGCTTTGCTGTCTGATATTATCGATTTTGACTTAAATTTTTTTTTTTTGTTATTTTTTATACTTTACTAAAATTATATACTTTAAGCAATTCATAAAAACTTTTTAGTTTGTTAATAATACATGATTTCAATCAAAATCATACTTTTGATTTTTTAATTGTATTAAATATCTTATTTTATAATTTTAAATTTGCTATAAAACCTGTTAAGGTTTAGCAATCAAGTAAAGTAAATAAACAATAAGGTTTTCAGAACTAAACAAAACAAACACCATAATTTTTATATTTTACATTTGATTTAATACAACTTACTACCTTAATTTTAAGCTTTCAAATTTTAACATGGTATGTAATATTTTTATCACAGGCAAAGCAGCGGGTACTTTCCATTAATATATAAGAACTTAACTTAAAAATGAAATGAAACAAAAACATGTATTTTTTAATTTTGAATAAAAAACAAGTTCATCAAAACCCCTTCATGGGTCAATCCTGGCTTTGGCCCAGTCTGAAATATAGCATTTTTATTGATTTTTGGGCGTTAGTAGGGGGTGTGGCAGTTTTCGTTTGTTATTATTTGAGATATTAACCTGGAAAACAGATGTTTTTAATTTGGTGATTAACGATAAGATATTAACAATGTTGTATGTATAGAAGGGCGGTTATGGTAGGCGTGGCAACATTTGTGTATAAAGTAACCACCACATTCAGGAATAGTAATTGTTTCATAAAAGTGGACGTCGTTTTAGTTCGACCACGCCCATTTTTGGTAGAGTTTGCTGAGAGTAACCATACAATCTAAATTACAAAAAAAAGTGACAAATGTTCGATAAGTTCAAAAAGTTAAATTTTGAGAAGCTATTCCAAGATCAGCGGGACCAAGTACTAAAAAAATAAAACATCTTTGACACTATTAAAGCCGTGACACTCTCCTCGTTGATACCCATTGCTTCAAATTTATTCATAATGCCAGACCATATTTGTTCTTGCCTGTGCTAATTTTGATAAACTTATCTCTAAAACTCTTTCAGCAAGATATAAACAAGCAAAACACACAAGTTTAACTTTAAGATTTCTAATCTTCTATCTTATCTATTGCATATTTCTTAACAAACACAAGAAAAAGATTTAATTTGGTATGCTTTTTATTTATTTAATATTTCAACAATCATCTTAGTCAGTTCAAAAATTATTTTGATTGTCCACGATCCATTTCTTGAATGCCATGACATTGGTGTAAACCGATGGGTATGTGCTCCAGTGGCATGGTGCGTAGACCCAGGATACGATACCAACCAATTCAGCACCATCAGCGGTATTTACTATCAATGGGCCACCAGAGTCTCCATTGCAAGCTCCATCGATTTTGCCGGCAGTGTGAGAGCAAATATTGCTTTCCGAATGGATGGGTGCGTTAGCAGGTAATTCGGCTTTGCATTCGCTGTAACCAATGATATCAGCATCTAGAGTTTGCAAAGTTTGTGGACTAGCTCCGGTCTCATCACGTCCCCAACCAAAAAGTTTTCCTTTGCCAGTCTGAGAATATTTGCCAGATGGCAGTGAGATGGCTGCAACTGGAGCAAGATTATCCCTCAATTCATTCAGATTGAAGGCATCCGGAATATAGATGAGACCAATATCGAAGGGATATTGGTACTCATCGTACTTCTCATGCGTCTTGTATTGCTTGGAAGATTCAACCTTGCGCACTTGGATATCACTTCTATCGCTGTGGACATGACCACCGGCAACAACATTGAAGGTTTGACTTGTCAAGCAGTGAGCAGCAGTTAATACCCAATGTTCACCAATCAAGGAGCCAGCACAAAAGTGAAAATCATCATTCGATTGCAGCAGTGAAACAATGTAGGGTGCCTCGCCTTTTTTGGCATCCTGGCCGTTAATGACGCGTCCTGAGGAGAATGCTGGCTTCAAGAGGGTGTCCAAGCGAGTGGCGTTAACGGTAGCCACTGCCAAAACGAGCACAATTAAGAACTTCATGATGATTGAGTTAGAACAAGTCTATATTTTTCTAAGGTGAGTTCATGCGTTTTTATACTATTCGCTGCTGTGCATACTGTTATCTAATCTTTGACTGGGAAAGGTTTTTATAAATTTGTTAATCAGTCAATTTGATTGGAAAAGTTTTTGCATTAATTTATTTCAATTTCTGTTATATTGATGCTTAAGGGACTGTCCTCAAACGTCGCTAACTTCTGTTGATATTACACTAGCTGATGTGTTAGAAAAGATAAATAATCTGAAGGACGATTATTCTCCAGGACCCGATGGCTTGCCTGCTATTGTTATAAAAAAATTCGCGGACGTGTTGGCTCATCCCCTATTGGCTCTTTTCCAACTTTCTATTTCAAATTCCATTTTTCCTAAGTTGTGGAAGAGCTCATACATAATACCTCTGCATAAGAAAGGACCAAGAAACGATATTTCCAATTACAGACCTATTGCAAAACTTTCATGTACTCCAAAAATGTTTGAAAGCATTATTTATGACATTCTCTTTTTCCATTGCAAATCTATTTTTCCTCCCAGCCAACACGGCTTCCTCAAAGGAAGATCGACTACCACTAACCTTGCAGAATTTGTTTCAAACGCTCTATGCTCGTTGGAAAGCGGGTACGAAGTTGATGTAGTGTCTACCGACTTTAGTAAAGCGTTCGACAAAATCTCACACACTATCATTCTTCTTAAGCTTAAAGCCTTTGGTTTTCCATCACTCTTTATATCTTGGATTAAATCATATCTCGAAGAACGCCGTTATAATGTCATCTTTAGATTTTCCAATTCAGATTCTTTTTCAGCTACCTCTGGTGTCCCACAAGGTAGTCACCTTGGTCCTTTGTTGTTTTTCTTAACAATCTCTGATGTAGATGGCATCATCAAAGAATCCAATCTCTCTGTGTATGCTGATGACATGAAAATCTATCGGCGCATACAAACTAACGACGATTCTCACTATCTTCAAGAAGATCTAGTTAGTTTTTCCACTTGGTGTCAAAAAAATCTTCTAGAGCTCAAAGTTAGTAAATGTCAAGCTATTACATATTCACGCAAGCATCTCCAACTTCCCCCAAGAACATATTACTTACTCGGCAAGCCAGTTCCTCCTGTAAGCTTTTTAAGGGACTTAGGTGTAATATGTGACAAGGAACTTAATTTTAGGTCTCATATTGATAATATCATTAGTAGAGCCAATTCTGCACTGGGTTTTGTGAAACACTGGTCCAGAGAATTCTCCAACCCTTACGTTACTAAATCTCTCTACCTTACCTTTGTTAGACCCATCCTCGAATATGCCAGCCAGGTTTGGTCTCCTATCTACAACATCCATTCTGTGCGAATCGAAGCCGTTCAACGAAGATTCATTAGGTTCGCACTACGCGGTCTTCCCGGTTCTGACAGTTTCAACTTACCTCCTTATGCAGACCGCCTGAAGTTGATTAACATGCAATCTCTTGCAAAACGAAGAGAAGTTGCAGATGTACTCTTCATTCATCAACTTGTATGCGGTACCATTAACTGCCCTGCACTACTCCCATTAATATCCTTTAATACCAACCCACGTAACCTTAGGTCTATTCCTCTCTTCCACCTCAACTTCCATCGTACCGACTATGGTTGCAGTGAACCTGTAACCAGGATGCTTCGTGTAACTAACAATTTGATCAGCGAATTTGATTTTCATCTGAGCAGATCTCGACTCCGAAATGCCCTTCTAAACTCCAACACCACTTCTTCTTAACTCCAACGCCATTTTTCCCCCTCTATAATTTTTTTCTTACAATTAAGATATGATACATATTCCCTGTAAATTATTGTAAGTTCCCTTTATTACTTTTCTCTCCGTATTTCCCTTTTGACGTGTTCTTATAATTACGTTTTTCTGGTGGGCGGATTACGCCCACCACGAATTGGATATCTTTCGAACACTAAAACAAGGGAAGGAGAGAGAAAAAAAAATAAATAAATAAACCCTGTTAGAATAAGTTAAGACCCTATTAGAATAAGATTAGTTCTAAGTTAATCAGCTTGTATTAAGTTGAACGAATAAATAAATAAATAAATAAATTAATCCTCAAAATGTTGGTATAAACTTTTACTTTAGGATATTAGGGCAAAGGTGGAATTTTATGCGTTAGTTCAAGAAGGCTTAATTTTAATTTTTGTAAATTAAAGAAGGTCATTTAGCGGAGATATTTGCAACAAGTACTAAGAACTTCTACAACTTTGAAGATATGTGGAAAAACAGAAATTTCGAAACGTGTCCCCTTAATTAAATAAATGTAATAAATATTATAAAACTATAAACGGTTCCGTTATTTTATTTGTTTGCTTTTGTACAACGTAAAGGAGAAGCGACCGTAACCTAGTGGGTAGAGTGCGTGGCCCCTATGCTATAGAACCGCGGTAGCCCGGGTTCAATGCCAGCTCAGACCGAAAGTTTTTTCAATTAAATTAATTTTTCTGTTCGGTCGTCACCTCTCTGCAGACAATGGCAAACCTCAGAGAATAAACATTGCCACATAAAGCTTCTTGAGAACATAAGCCGTTCGGAGTCGGCATAATAAAACACGTAGGTCCAGTTCTCGGTCATTTGTAAGCAAACATTTAATAACACGCACAACACAATTGATCAATAGAAGCTAGGTCAAAGTCTTTCCAAGGTCTGAAATGGCCAGTTTATTTTTATTTTATAAAGGAGAAGCAGAATCCAGATCTTTTAAGTAAACATACAAAGTTGGTTACAAAATTTTAGTCTTATACAACCAGAACCGTCTGAAATATTGCATTTTTATTGATTTGTGGGCTGTAATAGGCCAACTTTTTTTCAAATTTGAGATATTAACCTTGGTAGCAGATGTTGTAAATTTTGTGGCCTTAGGTGTTACCGTTCCTGAGATCTTAGGAGACAACGCACGCACGATTTTGAATGTAAAGTAGGTTAAAGTAAGCGTGGCAACATTTATATATAAAGTGACCATCACTTGGTCTCATAGCACATATTCACCAAGCTTATTTATACACTTTGTTAATACACAACTCAGCAATAATAATTATTTCTGAAAAGTGGGTGCAGTTTTTATTCGACCACGCCCATTTTTTGTTGAATTGCCGAGAATAACCATACGAACTAAATTACAAAATTTTAGTCTAATACAACCGAAGTCGTCTGAAACTAGGGCTGTAGCCAAGGGGGTTTTCGTGGTTCAAACCCTCTCCACAGAGCCGAAATTTTTATAAAATTTTATATATTTAAATAACACTGACCAACAAAATCATTTTTTTTTTTCCATAATAACAAGGATCCGCCAACGGATTCTAATAGAGACCAAAAACAAAAATGACGTGTATCGGTATTTTGAAAGTTTAAGTCTGAGTTTTATTTTAGAAGGGGTTTAATTTATCCCCCTCTTGAACATTCTCATAGTGAATCGTCAAACGAAACCATGTGACATTTACGTTTTTGGTATAAGATGTGTTCAGCACATTTATGTAAAATATTACGAGGAACATTTTCGTGGAACATTTTAACCTTCTAACTGTTCAATGAATTGGTCTTTTTTGACCTGTTTTTTATAAAGCGCAAGAAACACCCATAAAACCTGGATATAACGGGTTAAAATATTTCACAAAAATATTTGCCATAAAACTTTACTTCAAGTCTCTGAATACACCAAAGCTCAAAAACCAATTTGGATTTATTACATTTGTCTTGATGACAAAAAGAAGTGACAACTTAAAATGTGTTTAAGGGTTAATTTCGTACTTATTTACAGGTCTATTTTGGCAAAGTATCAATTGTTACCCAGTATTTTTTTTATTTCTATGTGTTTTTATTTTTGTGATTTCAAAACAAAATTTGAAGCTCAAAAAACAAAATTTTTGAATGAAATTGTGACTATCTGAACAAATTTTTTTTTAAATCACAACATTACAGCAAACACATAGAAATAATAAAAATACTGGGTACCAATTGATACTTTGCCAGAATAGACCTGTTAGAATTAGTGTTAAAATGTCCCACAAGACTCAGTGTTAGGGTTAGTGTTAGGGTAAGCTCCTATAACAAAAATGTTTTATGTAAAATTACACTCTAAATCACTATACAAAAGAAAGCTCTGCATATAATATCCGTAAATACAAAGAAGAGAGCAAATTGGGGTATTTGAGGACGCATTTATTTATTACATTTATTTGTCTTTGAGCTTTAGGCAATTCAATCAAACAATGTTCAGCATATTTCAGCTATAAGAGAATGAATACTCTTGCCTTTATAGCGTTCTTCAATAGGTCCACAGAGTCTGATGAAATCGTTCACCATGTTCATCAGATTCTGTTGCCAACTGATGCTGGCAAGTAATCTCACGCTGAAAGAGCGTAAGAGCGGTGTCGCTATCGCGGCAAAACCGCGTAATTTGGCCTCAGCCTTACACGATTTACGTTCTTACGACGAATGGTATAATTAGGTAAGTATAATTGAAAGCAAAAACAATATATTTTTTTCAGTCGTACACACAAACTTGGTGAAATATGGGCATTTGCAAATGTTAATGCAATCGCTCCCATGAGAAGCAACAAAAAAGCGCTCTTGAGCTGTTTTATTGGATCAAAAAGTGAGCACTTGTGCCCTTGTGCTCCTTTATTGTTTTATTAGATCAGTTGGCTAGCAATTAATGAAAAAAAAGAACGTAAAGTGAGGCATGTGCTTTTTAGGAAACTCTATCATTATTTTCTGTGAAAAAAATATTTTAAATGTTCCTTTCATCCGATTCGCGTCGTTTCAAAACCAAGGTCGTGAAGTGCGACCAGGCAACGGTAATTGCGTTTTGTCCATGCACTGATGCGACTGATGCAAGTAAAATACACACTCAAAAAAATCTGTTTCCCTTCAATTAAGGAACTGTGGCTTCAATTCATAGGCATGGATTTTTCTATATTCCGTAGAAGTTCAAGTTTCCGGATAATAGTAATTTTTCAAATTAAGCTAGTGTTAATAATAATACTAACAATAATAATACTAACTATAATAATACAAACAATAATAATACTAAAAATAATAATAATAATAATAATAATAATAATAATAATAATAATAATAATAATAATAATAATAATAATAATAATAATAATAATAATAATAATAATAATAATAATAATAATAATAATAATAATAATAATAATAATAATAATAATAATAATAATAATAATAATAATAATAATAATAATAATAATAATAATAATAATAATAATAATAATAATAATAATAATAATAATAATAATAATAATAATAATAATAATAATAATAATAATAATAATAATAATAATAATAATAATAATAATAATAATAATAATAATAATAATAATAATAATAATAATAATAATAATAATAATAATAATAATAATAATAATAATAATAATAATAATAATAATAATAATAATAATAATAATAATAATAATAATAATAATAATAATAATAATAATAATAATAATAATAATAATAATAATAATAATAATAATAATAATAATAATAATAATAATAATAATAATAATAATAATAATAATAATAATAATAATAATAATAATAATAATAATAATAATAATAATAATAATAATAATAATAATAATAATAATAATAATAATAATAATAATAATAATAATAATAATAATAATAATAATAATAATAATAATAATAATAATAATAATAATAATAATAATAATAATAATAATAATAATAATAATAATAATAATAATAATAATAATAATAATAATAATAATAATAATAATAATAATAATAATAATAATAATAATAATAATAATAATAATAATAATAATAATAATAATAATAATAATAATAATAATAATAATAATAATAATAATAATAATAATAATAATAATAATAATAATAATAATAATAATAATAATAATAATAATAATAATAATAATAATAATAATAATAATAATAATAATAATAATAATAATAATAATAATAATAATAATAATAATAATAATAATAATAATAATAATAATAATAATAATAATAATAATAATAATAATAATAATAATAATAATAATAATAATAATAATAATAATAATAATAATAATAATAATAATAATAATAATAATAATAATAATAATAATAATAATAATAATAATAATAATAATAATAATAATAATAATAATAATAATAATAATAATAATAATAATAATAATAATAATAATAATAATAATAATAATAATAATAATAATAATAATAATAATAATAATAATAATAATAATAATAATAATAATAATAATAATAATAATAATAATAATAATAATAATAATAATAATAATAATAATAATAATAATAATAATAATAATAATAATAATAATAATAATAATAATAATAATAATAATAATAATAATAATAATAATAATAATAATAATAATAATAATAATAATAATAATAATAATAATAATAATAATAATAATAATAATAATAATAATAATAATAATAATAATAATAATAATAATAATAATAATAATAATAATAATAATAATAATAATAATAATAATAATAATAATAATAATAATAATAATAATAATAATAATGATAATAATAATAATAATAATAATAATAATAATAATAATAATAATAATAATAATAATAATAATAATAAAAATAAATAATAATAATAATAATAATAATAATAATAATAATAATAATAATAATAATAATAATAATAATAATAATAATAATAATAATAATAATAATAATAAAAATAATAATAATAATAATAATAATAATAATAATAATAATAATAATAATAATAATAATAATAATAATAATACTAATACTAATAATAATAATAATAATAATAATAATAATAATAATAATAATAATAATAA